>OZ038519.1:12955067-13057567 GCA_964036315.1 Acanthosepion esculentum | reverse complement strand
TGGTATATTTCTTCACAGGGAGTCTGCAGGAATAAACTAGATGTGCATTTATATATATATATATATATGTGAATGTGCATGTTATATCTTAGGATTGATTATGCAAATAAGATTTCTGTTGTTCTGCTGTGCTCACTTATTCAAGGATTGTTTGGTGTCAAGAAAAGCTATGAATTCAGTCAATATTTGTCATTCTATTGAGTTTATATTCATGCCATGTTCTCAATCAACCCAACCAATTACTAAAACTTCTCAATGATTTTGCTAGAATTCTCTTGACATAGTCCAATGTATTGTTCAGTATTGGACTTTGAGGAGAAATCCCACATTAGAATGCAAAGCTCAATATTTAGACAAGAGAATAATGACCAAGAATTCTTTGATTCAATCCAAATGAGAGAATATACTAATCAATGTTATACTTCTAAAATCCAGTGGTAAATAACAAAATATGAACATAACCACATATTTCTCTTTAAGTCTTGATGTTTGAGAGCAGCAATTGAATAATATTAGGTAAATGGAGATGTATAATTGCTACTCTATATAATAGCAAATGCTAGTTGTAACCACTTAGAACCTAATGTTCCTCAGATAATTACCCAATCATTTTCTCAGCTCATTTGTAGATACACAATGAATGCATTTTCTGAAAATGACATCTTAATTTACTAGAGGATTTGTAATTATAGCTGAATGGTAGAACAAAGAATTGGGAACTAAGAACTTTAATGTTACCTAACAGATACTAATTTCATACTTTTTATGGTTGTAAATCTGTAAATTGTAAATATTACAAGCTACAAATGTAGAAAATATTATCTTCATAGATAGATGATATAATGCTTTAATTATAATATTCAATTAAGTTTTTTTTTAAATTGTTTTTTGTTTTCTGAATCTTAGTAGTAAATCTGTATAATAACAATTCATTAAGCAAGCTTATTGTTCTCAGTTGTTTTAATCACAATGTTTTGATCATTGTATTTTCCAATTTTCTTCAGGTATCTGTTGTTAATAATCTGAATATTTTGAACTGAAGTCTTTATTTAATTTGCTACAGATAAATTCTAATTCCACTGAAGTAGGCTGGAGGGTACTGTGGCCAAAACATTATTATTATTATAACAACAACCAGAATGAAGATACTAGTCCAAGTAAATCAGTGTATAATAATGTTTTATTTCCTATTACAAACCAATGTATCATAAGATAAAAAGATAAGAGGTGAACAAGGATTCCTGGCTCTATATTTTTTTTATTTGATTCTCTAATATAATGAATATTTTTAAGATAAATGATCCAACTGTAAACATTGGGTTTTGATTTTAAATACACATTTTTTTCTTTTCACTTTAGTCTATTGGTCTCCAGAAAATAAGTTATTCTCCATATATAAGACTTGTATAAAAGTTTTAGAAGCTAATAATTCAGAAAAAATGTAAAATTAAGTTTTCAAATAGATTTATTAATGGCAATAATGATTTTAGAGAAATGATACAGCTCAGTTCAATAGCACTGAGACCAAGAAAAAAAATTTAATTTTCTGCATTTAAAAACTAAAAAAATCAACACAGAATAAAGAATGCATTTTTAATGCTGTATGTATGTATGTATGTATGTATAGAGATTATGTCTCTTGTTTAAATGCCATGTCCCTTCAGGACTTAGGTGACTATGGTTCTCATATTTATTATCTGTGAATTACCATGACTTCTTGGGAATGGTGTTATTTTCCCATTGCCTTCTCCATGGTTTTGAATTCAGCACAATCCTGGCTTCTTTGCTTTCCTTAAATGTTCCTCTCTTTCTCCATTTATCTTTTCTCTTCTATTTTGTTTATTCTCTTTTCTCTTCCCTTTTGATTATCTCAAGACTGGCTGCCACCCAAGACTATAGAGCCTAGTCTTGCCTCTTGTTTAATCTATAGCTCAGGAGAGAAGAGATAGATTCATGACTTTCCCAAGGGAATTTGTACAAAAGGGAATGCAACAGATTCGGTGAGAATTTGAACTCTGTTCCCCTGTTCCATTTCCTGTTCTGATAGCCATTACACTACCTTTACTTTATTATTTAATGTATAAGCAGCAATATCTATTTAAAATGGGCCCAACAAGGCATAAGGATAAATAAATCATTTGTCAATGTTAGCAATCTTCTTCATTGTCTGTGTAAGGATACAGAAGGTGCTTATCTCGCTTTGGTGGAGATAAGTCACATGGGTCACATGGCGGCCACTTAGTGACATCACTCCATACAGTGATCATAGCAGCAGGCAAAATTCAGTTTGTTTTCAGCTGCTAAACCATAAGGTTACTTTCTTTACCACAGGTTCCCACATGTCCCGGGCAGAGGCTAAATCTGCCTCCCCAGCAGCTTACAAGTCCATGGTGCCATTTCCCCCTGGGAATATATCTTTCCCTGATATAGAACAAAACTCCAACTCACAGTCCTCAATTTGGGAAAAACCAAGACTCGCTGTTTCCCATTCATAGAATATGTCCTTGCCTGGGACATAGATGAATCTGGCCTGTTTGAATCTGCAGTTCTAAAAATGGCTTCTCCAAATATAAGTGTATCTCCATATTATATGTAAAAACCTTCCTTTTCGTTTCTCCTTACACTCTGCTTTGCTGTGCATATATATATTTGATATATTATTCTCTGCATGAGACATGTTTATATATGTATATATAGTTTTGTGTATGACTTAATATATAAAAGTCGCTCTGAGAACAAAGCCTGTTTCTCATTCTTTTTCCTTTCAACCATTCTGTTCTTTTATCTTTTCTCCTTTTCATTTTTTTCATTTCCAGATTATATTCTTTCTGTCTGTTTTTCTTTATTCCTTTAACCCTATTTCTTTTGTTTACTTTTCATTTTTCTTTTCTTTTTGACCTTTTTCTGACACACTCATTTATTTCATTCTTTTACATTCAACTCAACCATTTATTTGTCATTCCAATCTTTTCTTTTCCTTCTTTAAATGTTCCTCTCTTTCTTCCCCTATTCTTTCTCGCCTTTCTTTTCTTCTATTTTGTTTATTTTCTTGTTTCCTTTCCTTTTGATTATCTAAATTTTTCTCACTCTGTTCCTCTTTGTATCTATTAGTTTGTTTTCGAACAAATTCCTTCTTAATAATTAGCTGTTAGTCATCACTAGATCAGAACACTAAATTATATCAAATTTTGCACATCTGAACAGGAACAGAAAATCACCCTTAAAAGAAAATTGACTTGTCTACCATTTCAAAATGTTTACTTGCACCAATTACTAACAAGAAAAACAAAAATGAATTTATATAGAATGTTTCAGTATTTTTATCAGTTGCAGTTTCAGAGTTTGGCACTGATGTTATAATTAATTTTGAAAATATTGTTATTTTCTTTTATTTATAAACCAGTTAGTTTAAAAGTGTTGACAGAAAATTATACAAGTTTTATCTGATGATTATCTGAAGAGATCTTGGGGAAATCCCAAAAGGTACCATTGTAGAACTTCATAATTTGTGCTTTTAAATCCTATATTCATTCATTCCTTGTGGGACATGATAAATCTCCCATATAACTTTGACTTAAAACACACAAAGTCAATTTGGTCCTGTATGATTTTATATATGTCATAAGTGTATTTTTTATTATTTACATTATTCAGACTTCATTGCCATATTCACAATGTTTCATCCATTGTATACTCTGGCCTTCTTCAGATGATTGAAATTTCATCCACCATGGTAGATTGTTCTGGTTCCACATGCCATGCCTCTTCTGGATGTCTCAGTTATTTCCCTTTAACTCAACTCAAGACACGTGGTCCAGTGAATGAAGACGTTGGTTAGATCTAGTGACTAGACCCAAAAAGTTGTGAGTTCAATACCAGGCTACATCAGCGGTGAACCAAAAAAAACTTGGAGAGTTGAGTTAAAGGGAAATAACTTAGACATCCAAAAGAGGCATGGCATGTGGAACTGGAACAATCTACCCCAGCGGATGGAATAAAGAATTTGGTTTGAAATTCCAATCACCTGAAGAAGGCTGGAGCATACAATGGTTGAAACATTGTGAATATGGCAATGAAGGGGAGGATAACAGTCTGAATAATGTAAATAATTATAATACCTCATCTCAGAGATATAGACAGATATTGTGTTTTTTATGATCTGCAGTAAGGTCTATGAAGTAGGATCTTCAAAGCAGCCACTCTCTTGACGAAAGATGAATAAAATAAAATATGAAAATTTTTGAAGATAAGTAGTACTTGCTCAGAATTTATAAATTTCTGCAAACACAGGCCTCTATAAACAGTTACAGTTAGAATCGAGGGTAGGTCTGAGCTGCCTGCTGGCAGGTATAGGTTGTCCATCAAGGTAGTTCTGATACAGTTTGTTGATGGGGAACAGGCTGTCAGCAAGTTCTGATGCTGCCCATTAGAGTCTTCAGCCACATGTCATGATATAGAGAGGGGCTTAGGTGAGTGAGTTTCTCACTGGTTGAATTGAAAAGCTAATGCATTAGTTCATCATGGCTGAAGTAGCAGAAGTTGTCGCAAGAGTTTCCCCTCCCAACCAAGATTGTGCATGTGAATCTCTGAATAAACAAAGATATATTGGAAACAGGATTTGAGTCTTTGTTTCTCACAATGGTGTTAATATCATGAATATATGGTGGACTTTTCCTAGTTTTTGTCACCAACAATGACAGGAACAAGAGTCGAAATGCAATGTGGGGTTATTCACTTGGTCAGTGAAAAGTTGAGATTGGTTTGGTTTGTTTTATGGCATGTCATCCTCAATGGGTTATTTAATGCTAACAAATTTTTCATTGTTGGTAATATCTTTTCCTTCCAAAAATGTATTTCTGGTAATATTTTTTCCTTCAAAAAATCTATTTCTGGTAATAACTTTCCTTCACTGGTAATATTTTTTTTCAAAAAATGTATAGCTGGTAATGTTTTGTTATCAAAAATGTAACTGGTAATATTTGTTTTTCAAAAATGTATAGCTGGTATTTTTTTTTTTTTTAATGTATTGCTGGTAATAATTTTTTTACAAAGTATTTCTGGTATTAAAACCTATTTTTACACTTTCATAGTGTTTTGACCCCAGTTTGGGGGTTAAATTTTTGACCATAGATGGGACCCTAACAGTTGCTACCACCCCATGTCAGGGTGGACCTGGGAACACCAACAATTAAGAGGTGGTTCCACACTCCTCAAAACCTCCTGATCAGAGGCCTTGCTGTCAGATGTAGTCATTACCCAGGACATGGATGTAGTTTATCGTTATACCCAGGATGGAAAAGTTGAGAGAAGGACCTATTGTATGTTTACACTTGTATCTCTATAATTAGTGGGCATTGTATATCTTATTTAACCACAAATGATGAAACTAAAATACAGACAAACTTACCCATCCTGGAATAAAAATAAATCTTCACTGGTAGATAAGTTTTGCTTAAAACTCAATACTTGACCAATGTTGATTTTTAGCTTTATTTCATTTAAATCTTTTGGATTTTCATTAAAATTTGAATGTTTTACATTTTTATGTTTGGAGTGAGTCATCTCCATTTAAAAGTAAAGGCATAAAGGAGTTTATAAAAAAGAAATTGCAGTTAATTTTTTCCTTAAGCAATTTTATATTTCTATTTTTACATTAATAAATGAATTATCAATTCCTTTTTATTATTGCAAAGACTAAATAATCAATGTGTCTGTTGTTGAATTTTGGAATATAAATCTGAAAGGCATTTTGTTATAAATTTGTAAAACTGTCTTATTTTAGAAAGTTGACAAATCAAAATTACATTTCCTTTTGCAGTAATTCCATCAGCAAAGTATTCATGTTACCATTTCTCTTGGATTTAGTTTTGACATTTCTGTGTCACTGTGGAAAGAGACAGAATGGAATGGATAAATCAATTCTAAATCTAAACTTTCAGATAAGGTTTATTTTTATTTTTTTCCTTTAAATATGGTGCGTCTGGCGGGATTAAATTGTTAGCAACAGAATTTTTAAGCCAAGAAATAAAATTCTTCGCTTCTTTTAGGACAACATCAGTTGCCATCAACTCTTGTAAAATTAAGTTTCTAAATTGATCAATTTCATGCTATATATATATATATATATATATATATATATATATATATCTTTGAAAGAAAAAATAAGACTTTGCTTTGAACGGATAAAGGGATAATTGAATTTTATCTAGAGAAATAACATTTTTTTCTTTGTTCTTAAATTATTCTTATTTTTTAGACTTGAGTGAATCAAGAAAATGGGAACCCATGTTACTTATATTTGACCAAAAGAAATTAATAAAGAGAAAAATTTTCACCCTAGAGAATAAAATAAGAATAATCAAAAGTTTCTTTTTTTTAACACATTATCTCAGTGGTTTGAATATTTTTTACTTGGTTGCAATTATAGTTAATTATTATGATATGTTGTTTCAGGTTAAAATTCCTGAAGAAATCCAGCACTCAAAATCATTTCAGATCATTTGATTTGTTCAAACACATTTTGGAAAAAAATCTTCTGTTTTAATTTCTACTTCATCTATTTAATTCAATTATTAGTAAAAATAAAAAAGTGATATTCCTCAAATGTATTTGATTTATTATTGAAAATGTTATTTAAAAACTGGAAAAACCTGTCAAAATTTAATGGTGTATCTTTGGAATTTGAGAAATGAACTTTAAATATTTTAATAAAAAAAGCAATATAGAGACACATGTAGATATGATGGAAAGTACAAATGAATTAGTAGCGACTTGGACAAAAGAATTAGCAAACTGGAAATGTACTTATGTCACTATTTCCTTGGAAAAAGCATTACTCTATGTGAACAATGATCTATTGCCAGGCTCATTGACAAGGGACCTGTTACTGGTATACCATAGACAAATATTTGTCATTATCATGTTCCTATCAGAGATCAACTCTTACTATGAAAAGGTTCATTGTGTCAGATTTTATAAAACATGCTAGATAGTTGATGAATCTTCAAAGTTTTAACTTTGTTTTGGTATTGAAGTTCAATGTTATATGCAACCTGCAAAAATAGTAATGTGATATTTTTTTTTATCATTTGAGTGATTTGTTTCAGTGCAGTTCATTTGCACTAAAACTGTCGTCTGGCTTTAGAAATGACCTACATATAAACATTTGTGTAAAATTGAGTTATTCCTCTAGAGGGAAGAGTTGAAAAAGTTTAAAATAAAACATCTTGCAACAAGAAACTGTTTTTAACAATATCATTCAAGCAACTCCAGTAACTGTTGCAGCAAAATTCAAAAGCACCCAACAGAAACATTGATGCAGAGGTTGAACACTTAGAATATGACAGTTAACCCAAGTGGCTTCCTGCAGTTTTTGACTGATGCTCTTATTATTTCCATTGCCAAATTTCTTTGAGTTCTCAGCAGTTTCATTTCAGTAAATATAAAGATTTTGCCAAATTGATGATGTTTGGAAATTCAGACTAGTCTGTAAGAAACTGGGAATCTTGGATCAGAAAAGATTCACCAATTACATTCCTTTTAGGCATTTCAATAATGTCAGTTTTAAGAAATCCAGTATATTCAGTGAGCATTTTAAAGCAATGATTATGCAGCTTTCACTGCTCTATTTATACCATTAATAACATCATACCACAGAGATGGTCACAGAAACTGGATAAGAGACACAACCAAGACCACCAAGTCTCAGGTCAACTTTTATCTATCCCACATATCCTCTATAATACGCACTTCTTACTTCTGTCCTTTACACTCTTACAACAACCTAATTCTATAACCCTCTACTTTGAGTGAATCTTGGGCCTTTTATTGGGTAAACAACAATATAAAAAAGAAATAAGGAATTTGAAAAGTCCATCAGTAAATATGTAAAAAGTCTACTTTCTTTATTCTCTTGTCATTATCAAAATGTGTTGTTTCATTAAAAGTTGGCTTGGAAATTTATTTTATTTTTTAGGGACACTGTAATTAATAATAGCAATGATAATGACCATCATTGCATTTGCTTGTGTAGTAATTTGGACGAAATACAATTCACCAAAAACAAAAAACAAAGCTTTGAGCAAGTAGTCTGCTGGTCTTATCAAAGATCATCCTTCTTTGAACATTATGGGCTGGCACTACAGTATCATAAAGAACTGTACCAAATAACAGAAACAACATCATTTGAGGATTACCAACAGCAGCAACAACTTCAATGGTTTGTACATGTTACTTGAAGAGAAAATAATGACATAATCATGATGTTAACATTCCACATCACTTCAAATAGAAGTTTTGGAAAGAATCCCCCATCAATACTGGAAAGAGTGATAACAGCTTCTGAACTTGAGAAATCTGTTTTCCTAAAATAATTGTTTTAAGAGAAAGATTTTATAAACTTCAACCGGGAACAATATTAGCTGCTTGGTCAATGAATTCCAAATGTTTCATTATAGGGAAACATATAATATTACCATTTCTATTAGTATTCATTCTATGTCACATAACATGACAAACCAAAGATAAATTGGTAATGAGATTATATAAAGATAGGGAATGTATTTGATGGTATGTAAGAACCACTTTTATTTCGACAGCACATATTAAGAGTAATATTTTTAGTGTACACCTCAGTTTCATGCCTTGAAAACCAACCCGGTCACCGCTGATGAATGGATGTCACCTTGAGGAGGCTCTGTGCCTTGAGAGGATATTGGGCCTCAAACTCACACCCGACCTCAAGTGGAACTCCTATATATGATCTATCACTAAGGTAAAATAATTGGCTCCCTGTACTGCTTCCGTAAGTACTTGACTCTTCGGGCTATCTTCTACTTTTATAAGAGCCAGATCAAGTTGCCATATTTGGTCAGGAGCTGCCCAATCCTCAATTTCCAGTCTTGATAGAGTTCAAAACCATCTCTGAGTCTTTGTTAAAGAAGAATTATTTTCGAGCCTCCAACCTCTCTCTCACAGGGAAAATATGGCAAGTCTCTCACTGCTCTATCACTACTTCCATGGAAAGTGCTCAGATGAACTACATTTCTTAGTTCCACCATGTCTCACCTTCACGGCTAGGACATGCCATGTCACTTATATAGTAGCAAACCGCCCACATTCCTTCCATGTTCTATCAGTAAGAAGTAAGTTCCACTCAAACAGCTTCTTCCCATAAACCACTGCCCTGTGGAGGATGTTTCCCCAATCACTACACTACAATTTTAACCTGTTCAAGTCTAGAGTTAACTGCTATCTTCCCATCCTATCCATATAAACTATCCCTTAGCATAACCCTCTACTTCTACTGGCTCCAGGACCTTGTACAGGGTGAACCTTACTGTACAAAAAAAATGATTGGGTAGGATATTCTGTTCAGCTACTTTTTTTTTTTTTTTTTTTTTCTTAAAGTAAAGTGAATCTTTGACGCTATTAAATATGGTCATTCTTCTCAATTCTGGCTTTAAAAATATTTTTTTAATAATCAGTACATATTTCTTTCTGTGGAAGAGAATCTCAATCCTTTTGAAAGAGCATTAGCTGTATATTACTTTAATGATTTTCAAATTTGAAATTGCAACAATAAAACTTGAAAATGTAACTGACTTTTAAGCCATTTATGTTACTCATTTTCACATTCCAGAAGTAATTATATTTGAGTCAATAAAAAAAGAAAAGAAAAAAGAACATGAAAGTATTAGTTGAATAAATAATCCAATAGCTGTGGTTACAGATGTTTGGATAAATATTTGCATATAATATTTTAACAAATGCACCAAACAAAAGAGTTGTCATTCTATTGTAATTTCACTCAATATGATATTTGTTTTTGTTTTTTTATGTTTTATTTATTGTGTGCAAGGAACAGCAACACTTGTTTTGTTTTTTTTGCCAGTTTTCTGCTTAACTTTTTCATTTGTTATAATTTTGTTCATTTCATTACTGGAGTTTTGCTAATATGACAGTAAGAAATATTTTTAGAGGGAAACTTTTTTGTTCTACTCTTGGACTCTTGATTCCATCAAGTGTGAAACAAATGGATGATACCAAAATGGAAGACCAGAATCAATTTTTTTTGAAAAGTAAATACAACAGCTTAATTTTTCCAACTTTTTTCTATTGTATTCTTCATGCCAATCTGATTTAGTAAATTATATCTTCTATACTTATTTATTCTATATTCTGATATTTTAGAAACTTAGCCTCTTTTCATTCTAATACCTAAAATTCATTATACTCTAAAATACTTGTATATACTTATCTCCTTTTTGATATTTTTGTTGTGTTTCTGTTATTTATACAATGTTTACTATGTTATATCCAATTATTATATAGATACTAATTCATATATTTTTACTAGTTTTCCCCTTGCTGTAAAAAATGATGGCTTAATTGGTTATGTCCTTTTCTTACGATTATTAAGAAGTTTTAGATCTGAGTGTCTTTAAATATTTTTTCAATTATTATTGTTGTATTATGTTTTTCACCTCTCAGCTTCATAAACAGCTGAAATAGACATGAAGACACTGCCATCTGATATTCCATGTGCAAGGGAGATAACTCTAATAGAAGAAAAAGTTATAAATATTACATGTAAAATATACTTAGAATATTAAATAATTAATACTGTCTGTTTTCCTTTATTATAAAGTCTGTATCCATTTATTTCAGTTTATTGTCTATGTTCTTATGCTTTTTCAACTGTGTTTTTTATCGATTTTATAAAACCTATAAATTTATCCTTCATTATTAATGAAATTGTTACAGTGTTTTCACCATAGCAATGGTTTTCTTCTTTTTTTTTTGTAACTTATAAAAGTTACAAAAAGTGACAGAAAGACAGATTTAGAAAATTAAAGTTTCAAGCTAAATTGAAAGTATATCTGTATTTTCAATTCATTAATTTGTTCTTCAAGATTTTTTGGCTTCTCTTTATTCTTATAAATTAATTTATTCAAACTGGTCTCCTCATCTTTTTTTTTTTATTTGGAATTACCCCAAGCAAGGCATTAATGCCACTAAAACACAAGGGGTTACAGGGTGTTGAAACAAAATCATTAATGATGAGCAGAAAGAGAAGAGAGTAATCAGGTGGACAGTAGATAGGCGATTGACATTGCGTCTAAATTTTTACAGATTAAAGTTGGTTGGAAAGCATGGAACTGGAAGGGAGTTCCACAAGCAAGAAGTGTGAGAAAAAAACTTAGCATAGAATTTATGGTTACACTTACCCAGCTAAACTGTAAATTGATGAAATCTTGACATCAGTCAATTCTGCACTTAAATTCAAAAACTCTAGGTACTATAGTGAAGAGCTCATCTGAACAATTACCATGAAAATATTTATAGAAAAGACAGAGGCAACCTTACGGCAGTGGGAAAGTGATTGAAGCCAAGCTGCCTGATTAGGACCAATAATATTGCTGTTTCTTCTTTGGATCTTATCAAAGAGCTCAAGGTAAATAGCAGGGGCACTGGGCCATATGTGGCAGCAATATTCTAAGGATAGACAAATGGTAGACTTATAAATATGTAAGATAAAATTCTGGAGAGTAAAACTGTCTTGCATGACGCAATGAACCAACTTTCATAGCAGCTGGCCTAGCAATCGTCTTTCTACTTCATGTCAGCTGAGAATGTTAGCCTGAGAAGGTGCAATGAATCGCTTTCCTGGAGGTTATCATACTGTTAAATGTTATTTCATTAACCAAGATATAATTACTTTTTTATTATAATCAGCTTTATTTTTTTAATACTGTGTCTCTTTCAGGATATCAACAATTATGGCTCTCACAGATTCCATTTTTTTTATTATCTGTTAATTATCTTAGAATTCAGCAGTTTTCCTTCTCCTACTTTGATTACCATTTAAGGCTAAAGAACTTAGTTGACCCTGACAGTTAATCCATTGCTAGGTGTGGAGAGATGGAACCATTCATTCCCCCACTCTTAGCAATGGAGTAGACTAGGTTAGAATTTGAACTTAGCTCACCAATTAAACTTTCAATGTTAATATTGCAACACCCATACATACCATTGAAAAAATGCAGCATTCTGTGGCTGTGCAGTGTAAAGGAATGCAGATCCAATGGTGGTTTTCCCTACAAGGTGGAGAGCAAATTTTCTTTAAGTTCCTTGAATGTGTAGATCAATAGATATAATTTATACTTCTGTCTATATTTCTGAGATGAGGTATTGTAACTATTTTTTACTTGAAGAAGGCAGCAGCCAAAATGTCATGAATATGACAATAAAGATGAAGACAACAGTCTGAATAATGTAAATAGTGTAAATAATTTATACTGTTTAAAAAAAAAACAGGTTATTTACATGTATCCCCTAAAATATAATGTTATGGCTAATAAGAGACTATTCATTATATAAACAGATGATTGCTGTGTCATTTAATGGTGTTAGATAGCATTGGTCTTAAGGTTCATTTTTTCTGAATTTTCTTCTTTTTTTATTTTATAATGTTATTTATTAACAAACATTTTGAAAGTCTGTTATGGATCTAAAATCATTGCTAGCAAAGAATCATCTATAAAAGGATATTGGTACCATGTTTGCTAAATCAGTTGGTCATTTAAAATTAATTCATATACACGTATATTAAATTATTATAAAGAAGAAAAAGGTCATTTGGACAAGCATTTGTGTTTATGATAAAAATTTGATTCTTTTTAAAATAAATATATTACAAAACATATTTTCTAATAAAATGTTGATTACAGACTAAAATGTCCCTCAAACTCACCTTGATTCTTTGTTATAAATTAAATAAAACAATCAAATTAATTAACCTGAATAATGTTGTCATTTACATATATTAAATGGAAAGACATGTGATATAGAAGGTGTTATATATGGAACACAGAGTGTCTGTAGAAACTATATCATTTATTTGTCATTTCATTTTATTCCATGTGTGTTGGAGAAGCAGTGTGTCTATATATGGGCATATAGGGAATAGTTGACTATGCAAGGAAATGCTGAAATGTTCTCAGCCTGAGCAAGAAGGTATTTTTAAAAAATTTGGTATTTGGTCAGATACAACTTTTCAGCTTCTCTCCTAATATATCTACCACTGTAGATACAATTGTGTGGGATCATATTAGTGTGTTTGTTTTGGTTTTTGTATAAGTTTGAATTAATTTAAATTCTTTTGATCACAAAGGAATTAGTGAGACTGCATTTCCTTTTTATTACTGAGAATCAAGTTATTTGAAGTTTTTGTTAATAACTTGGTCTTAAGTTCCAACAGAAATGAAATTTTATACAATATGCGCCAGGTAATTAAGAACAGATTATAAAGGAAAACAAATATATTCAATAGAAAATGAACAAAATTAAAAAAAAACAAAAGAAAAATTGTTGACATGTTCTACCTAAAAAAAGAGTAAAAAAGGTTATTCAATAAAGCTCCCCAAGTGGTTCACATCCATGTTAGCCATCATGTCCACAGTGTTGATTCCTTGGTATTGTGGGCAACTAATTGGTTTCTCACTTGACAACACTCCAGGCATTGAAGTTCATGTATAGTAATTGCAAGAAAACTATACGACATATTGAGCCTGACAATACTGCGGAAATTCTCAAGGCATATATGGTCTCTTTTTGGCTACAACTTTGATCTTGACCACTATGTCCACCAACTTGATGTAAGCAGCGGCATTAGCACTTGTTGTGGTTGACTATGTCCTAGATGTACTGGACAAACTCAAACACCTTTATATCCAACTGCTTAGAATGTTTCTTTTTCCTAACCACAGATGACATGCCCCTGCCCCCAACAGTTTGTATTTTGAACACAAAGGTCCAGGCCACTTTCAAGATGCTGACTGAGCCTCTGTAGTTGGCAACTAGTTCTATGAATGTCAGATTGTAAGCTGCTATGTTAAGATTCTTGATACACCTGAAAGATAAATGACAATGTTCAAATTTGGCACATACTCCATAACTTTACTAGCTTGTCTTCCACTTATGGCTTGCTAAAGATGTGTTTTCACTTTTCCCTCTTTACTTGTGTGTGTGTGTGTATATATATATATATATATATATATATATATACATACATACATACACACATATAATACTTTACATTGATTGCACAACACTGAGTTTCATGCCAAAGCAATTACCAATATTTCCCCATTTGGTTATATTGCTGAAAATTTGGCTGCCTATACATTTCCAAAAATCTGATCAAATAACCAAACATCTGAATTTCTTTCTATTATTATTTATTCCTTATACAGAAGCATTTTTGGCATTTTTGAAACATTTCTCAAATGGCATTTGGCATTTTTGAAACATTTCTCAAATGATGTGTGATATATCTAATCTGAAAGTAGACAGTCTCATTTCAAAATTGGTTTAACTTTTAGAGACCCCAATTTTTAATTTCAACTTTTCCTTGATTCCATTTCCACTTTTAGTAAATTCCGTTTTTTTGCTATAATTATTATTAAAACTGAAAATAAAAACATAATACAAAGTTTTATTGCATATAAAGAAATAGCAAATATCTACAAATCTTTTTTTAAATGTTAAAATCCAAGTCCAAAAATAAATGATATGTAAAAACAAAAAAAATGTGACATGACTAGACAATAAAATAATGGAATGTTACTGTGCATAATTATCTTTGAGGGAGAACTTTTAATCAGAGCTTCCTTCTTTAAGAACACATTCAAAACATTCAAATTGTTTTTGTTTTTTTAAGTAAAAGTATTTAGATTGATTTATAATTATTGATTCATAATATAAAAATCACATTTAAAGTATCAACAGCAAATAACTTCTATCTCAATAATAAATATCTCAATAAAGTCAAACATTTTGACTAAAATTTTACAAAACAGTAATTAAAGCATAATAGCTGAATTTTTGTAACAAAATATCAAAAAACAAATTAGACATATTAATTCAAAATTTAAATAAAACAACTTATTCCAATTTGTAATACTGCTCAAATTTAAAATTGCTAATTTTTTAATTTGGGAAATATCTAATCTTCAAATCTCTTCTCTAAATCTCAATTGTAATACACTGTGAGTTGCTTGGTGTTCTTAGGGTATGATTTTCATCTTGTTTATTGAGTTTATACTGAGAAAATGAACATTCAGTATCTATGCTGGTAACAGGCATCCATATGATCTTATTGGCAATCTGTTCCAGAAGAGGAAATCTGCTCTTATTTGCATTCCAAAATGATAGGATATTAAAAGGATTTGGTAAATCGTCTTGATAATTTACATACGTTTGGAATTCTTCAAGATCAGTAGAAGGACATTGCAAGTCCTTGATGGCTGCAAAACTGTCTAAATCATGGCCTATACAGGGTAGCTGTCTAGGATCAAACAGGTGAGCTGCCTTGTAAAAGTTATATACAGGTGGGTATCCAGGTATTTATTCAGTTTTGAAAAAGATGTGCTGAAAAAAATTTTGGAAATTTGAGATAACTCTTTCCCTCTCCATGTTTTCTAGTTCAAACAAAAAATAATCAGTTTCTAGGCCAAATGTTGAGTTTGATGTACCAGTATGCAAATACTGTTTTATATCCTCCATCATGTTATATACAACACATGCAAGCAGAAACTTAGTTTATTCTAAGTTTGTCAAAGCTGTTATTAAATGAGTGCAGTTCTCATTTATACAATTCTGATTTAGGTGCAAATTATGGTAAGAGGCACGATGTAGTCAACCATCATCTACTAATTCTAGAATCCTATCTATTGCAAGGCCATGGCTCTTTTCTTGCTTATGAGTGATATTTGGCCACATTAAACCAGGAATTCCATCTGGTTGCCACTGGTACAGGGAATAGTTTCACTCGTACCTTAGGAACCTTCAAACCATTTTAAGTATCACTTTTTCCAATTAGGCTTTTTAAAAAAGGCTGACTTGATGAAAGTAGTGATCTGGGTATCATTATCAAATGCTGGCCAGTGTGAAAATACTTCCTCCTACAAGATTTAAAATATGTGCTAAGCACAACACATGGCAACTGTTAACAAAGACATTTCGCAACACTTCCTTATAAGTTTTTTTCCAATAGGCAGCAGAATCTGTTACAAAGGCAATAATATCGTCAAATGCAATATCCACATAAGTTACAGCTTGAATGCTTATGCCTGATTTACAGTTTGATAATTGCATTTTGGCAAGGTTACAACATCAATGACTCCCCATGAATGCTTGCAATTGCATTCAAAATTCTGTGGTCGCGACAGTCAGTTGTTTCATCTGTTATGATACTGGCTGATTGATTAGCAAGCTTGACTTTCAGGGCAGCAAAGTGACAAGCAAACAATTTTGGTAGATGAAGTTGCTTAACACAATTTACACTTGAAATCGTACCACCTTCTTTACAATGTTTTAATATGAATGGCCTCATTTTGTCAATTTTATGTAGAGGAATTTTCATATAAAGTGCACATTTTCAAAAAATCATGGTCAAAATCCTATCGTACCTCTTTACTCTTCAACAAAATTGTGATTATTTTCTGTTTCAGTTTAGCCGACTTATTTGAAGACTTTTTTGTGAAATGAGTTTTTGATTTGATGTGATGTTTGATTGTGTCATCCCTAAAAATGTCAACACTATGGAGATAGAATTTGCAAAATAACATATTTTCTTCTGCATAAAAGTCATCAGGAAATTGCTCTACTCTGGTTTTAGCACAAATTTTAGATACTGGAGTTATTTTCTTTATTTTCTTTTTTTAGAGGAGCAGGCCCAACTTTAGAGAGGTTGATTCACTATATTGACTTAATTCAGTTATCTTGGAAATTTGTTGTTTATTCATGCAACTGGTTTAGATTACAAAATATAAAAAAAATAATCATTGATAGTTAATGTTATTAAAGGATTTTTTTGTTCAATTTAAATCTGTTTACAATGGTAAAGCACTGAAGATGATTTGATATCATTAATTTGATATTAATTCAGGAGAATCATTGTTTCATAGAATGGTGTTTTTGAAGAATTGTTTTTCTTTATTTCTAAATTGTATGGTAGGCACATGATAGCATTTAAAGGAAATGAATTTGTTAAACTTATTGGTTTGATTTTCGTCTCTCTCTCTCCTCCCTCTAATTTTGACACCAACTAATGTCTGTCTTCCATTTCCACTTTAGCAATGGATCTCGGTGGCTACAACCGAGCTGTGACCTTCTGACTTTCATCTTGTTTGCAACATACAGTTTCTTAGAAAAGTTATAAAATATTTAAAAATAGACTTGCCAACATATTCTCAGAAAATTGACAACTGACTTTTCTTTTTTTATGTAAACATAAGGAAAATAACTACAAATATTTGTAAAAACAAATTTTAAAGAAATAACTATGTTATGTTATTGTTATATTTATTAAAATGTTTAACAAAATCAGAGAGACAGTTATTAAGTTTTGAAAATTTTTTTAAGAAAATCTGAAAAAAAATCAAATAATCAATTAGTTATTTATTATTGAAAATTACATTAAAAACCCAGATTCCGTTTAAGACTAATGATTCTGTGATTACGTCATCACGGAAAATTTATTCCCCTAAACTTTGTTGTAACTCCAAGTATTTATCAAATTATGATTGTTTGAAGTGAAATGAAAAAGAAATCAAAACTCACACATGTTTAATCATTTATTTTTAGATGATCAATTTTGGATAACTGCTTTTTCTACATTTTTTTTTTTTTACTAGAGAATTAATTGAAATCTTGTTGAAATGTTTAATTTAACAGTGTTTTTGAAAAATGACCTTATATCAAGTGAATTTTGGTGCTTAACAACACAACATTCAGTCAAATTAATGAGTTTTTTTGTCATATTTTGCCTACTTTTTTTGTCTTGGACACCCCAATTTTGAACAACACTAACAAAAATACCAAAGACAAAATTTTTCTCCTTTTTAGTGTAAGTTCCTAAATATTAAAACACTCTAAATTTACAAAATGTGAGAAAATTCTTCTCAAGAAAAAAAATGTACTGAGTTTTTTTCATATGTTAAATTGATCATTACCTGCTTTTGGTACCATATGCCATGACTTTCTTTATATTTATAAGAAAATCAAGAACCAGAACTTTGTTCTTATATTGTTGTTTTTTACATGCTGAATCCATTTTTGAAATTGAAAATCTCTCCCTACTTAGTTTAAATGCAAAATTTAACCTCTTTTCAGGAATTTTGGCTTTTTTCCCCCTGCAGACCAGGGTTTCTAAACCAAATCTCATATTTTTTAAGTAGAGATGTGAAAATTTTTCTTTAATCTTGTTCAGTACAAATAACATTAATACGGTTCCATATTTGTGCTAAAAATCATTCAGGGGGCTCAAAAATGTCTGCTTGGCTCTATTGTGCAAGCCCACTATGCCTTACAGACTCTCCTTGTAGAGCATAGGGCTGCAACTACACCATGACAGATATTAGTATTGTGCTTTCAGTCTCAAGTAGATTTTGATGAGATGGAGTTGTTTCTAGTTTGCATATAAGTTATTCCATATCTTGATAAGATTTATGAACTGTGACAGCTTATATGCAAACTGGAAAAATGAAACAAAAAACAAAACAAGCAGAACCTGTCAGTCAATTTTAATAAAACATTTTTGAATAAGTTCTTGCTACCTAAGTTTTGGGCCTGTGAAAAAGTGCTTTATTCAACCTACTTCTCAAAATATGACCAAACATCAGGGTTTTTTTGGGGTTTTTTTTTTTTTTAAGCACTTGTATGTTGGGAGAACTTTTCAGCAACTCTTCATAAACAGAAAGTTACAACTCAGCCAACATACTTTCTCTCATTTTGAAACTGGTCTAATTGGTAAGGAAGAAAGATCGCATTGCTCCAATCTTCCAAATGAAGATCACCTGCCTACTTTGAAAATCAACATTCAAAATATTTTATACAAGCTAATACCAACCACTAGCTCTAGTAGACAATAATATAATTACTTCAATAAGAAAACTTAGTAGTGTGTGTGTGCGTATATATATATATATATATATATATATATATATATATATATATATATATATATATATAAAAGTGAACATAGAAGTCAACACTCGGAGGCGACAGTCTGTTTCATGCTCGAAAAAATCAAGAGGCGCAATCTAGCATGAAAGAGACTGTTGCCTCTAAGTATTGACTTGTATGTTCACTTTTATATTTACACACGCTCTATCTCTGATATTGAGCATTTTATCCCATAAATATAGCACATTTTAAGACTATATTTCTTTATATATATATATATATATATATATATATATATATATATAGTAAATAAGATACATAGCAAGATACTATATGAGTATTACATATTTTATATGTACATGAATATACTGATTACTTTTTCATGGGAAAATTATATCAATTTACAAAGTGAGAAGCCAGCTTCTTCAAAATGGCTGGCATTTATTTGAATATGAACATCAATTAGTCAAATGAAAAAATAATAACTTGTAACTCCTTCAGCTATTAATCCGATCCATAAATAGTGAGATTGATATTTAGTGTCTCACTCCAACCAACTTTTTGTTCTTTATACTTTCAAGTAAGCATTATTAAAATTATTATTTCATTATTTTAGAGATTTCATGTAGCCATGTCCTTTGTAAGTCCATGTAAGTGGGGATATTTACAATTATCTAATTGTAAATATCCCCACTTACATTTTGAGGGATTCAGCTTTGGTTTCTTAACTGGAAAGGTATAGTCAATTATAGACCTTTTACTTTTAATGTGTGTGTGCTTAAATCATTGAAACAGTTTCACAATTCACTAAAATGATTTATCTCCTGAAAACTTAACTTTTCTCGTAACAGATGTCTTGAATTCTTACCCCAGACAATGACTTTTAATTGATTTTTTGTTTGATAATATTTGTAATTTAAAACTGCAAGTTCTGCTAAATCCATTTGCAGTGTATATAGCAGCCGTGTTCAGTTGAATTTGACTGGAAAAACTAGATTTTATTTACTTGTCTGTTCCAGAAAGTCTGATTTATTTCTCCATATTGACATCATAGAAAATGCCAAAATTGAATTCACACTGGAGTTTTTTTATCAAAATATTTTTCAACAAATCGAGTGTTCTTCTTTTTCCATAACACATAAACTCTATGAAAATCACAACTCTCTTGGTTCTACTTAAAAATCTCTATGAATAACACCAAGTTTGCTAAATGAATTATTTCACTGGATAAAAAACCTGGCAAAACCTACAAACAGGAATTAAAAAAAAAACTCTTATAATTGTTCCTTCTTATTTTAAACCTAATTATTATTATTATTTCTTTTCTTTTTTTACTTGTGTCTTCCTTTGATTGTTATGATGATCAGTATTTTTTCTACTATTATCATCATCAAGTGATTAATTTATTCCAAATGTAAATAGTGTAAATATTGTAATTTATTTTTTTAGAGCAATCTTTGATAGAGTTGGATCAATGCCCAATTTTCTCTTCCGTCATTTCATTTAGCTGAGATTGACCAACACACATATAAATGCATATTTGTCTTCAATTCTAACACAAAATTTCTCTGAAAAAGAGAAAAAAAACTTGTGTAAAACTGGAAGTCCTTTATTTAAAAAAAAACCTGATCAGATTTGCAATACAGTTTGTTTTATAATTTGTCTCTTAGGAACAAGTACAATATCAAATTTGAGAGATAGAATTAAAATCTTTTTTAGTGAATTTCTATTGCAAGAAATATTAATCTGATGAATCTCTACTGGAAAACAAGGGAACATTTACTGCTTTTTACTGTTGCATCAAAATACTGTAAAGCACTACAAGAATATTTATTATTTATATCTCCAATGTTTATAGTTTTCATGTTTTATAATGGATCGCAGTTTGCATTTAATATTTATATTTGGATTAAGAAATCATTCTGGTAAGTACATCAAAAGTTGATATTTTGTTAAACTTCTGTGAAAGAAAAATAGGAAAAAAAATACAATTTGCCATGTTAACCAATTGCATATGTTTTATTTTATACACTATTTACCTGTATTTATTATATACACTATTTACCAATATTTTTAAATACTTAAAAAACATTACAGAAAAATAACTTTAGAAATTAGCAAGAATTATTTTCTAACTACTGACTTAAGTCTTTTTTGTTCATTATGCAACCACAACCTATAAACATTTACATCAAAATGTCTTGAATTTTGAACATTGAACCTATAAACATTTTAAAGATGTTCTAACTTCTCATAATTTGGTCTCCACTTATCAAATAATAAAGCATCGTATAACAGAAACAAATATTTCTTCAGAAAACCACAGAAGATGAAAATATTGAAATTAACACTGAAGTAATAGCAATGATAACTTGAAATTTGGTTCTAGAGTTTTTCATATGAAACTTTTGAAACTAAACACTTTACAGAGTTTGGATTTTGGAATCGTAGTAAAGAGACCAGATACAGGGTAAACAAGTTGGGGAGAACATGCAGCTCTTACGTTTTCAGTTTTCAAATTCAAAATATAAATTGAATATCTATGAACAGCAGAGTCGTCTGACTTGTTATAGCACAAAGGCATAACTGTAATGTGGGTTGAATCAAGGTCGTTTTGAAATAAGAAATGTCATCTACAAGGTCTGATATGTAGAAATGGAAGGAAAATTTCAATATGGCACTCATGTTTGGCATAACATTCATAGAGAAAAACCAATGTTCAATTTTTGGAGCTTTTTAGTTTTCAAATAAGAGATTTTGTATCTGTATATCATTCTAAGCAAGCATTTAAAATGCATTTATTAAGAGGATATTTATTAATTATTTAAATGTACTTTTGTCAGACCCCTTTTCTTTATTTTAGTAATGTTATTACATTTATTTAATAGTATTGTTAAAATGTTCTTTCTTGAAATGAAATTATCATGGAATAAAAAAAATAAAAGAATGATCACAGAAAGAAAATATACATATATCCAAATCACCAATTGGTGGGTTTAAAATCTCTAATATTATATTATTGGACATAATATTTAATCCAAAATAGTTATTTTAAATTGTTTAGCACCGTGTAACAGATGTTACTTTTACTTATAGAATAACACAAATGTTTCTCTATTAACTTTAAAATTAGCAACCATTACTCAAATGTCTTTAACACTTACTTAAATAAGAATATGTAGTTTTGTATTTACACTATTTACACTGTTTGGACTGTTGTCCTCATCTTTATTGTCATATTCACAATGTTTTGGCTGTTGTACATTCTGGCCTTCTGCAGGTGATATGTGTTGGAATTTTGAAATAATACTTTATTTTATTCACCAGGGTAGATTGTTCTAGTTCCACAATTTGAAATTCCAATGTATATCACCTGAAGTAGGCCAGAGCATACAATGTCTGAAACATCATAAATATGACAATAAAGATGAGGACAACAGTCCAAACAATGTAAATAATGTAAATAGTTAAAATACCTCATCTCAAAAGTGTAAATAGTTACAATAACTCATCTCAGAAGTGTAAATAGTTACAATACCTCATCTCAGAAGTGTAAATAGTTACAATAACTCATCTCAGAAGTGTAAATAGTTACAATACCTCATCTCAGAAGTGTAAATAGTTACAATACCTCATCTCAGAAGTGTAAATAGTGTAAATAGTTACAATACTTCATCTCAGAAATATAGATATAATTTTGTATTAGAAATTTTCATTTTATAGAAATAAAATTGACCCTATATTAATAGGGAAAACAATATTACAAGTGGCTTTATATATCACAATGAAAAATAGGCTTTGTGCTAGAGTAAAAGAAAAATAACATATTAAAAAACAATATAAAAAGATTTATCAAGTGAATAAAATTTGAGATATATGAACTTGAAATTCTAACCTCAGACAGGATCAAGAGACATAGCCGACTTTGAAATAATGGAAAACAGTTTGAGCAACTACTACAAAGTTGGGAATTATAAAAAAAAACAATACTTCTTTGACAGAATTCTTTATAAAATCGAGAATGTTGGTAGCATTCAGGATCCCTAACTTCAATTGAAATTCTAGACAGCAAACACTTTAGGTAAAAACATAATGACTAACAATAATAATAATAATAATATTAATAATAATAATAATATATACCTGCTTCCCTCAAAATGATAGAAAAATGACTGATTCAAAAAAATAGAATTGATGAATCAAATATTACTTTCATTCACTAACCCTTACAAAAAATAATGAATCTAACAATTGCATTAAGCCATTTTCACTGTTATCTTGTCATTGGTATACTATGATGGTAAACAGAAAATATTTGCACTTCTTTTATTGTCAACTTAAACAAGTTATAAAAATGGTGGCTATATCATGAAAAAAAAAAGCTACTGCATATTAGCACTTTGCCTGTCAATATCTTCTTGTTTTTATATTTCTTAATATTTACGTCTGTTCCTGAGTATTATTGGTGCCTGTTTAAGATCAATGCCATTAAATATATATTGCTTTTTATACTAGTTCCATTTAAATATATCAATGAAAATACATGTGAATATTAACTGTGATTGAATTGACAAATAATTTGTAATGCATTCACTTGCATTTTTGGACTAAGTCATTTGCTAAATATTTAGAAAACACATAATTATGTTTGCATTTCTGGAGTGAAATCAGTGAGGAATGCATTTGCACAATAAACATTACTTTTGTTGCACTTCTATTTTAAGAAATGACCAAGAATATTTTCAAAAATAATAAAAGCACTCTGACTATTGTTTGGGCTATTGGATTATTTTTCTGTGTTTTTATGTTAATAATAGAACCTTTCAGTCAAACTGTAACTCTGCTAGCTGTTGTGAGGTATATATTCTGTGACCCAAGAAAGGAAAACTTTTTTTTTTTTTTTTTTTTTTTTAAGGTATAGAAGTGGCAATAGAAAAAGGTGTTCGCTAATATACAAAGTGGGTTAATCCATTCTAACAGTATTAATTACACCATATCATCACCCACCATTACATAAATGTTTTTTCTTTTATTATGGAAGCTACACCTGAAGAACTGAAGAATGAATTAGCAGAAACATCAAATATACAAATGCATTCAGTTGTCTGAAGAATATTTGAAATGTCAGAGACTCTTCTTAGATTTCTAAACAATATAATAAAAGACTTTCTGACAATATTAAACTAGGTTAGCCAGAAAGTCCTGACTCATTTAGGAAGTGGAAAGAAAACAACAAAATTTTATGAAGTAACATTAGTTTAGGTTAGCCAGAATGTCCTTACTCATTTGGCTACCAGCCTCCATACACAGCAGTTATTTGTTGCGCCTGCACAGTTTATTCCTCTTTGCATAGGCCCCAACTGACAGAAATGAGTTTGTTTCAGTAAGACAATGGCGAGACCTCACCCTGCCAGGTTGACTAAGGAGAAGTTTAAACAGATGAATGGTGTTGAGATTCTTCCACATCCACCATTCAGTCCCAATGCTGCACCGAGTGACTTTGGTCTATTCTGCTCAAAGGCACACTTCCTCCTAGACCAGCGATTCAACACTTTTGATGAAGTGAGGGAAAATTGTTTACAGTGTTTTTATTCAAAGCCAACAAACTGGTATCTAGGACAGATTCAAATGCTGGCTGATCACTGGCAGAAGATTGCCAAGAATGATGGACTTTATTTTCAAGAATAAATGTTGGTTTTGCTCCATAAAATTTTGTTGTTTTCTTTCCACTTTCTAAGTGAGTCAGAACTTTCGGGCCAACCTAATAATATATGATTTATACATAATTGCATTTATGAATATTTATGAATTTCAACTGTAATTTGTTACACAATATATGTTAATTAGCAGTGCATTTCTAATTGAAAAAACTTTTCAGCATCTCTCTCTTGTATATCATTCTGAAGTTCTGTCATAGTGTAATAATGAGTTTATTTTAAAAATCAATTGCGTATAGTGAGTGTTCACTCCACTGTGTCCTTGTGCCAGATGAAAATAAGCTTAGGAAGTTATTACTTCAATTGCATCTGCTTCTATCACAAATCCCTTGTAAGGTAATTTTATTTGTAAATTCTCTCCCCAGCAAGTTTATTGCAAATCCTTTACAGGTTGTTTGTTATTTGTAAACATCTTGCAGTATTTTTTATAACCTTTCCCATGACACTTTTTGTAGATAAATTATTTCAAAGGAACTTTCATTGGAATTCATTGCAAAAATATTTCCCTTATTAATTAAAAAAAACAAATTTTTACTGTTCAAGGAGATTATTTTAAAAACATCTCATTTGCAGTTTGAACTCCCCATCCCTGTTTCAAAACTTCTTTCTTACCCACTGATAAATAAATAAAACCATTATCTAATTAGGTGTTTTTGTTCATTTGATATCACAGTCAAACAAAGTTGTTTGTGTACAAGCCACAATTTTTATTAAGTCTTTTTATCATTCAGCTGTTTCACAACCAATACAAATTGTAAATAGTTCTTTGCTAGCATTTGCTTGAAAGAGATTTCCTCATTTACAATTTGCTGCCAGCTTTGAGGATTCCTTCTCCCCCTTCTCACCCTGTTATTCTAATATAGATAACCTAATTTAATAAGGCTCATTTTTCTATTTCCTCTACCAAATGAAATCATAACAATGTCCTGTTAGACAGCACACAATTATTATCATTATTCTATTTATTCATCTTTTCTTCATTGGTATCATATTTATTTGTATACATTTTGATGGGTATAAACACACATACACAAACATAAGTATGCATAAATATTATATGTATGTATGTATGTATGTATGTATGTGTGTGTACACATAATAAAATAATACATGACACATTGAAACACCTTTATATTTAGACAGGTTATATCAGAATGAATCTATCAGCTTTATAGCTGAATAGTATTGATGATGATTTATATAAATAGTCTTTCATTATGTAAATGAAATGAACTTTGGGTTAAAGCTCTGTAAAAATGACAGTACTTTTAATAACCTCTCATATAATAATAATATAATGGAAACATAATCTTTAGATATGTAGATTAAAACCTTCAGCACTCTGCAATATTTATAAGTATTTAATTCTCTTCCATTGGGTGTAAGTAACCACACAACTGCAGTAGCATCATCTTCAATTTTCACTTAGTCATTTTCCTGTTATCATAGTAGGATATGACAACACTAGCACAAAATCCAACCACACTATTATCTGATGACCAGAGTTGCATGTAGTAGCTGTACAAATGTTTTGATTGACAAATCAAGTCAACTACATACAGCATACTAAAGATTAAATTAACTTTGGAGTACAGATATGGTAAAAAATGTAAATAATTTTGATATATCTACATATTTTTTGAACTTTCACAATTTTTAATGAAAATTAAGTTTTCTTTTTTCATTTCTTAAAAATTATTAACCTTAAACATAAATACAGAATTCAATCAAATGAAAATATTTTACAGATGCTAGTTTTGTGGATTATGAAGAGAATTGTTTAACAGAGAATGAATTAAGTTCTTGGCTTCTTTTGTTTTGTAGTGAATTATTCAGCTCTGAAAATGATAAAACTTAAACACAATGCAATAAAAGTCCAATTATTAAGCTGGATTTACTTACTATTTTAATAATTTATTTTATTTATAATTCTGTTATAGTAACAGTGATAAATTTTGATTTAAATGAAAATAAAAATAATAAAACTTTTTTTGAATCTAGTTAAGCAAACTAAAATTCCTAAAGATAGAACCAAAAGAAGAGAAATTTAGCAATCATTAAAATATGACCTAAGGTGGCCAAAACATCATGAATATGGCAATAAAGATGAGGACAACAGTTCAAATGATGAAAATAGTGTAAATAGTTACAATACCTCATTTCAGAAATATAAACAAACTGAAGACATTGTTTGCATATATTTGTATATTTGCTGTTGTTAACAACATTTTGGCTAGTCCGTTCTTCAGCCCTCATCAGGTGTAATCTGTGAGGGAGTGAGGAGACCACTCTATTAAAACTGTTGGTCTGGCTTAACTATGTGGATAATACTTTTATTTTTTGACCCCCATCAAGAGGATATACAGTTCCTAATGTACCACATGAACTCAATTTGATCATCCACACAGTTCACAATGGGAATGAAATACAATAAAAAAGATCCTTTTTTGGATGTCCTCGTCATTTATATAGAAAAGAACAGATCACTAGTGCATACCACAAACTTATACATACAGGCTTATAGCTGATAATTGAATCCAATTATCCTTATGTATTCAGGTTTTATGTGGACATGTTTGTCAACAGCATTTACATGCAGTTTTTTTCTGTTAGCAGTGAGACAGTTTGGCACGTCCAGCTAGATATGGCTTCTCTAAAACTGGTCAAGATCTGGGTCTTTGTAAGATACCTCATGCCAATAAAAGCTAGGGGAAAACAGCAGTCGGCAAGTTGCAGTGTCTTGTGAAGTTGGTCCCATGGGCATTTTGTTCTTCAACTTGCTGTGGTTTTTCGAAGCAATGTTAATTTTTGTTACCCCCTCCTTCTCTATTGTTTTGAGAGTAATCAGTTAGGCATCCCTCCCCGACAATCTTAACAGACTTGTTGCTTACATTGCAACATAGATGGTCTGGACGGAGAAGATAAATACAACTCTATCTCTCTCTCTCTGGGATAAAGTCCAGACAATTGATGGGAAGATGAAGATATCATACAATATCTAGTTGACCAGGTGTGTAAATTATGCTAATAAAGATTTCAATATTTGTTTGAAAATGTATCACTATATTATTTTGAGTTAAGAAGTTTCCTTTTTTTTTCTCACAGATTGGCTTGGGGGAGGTTGAGGCATGGATCAGTCAAAATGTTAACAGCAAAAATACAAAGAAAAGATTGACACATCCAATGCTGGATATGCTGATATACTTTATTTATCAAAATATAATCTAATGGCAAATTCTGTCTGTCCGAGCCACACTTGCTCTATATAGGCATATTATACCTTTTTGGAATCCGGATGATCCCAGGATTGAAAATCTGCCCTTCATCTGGTACTTTAACATTCAGCATTGGGAATTGTGTCTGGATGAGGAGGGAGCAGTTAAAAATTCAAATTTAAAATAACTGAAAAAAATTTGTGATTTTCAAAGTTTTTAATTTATACTGAATTTAAAGTAACACAAAAACTTTGTGAATTGTAGAATATTGGTTACTTGACTTCTACAGTGAATTTAAACATTTTCTTTTAAATTCAGTTTCAAATATCTCCAAACTTTGTGAAATGTAGAAATCAATTTTATTTCTTCAAAATGCCAAGGAAAGCAGAGTTAAAATGAGAAGTTTTGTAACATGAGGTTTTGCAGTTACTCAGAGTTTGTGATTTGAAGAACTCTATTTTTAGCCTGCATTGGAATTTTGGCCCAAATCAGAATTTTCGGCCAAATCAGTCTTTTGGCTGGAATTGGATGAAATCAGAGTTAAAGTGTGGTTTTGAAGTTCCATGGAATGAATTGATGAATTCATAGTGATTTCATCAAAATTATCATTGCTGTTTTCTAAGCTGGGCCATTATCCCTCCATAGGAGCTAGCTTAAAATTTTCTACATAGTGTGGTGTTTAAGCTAGT
Source organism: Acanthosepion esculentum (assembly GCA_964036315.1). Lineage (NCBI taxonomy): Eukaryota > Metazoa > Mollusca > Cephalopoda > Sepiida > Sepiidae > Acanthosepion > Acanthosepion esculentum. The sequence continues at coordinate 13,028,977 of OZ038519.1, read as the reverse complement.
ATAAAATAAATCTAAATGTATTTTTTGTGTGTAATGTTGCTCAATGTTTTTTTTTTGCCTCCTAGAAAATAAAAAAATAAGCCAGTAATGGTAGAGAGTGAAAGTACAAACTTTTTTAATAAATATTGGAGAAAATTTGTTATGTGATTTGATTGAGTGAAATCTGTTGTTACAGGAAAGCTGCCGAATATATATATATATATATATATATATATATATATATATATAAATATTGCACATTGAGTGCTGGTGTTAATAAAATAGTGCTCAATGTAATATAACAGAATGATAACCCTATATATTTTACAAAATTGAAATTATGTAACAGTCATTCTGCACCTGAAGATTGGGTTTAAGCATGAAACTGGTGAGAGTGTGTGTATGTATGTGTATATATATATATATATACACACACACACACACACACTTGGATTATATCACTTGCACAGTAAGGTTCAAATAACTCCCACACCCACTACACGTCCTAAGTATGACACTTATGCTCCAGTTTTGGTATTCTGAGAACTGTTATCATTACTCTCAGGTACACTCTGATCTAGAGAGTCAGTATGTGTTAGAGTTCCAACTATAAGTTAAATAGATTTAGCTCATTGAGAAAGATGGACCCTTAGCCTTTTTTTAAGTTGGAGAAGGCATTATGATACAAAACCAGCATCTTTGATAGTATTCAATGATGTAGATGAGTTTTTCTTTTTGGGTAAATGCTATTGTTATTCTGAAATTGAGATTGGTCTGTCTTTATAGTTAAATATGGTGGAGCAGATGATATAAAGGGGGGACAACTCTTATTAGTTTGTACATCCATACTTCAGATATTCTGCACATAATCACATACAAAAACAAATCAAAATTCTTTTTAAAATATTCAGGGCCATCAGATTAAATAAGCTTTAAAATATGTAATTAGTAAATATAGTTTTACTTAATAACAATATTTCCTAAAAATTTTTACAATGAAAATGAATTTTAAAAAATTTAAAAACTTTATAAATTATTCAATTTAAAATTGTAAAAAAATGAAACCAAATGTAAAAATTCATTTTTCATCAAAAATGTTTTTCTTCAAACAATATTGTCTTTAATATATATTATTCATAAAAGCAATTAAAAGCTTTATATAATTAAATAATGTCTTGGTTTCATTGCATTTCTTATTTTTTCAATTTGGAACGGCTTTTTGGAACGACCGGGTTCAATTTTGCAAAAAAATTTGATTTACATTCTTCAAAGAATTCTGCTTTTAACTAATATAGTCACTAAAAATTATCACATTGAATTTATGAAGTTTTCATAAAATTAAGTAAGAGGCTGAAACACATGTAAAAAAAAAAAAATTTTTATTAAGATTTTCTAATAAAAAAGTTTTTTTTAAATAATTTCATTCATTTGTGAATAACGCTTTAAAATTTCATTAAAATCTGACTATTATTTAATTTTTATAAGAATTTCCAAATTGATATGTCTGTCACCACAAAAAAGAGGCTAAAATTTGCTATACTAAAAGCAGCCACAAGAAAAACAAGTTTTTTTTATCAAAGTTTTGAGTGTTCTAAACTCTACTCCTGTGAATTGAATAAACTATTTGGTTCAAAATTCCAAGAAGATTACTGAGTACAACACATCCTTGGGTATGACATTGTGTGTATAACAACCAAGATGAGCATGCCATTCCAAATAACAAGACCTTTCTTTATCATAATTACTTATCTTAAAAATTAAAACATAAAATACCTGATGACTGTTTGATTGCATTAAGTGATATGTAATGCAAGTAATGAATGTAAGACATTAAAATGAATAAATCATTGTGCTATTATTTTTATGGCTCATTTCAGAACTTGTAGCCAGTATTATTCTTGAATTAGGTCTTCCATAATGTCTTCATTTTTTAAAAAGTATAAAATTAATTTGAAGGTTATGTAGCCATAGATAACTTTAAACATTTTTGTTAAAACAAGATCTTGATCAATAAACTGAGTGGCAGCACTTCACCAAACAATAGAAAATTTTACCTTGAGAAATTTCAATAAACTTAAATAATACCTAAAGGTTAAATTCACTTTGGCAGGAAGGGTGACAAGCCTGCTACTGCCACTGCTTATAACACATCCATTAAGCTGAGGAGTAGGAGTCTAATATCTTCAGAAATTTGTTAGCTAAGGATGATGAGTTCAATCCTAGGTAGGACCACAAGAGTCAGCATAGTTAACTATTTTTTTAGAACATTTTGAACAAAAACAAGGCAACATAACAGAAAAATTTTTCACAGTGAATTTTTTTATTTTTTTTTAAGATTAAGAATGTTTTTTTATCATGTGTTTGTAAATGTGTAAACAGAAAAAGCACTAAAATAGCTAATAATGATTTGTTATTTTTAAAATTATTGAAGGACAAACTTGTTACTTTTGCTAAATAGATTTCTTAAAGTTCGCTTTCAAATTGACATGGATCCTGCTTGTAACCAATGAATATTAATATCAATAAATCCAACAACTAGTGTCACATTTGGAATTAATCTTTGTTGGCTGTTAATATTTTCATATCACAAATAAAATACATTTTTAAATACATGATTTCAATTTTTAAAAATATATTATCTATTTACTGTTGTCTTAATCTTTATTGCCATATTCACAATATTTCAGCCATTGTACATTCCAGCCTTCTTCACACAATATACATTGGAATTTCAATCCAAACCCTTTATTGGGATAAATTGTTCTGTCATGCCTTTTCTGGATAACTCAGTTTCAGTTTATTTCCCCTTTTAATAACTCAACTAAGTAGCAAGTAACTCACCTCTGCTGTGTCCAGTTATTGAACTCACAACTTTTTGGGTCAAGTCACTGGATTACTTTGGGCCATGTGACCTTGGGGACATCAGTGAATGAATTTTGGGAACTTATAAACCTAATGTCTCAGTATCATTTTTACCAGTGCTCGTATTACAATTTTTTTGTTATTGTTGTTTTTCTCTAGCACTCTGTATTATTACTGGTTCCTATATTGTATTCATATCTATGTTTGGCCAGCTTAAGTGATTTTTGTGGCCTAGCATACGTGCTGATTCCTTAAGTTTTTATATTTTCCACTGATGTTCTCTGTTTATTATTTCAACCTCATTCCACAAAGGGCAGTGTTACTGCCTTTTTCCCTGCAAATGTGGTCAGCCATGCCTGATTTTTCTATTTCCCTTCATGTTAAAGCTTTACTGTGTTCCTGTGTAGTCTTATTTTAAGGAGGCAGCCATTTTTTTTTTTAATTTTGTACATTTATGTAGTGCTGGTTGGTGATATGCAATTTAATGAAGCTATTATTAGATAAATAGAAAGTTAATCAACAAGATAACAGTGACTGTATAACCAATGTATCTCTCGATTATTATTATTAAAGAGACAATCTTTATGCAGGTAAATGAAGTTGTAGACAACATTGATGTTTTGATTTTGTTGTTTTATTGTTGATGGTGATTATGCTAGACAGGTTTTAGTTTTTTATAATAAATGAGTTTATTTTGTTTTTGTCAATAGCTGATATATATCGATATATTAGATTTCTTATAATTTTTTCTTCTAGTTCATTATTTATATTATTGTTATTTTTATTTTATCTGAGGTTAGTTTAATTTATTTATCTTCCAGTAGTTAGAGAAATTATTATTATTGTTTGATAATTTAAAAGAAAAAGACAACACAACACAAGCTGAATCTCTAAACATACAAGTATATGTGTTCATATATATATATATATATATATATATATATATATATATATATATATATATATATATATTAATGAATATACATATTATCCCTCACCAATAGCACAATTCAGAGTTTCATGCACAACACAATTTTCAGGTGCTGAGTATGAACTTACTGTTATGTAATTTGAATTTTAATATATCTGATTATCACAATGTTCGTATAGTTATATATTATGCTGGGATTGCAGTTTTTTAATTTAAAAAATTATATTTGGCAATTAAAATAAGTGGGATTTATATATGTATATAAAAAAATTAAATAAAATTAAAAAAATTAAAAATTTTACTCTATAAAAATTTTGACTAAAGGGGAATTGCTTGTTCTTATTTAAAAAAATAAACATTAATTTATATTCAAAATAAATAGTAATTTTACTTGTGTGTGTGTGTGTGTGTGTAAAAAAAGTGAAATTGTTAGAAAATTCTGTACAAAAACTTGCTGTATAGAGAAATTAATATTTGGAAAAACACCTAATATTTATATGCAATATTTATTTTTACAGAGAAATATTAAAAGTATGTGTTTTACTTAAATGTGGGTTTTCAGGAAAAATTGTTTTACTTTAATCAATTTCATTTTTAGCTTTTCAGAAAGTTTGTAAATGTTTATATTCCCACATGTTGATACTTATGCCTTGAACAAATGAAAAAAATCAAGGGGTGTTACTAGTTTTATATGTCACTTAAGGTAAGGAAAATATGATAGAATCTATTTTGAGGGACGTGCCTCTGCTTTATGCAATACACAATTCATAGCATGATTTCTTTTTCTCTAAATGTTCCTTAGGACAGTGGAAAAAAATGTGTGTATGCATTTGCAAATATGTATCTGTAAAATGAATATAATTTTATCATTTTTATTTCATCTTTTTCTATGAATATATATATATATATAATATACACACACACCTTATTTGTTCATGTGAATGTGAGTTATCTCATTAATTACTTCCCTTGATATACAACTTTCATTCATAAAATTTAATTCATTCATTCTTTTCTCTAACTTGCAAAATAGTCACTATTACACTAATTACAATGTAAGCTGATTTCATTGCAAAAATTACTCTTGCAGTATTTTTCCAAATCAGTGAATCTACCCTGAATATGCATTGGTTATTGTTATTTGTTTCTTTTTGTTTTGTTTTTCATTCATCATTTATGTATATTTGGGGAGGGGCATGATTAATATGATTCTCTTAATTAATATTTCTTTACAAAGAAGCAAGTTGATAAAACTGAATTGAATCACAGATTGAATCTCAACTTCTTGCTTGTTTCGGTTTTGCAAGTAAATTAACTTTTAGTGAAAGTTAGAGTCAAAAAATTCCAGTTTGTTTCTTTAGAGTTTGAGAAGAATAAGTTCTTTTTTGTTGTTGTTTTTTTTAGTCTTTTCACCCCAAGCAAGGCAACAGAGCCACTAAGATGTATATGGGTTACTGAATGTGAAAGAAAACATTATTAAAAAGTGAGAACAATATAACAACAGAAATTAATTTTAAATTTAAATTTTTGAAGCTCAAAGTTCAGTGGAAAGTAAGAAACCAGAAAAGAGTTCTACAAGTGAGAAGTGTGAGAAAAGAAACTGTTAACATAGAACTTACAGTTACATCTAGTCATTTTAACTGTAAAATGATGAGACCTTGCTGGTGGGGACAGGGAAGGCTGGTCTTATTCTATTTTATAATTAAACTTAGCTAGCCACAATTACCGACCCAAACATATCAGAGTATTCCTCACACCTAAACAACACATTCTTACTACAGCCACCATAATACCTCAAAGCCTCTGTCATCCTATCTTGTTCCCATATGTACAATTTGTCTGTGGTGGGGCAAAAAATAACAGCATTTAAAAAAAGGAAAGTTCATCAGAACAATTATCATCTGTCTATATTTCTGAGATGAGGTATTATGTACACTAGTTACATTATTCGGACTATTGTCCTCATCTTTGTTGCCATATTTATTACAACGTTGTATGCTTCGGCCTTCTACCACTGTGCCATGTGTCCTCAAGAAGAGGTGGAGAACTTGGAGAGGGGAGTTAACAGGAGATAACTGATAACTGACATCCATTAGACATGGCATGTGGAACTAGAACAGTCTACCCCAGTGAGCAAAATAATGGGTTTAGTTCGACATTCCAACCACCTGAAGAAGGCCAGAGCATACAATGGATGAAATGTTGTAATAAATATGGCGACAAAGATGAGGACAATTGTCCGACTAATGTAAATAGTGAACAATTACCATGAAAGTATTTATAGAAGAGGCACAAGGAAGCTACATTACTGTGGTGGGAAAGTGACTGAAGCTGAGATACCAGGTCAGGACCAATGACATTGCAGATTCTTCTTTGGATTTTATCAAGGATCTTTAAATATATTGTCCATGCTTTGAATATTGTTGCCACCTATGGTTTGTATGACCAAATGTGACAGCACTATTCAAAGCATGGACAAATGGTAGACTTATAAATATATAAGATAGATTTGGGCGAGAAAAATTGTCTAGTATGACACAGGGAACTAACTTTCCTAGCAGCAGACATCAATTGATTCAATATAATTTTCCCACTTCATGTCAGTGGAAAACATAATCCTCAGAAGGTGCAACGAGTCACTTTCTTAGAGATTGGCATCAGCCATGCATAAAGGGTTCTCTCAGGTAATTTAATTCAGAAAAATCCATATTCTTTTTGCAGTTGTAACATCACAGTGTTTACTGGTTGTTATTTACCCATAAACAGTATAATTTTCATGCGATAGAGTTCTGTATTGTACATCAAAAAGGAATGGCATGTCTAAATTGGTATTAAGCAAATCTTATAACAAAATCAGTCTCCTTAATTATATTGAACATTTTGGATTATGAAATAAGGAAAACGTCCAGAACTCTTTCTGCAAAGGATCTGATTTTTATATACTTTAATTTATTCAAATTATTATTCTCATCTTGATTATTATAGTTATTATAGACACAACGTTTCAGCCAAATACCCTATGGCCATCTTCAGGTGACCAATATTTTGGCTGATATGAGATATCTATTGATTATTGTATTTTTGTTCCTGTGATTTAATTTGTTTTGAATGCAGACTGGTAACAAAAGAAGATAAAATATTTGATAAATACAGTGCCTGAATGAATATCTGCCACCAAATTATAATTTCTATAATAAAATATTAACTTCCTAAGATTGTTGAATAAAAGTTCTTGTTTAATCATGTTTGCACAATTGGTAGGTGGGAACTTACAAAGCAAGACTAACTTTTTCTTCTTTTTATTTATGATGACATGGTAGGAGTTAAAATTAGACAAAATACAACTATTTGGTTTCATGCCTTTCCAACATAAGTAGAAGACAAACAGTTTTGGCTGTTATCAGAATTTTAATTCACTTTACTGATTTCACTTTCCTAGTAACTATGTATTGTTTGTCTGTAGACTGATATGTAGCTATTAATTGAATAAATATTTTGACCGATTGATTAATGTTTGCCACTGAATTAAGTAAAATGACAATAAAGGAGATTATAAAAACTATAAATTACTTACAAAATTACTAATAATTCTGCACCTTATTTCTACTACAATGTATGAAAATATGTAGACATGACACAATGGCCACAACACAATTGTTATTCCTTGCTCAAGAAATGCTTCATAAATTAAAAAAAAGACATTTGTTTAACAAAGATCTATCATCAAGTATTAGTATAATGTTACAGATTGACAATAATTTATTTGACTATTAGTGAAGGTTAAAATCAAATGTCATTTATTGTAATTGTCAACTTGATCATGGAATAAAATAGATTGAGAAAGCAAAAGGCTTTATCCAATTATCTTGCATGTTTGAATCATTATTCATTCATTCTTAACACTTTTCTGTAATAAAAAAGGGTTATGAAATTATTTATAACCTTTGATGGTTAATTTTATTTTGACTCCTCTAATCTCCTCAGAGTAAAAAGATTTTTGATTTGCCTTTGTTTTTTTTCTGCACAAGATGAAAGTGTAATATCTCTTCTCCATGGAGACAATAAGATTTTTTTTTTTTTTTTTTTTTTTACTTAAATGTTGGTAAGTGTTAGCCACAATTTTTAACCCTAATTTCAAAATTTTCAAATATAAAAGGAATTCATGTAGAATAAATGTGTTACTAAATTCTGTTTGTGAAACTATATGAACATAGCCAGTTAGTTTGAGAGTTTTTTTTATATACAAAATGAATACAAACACATGTTGGAGAAGAATTATTTTCCACCCTCTAACCTCTCTCTCACAGGCGGGACGTGGCAAGTCTCTCACTACTCTGTCACTACTTCCATGGAAAGTGCTTGGATGAACTATGTTCCTTGATTCTGCTAGGTCTAACCTTCACGGCTAGGACCCACCATGCCACTTATATAGTAGCAAACTATCCCTATTCCCTCCGTATTCCATCAGCAAGAAGTAAATTCCACTCAAACTGCTTCTTCCTTTAATGTAACCCTCAACCAATGCACTTAAAACATGGGCATGTGTTTGGCTTGATTTATTCCAAAGAAATTTTAACAAAAATAAATAGGCATGTCAGTATATTGATATATGTTAAGAATATATTTAGACTTCATTTTAACATTAACAAATTTAATACAACAAAATTAGTCTCTGTTTAGTAAAATGTCTCCATCAGGCCAAAGGTAAGTTATTTTAAACAAAAATAGTACTTTCTAAGCATTTTGTATTACTTACACAAAAGTTCATTTATATATTAGACCACCAGTAAAGGCTACCTTTTGGTTTGGATTTTTACTAGAAATATGATTAAATAAGAATGAAATATTTGCATGTTCAGTTACTAGAGTTTGGGTTCTATTCACAAAACTTAGTGACATTATTGCAACTTAGATCAAGATTGGAATAATGAATTAATGACACTTTCTTATTTCAATGTTTGATATTTAGAAAAATCAATATTTATTATATATGTTATTTAACATAAAAAATAGTGTATGCATTAATTTAAAAATGTTATATATCCGAATCAGTTTTTATATATGATCAACATGTTTCTCTCTGATTAAGATGTTTCCGATAGGTAGAATTACTTTTAAAGTGACAAGAATATCTGACCTGAAGTGATGGTAAGCTATTGCTTCAGAATTCATTCCCTTTTGGTGCTCCACAAATCCAACCTTGTACCTATGATATTAACTTTTTAAAATGTTATGATAATTTCTGAGCTTTTACTGACAGATACACTCACAACCTGTTATATACGGAAAATGCCATGAGTAATAATTTATTGATTTTTATTTTATTTCATTTTCTTGTTGGATCATTTCTGTTCAGTTTAGCTGATTTGCCAAGGCCAGGCATGTTTTACTCTCTTGTATATTCCAACTATATAATCTACTGTCTTGTGTTTCACCACTGCCTCTCTTGTTCCATAAGCAGCAGAACTAGCAACTGCAGAATTGAAAACTGTAGAGTCATTGACAGCAGCAGCAGTAGTAGTAATAGTAGTAGTAGCAACAACTGTAACAGTGGAAGCTGCCTGCCTGTCATCATCAGTGTCAGGGGGCTTCCATGCCTACTCTCCTCTTCTCAGCTGCTCACTCTTTCATTCACTGGTTGCCTTCTGCCCTGCCTGCTAAAACATGTTGGCTATTGATGACATAGGAAATCAATGAGTAGAAATTGAGTGTGAGAATTTATTGTCTTGTTTTTATTTTTATTTATTCTTCTTTCTTTCTTCCTCTTCATTCTGTATGCTGTACAGAATCATAAGACGTGTCAAAAACTGCTCTCCACCTTACTCTCCCTTTTCTCTTTCTATTCAAATTGTCCTGCCACTGTTTGAATAACTACCACCATGATGATGATGATGATATCTGCAATGACTCCTTATAACCAACAGGATAGGACAAAGTCCAGAGAATGGGATTATAAACTATGGATAAAGACTATATCAACAAAAAGGATTTCTATGATTATATTTTAATCTCATTTTTTTTTTAAATTATACTTTTTTTAAAATTCACTTAGTATTTCCTGCCAAAAAAAAAAAGAAAAGAAAAATAGACAAATCCTAGGAACAATGACACTTCCTGCTCTGTACTCTGCTTTCTAAAACTACTTTTGTATATAAAATATTTTTTTTAATTTCCGTATCTCAAAAGAAAAAAAAAATGAAATGAAAAATGAGAAAACCTGCTTTTCAAAAAACTAAAAGAACCAGCCCATGTCTGTCAATATACAAACAACAAGGATTTTATTTTAAAAAAATTTGAAAGATACAAATATTTAATTTTGTTTGTTTAAGAGCACAAAAATTCTGTGACAATGTTTGCCTGTGGTAAGTCTTTGTCTTTTCATATTTTCATCCACTGGAAAAGAGTTCATTGACTTTGTGTGTGAGTGTATGTATATTGTATATATATAAGATTTGCCATAATTATAAGGGAAGTGTACTTGATGTCAGAAATAGTGTTTATAAATATAGATAATGTGGATATAGGTTCAACACTGTATAGTGACTATCAGTTTCAAATCTTGCTTTGGAGATTTCATTGAAGCATGAAACTGACAGTGACTATGCATTATTGAAGCTATGTCCATTTTATATATATATATATATATATATACACACACACACACACACGCACACAAAAACATGCACATTTAATAAGTGATAAACATGTTGGTTTCACAAAGTATTTCAAATTCACACCCCAGTATATGTTCATGAATCTTCATGCTTTCCATTTGTAGCAAATTTGGTACTGTTCAATGTATGTGTGTATACACACGTTAAAGATATTTGTATATATGTCTGTTGCCAGAAATATTTGTACACATGTAAGTGTGTGTAAAGATACTAGTATTTAATATACTGAGAATTTTAAGGTCTCATTGCAAAATTTATTTTTTACACTTTTATTTCTTAAAAGTTAGAAATTATTTTTTTTAAAATAACAAACTTTTAAAAAATTTTCTTCATATTTTTTTAAAATACTTTTAGCATTTTTACATGTTGCAGATTTTTTGTCATCTTAACTCAGTGAGTTTCTTTGTCTTGGAATGTCCTAGTTGACGAGATTATGAATTTAATGTCATTTATTAAGCCCCAAATACTAACTTAAAAATCTTTGGAAATGATTACACTCTGTAGAAATCATTATAGTAACATAAAAAACATGTGCATGTATTCTCTCTCTCTCTCTCTCTCTCTATATATATATATATATATATATATATATATATATATATATATATATATATATATATATATATATATATATAATTAAATAATAAAGCATTAGGAAATTATTTGGGCCAGATTGCCTGAAGATGCTGAAAAGTTGAAACCAGGATAAGATAAAGACTGATCGCCTAACTTTTTCATATATATATATATATATATATATATATATATATATATATATTTATTTAGTTATTTTTTAATCAGAATCATCCCAAGCAAGGTAGTAATGCCACTAAAACACAAGCGGTTACAAGATGTCGAAGAATTAGGAACAGAAACAATATTGATGAGCAGAAAGAGAAAAAAGTAATCAGGTGGACAGTAGATAGCGATTGACATTGCATTTAATTTTTTGCAGATTAAAGTTGGCTGGAAAGCATGAAGCTGGAAGAGAGTGCCGTAAGCAAGAAGTGCAAAAGAACAAACTGTTAGCGTAGAATTTATGACTACATTTAGCCAGCTCAACTGTAAATTGGTGAGATTATGAATTTAATGTCATTTATTAAGCCCCAAATACTAACTTAAAAATCAAAAAATCTAGTTACCGTAATGAAGAGCTCATTCAAACAATTATCATAAAAGTATTTATAGAAAAGACATAGAGATGCAATCTTACGGCAATGGGAAAGTGACTGGAGCTGAGCTGCCAGATCAGGACCAATAATAATGCAGATTCTTTTTTGGATCTTATCAAGGAGCTCAAGGTAAATAGCAGGGGCACCAGACCATAGGTGGCAGCAATATTCTAAGCATGAACAAATGGTAGAATTATGGATAAGAGAGATTCTGGAGAGAAAAATTAGCTTGCCCAACATAGTGAACCGACATTCTTAGCAGCTGACCTAGAAATGTATTCAAGATAGACTTTCCACTTCATATCAGCCTGAGAAGGTGCAACAAGTCACTTTCCTGGAGTTTAGCATCAGCCATGCTTATGGAAGGCAGCAAGGGGTCTCTCAGATGATTAATGGAGAGTGGTTTAGTTTTTGAGGTGTTAAAATTAACAAACCATCTTTTTTCCCAGTTAACTAATGACTTGAGGCTGTTTTGGACATCAGCTGCCATTTTGACCTTCTTAAGCCTTACTATCGAGGCAGAAGTAAATTGTTTTTCATCAGTATAGATACAAAGTTGAGAGTCGATATCATCAAGACGGTCATTAATGAAAACTAAAAATACAGTAGGACCAAGGATGGAGCCCTGGGGGACACCTGCATTAGTATGACAGGATCTAGATGGGTGGCCATTTCACGATTTGATAGGAAAAACTGGATCATTTCAAAAAGAGTCCAGAGACACTGTAACTTTTCACATTGTGGAGAAGACCTGAATGCCAGACCCTTTCAAAGGCTTTCAAGATGTCTAATGCAACAGCCCAGACTACACTGTGTTTTTCTAGAGCATGATATATATATATATATATATATATATATATATATATATATTACGAGAAAATATATAAAAACCTTCATAAATAGTTTTTAAAATGAATAGGTAAGTTTCAAAATCAAAGATATATATATATATATATATATATATATATATATATATATATATATATATATATATATATACAAATTTGATTTTGAGGCTTATCCTTTCATTTTAAAACCTTTTTGTGAAGACTTTTATATATTTTTCTTAGTTTGAGCTACTTCTTTTTAATGTTTTTTGGTTATGTTATTTTGCTTAAATATTCAGTGACAAATTCATCTTAAGACATTTTTGTACAGCTGCAGGTTTTTGATATATTTGGGTGCAAGAAACAAAATCTGAAGAAAAAAATAACCTCTTTCTTTGACACCTCCATGGCCATTGTAGACCTTGCACATTCATAATCTGGCATGCTTATGTATATAAGTTCTGATCCTATATACAAACATATATATTTGGAATGCAAATATAGGTGTTGTTAGTCTGGTTAAAAGGATTTTGGAGATTATCATTTTTTGTTAATCTCCATTGACATTTGTAGTTTCAAATAAAATACCTGAATATACAAATGTTTTTTTTTTACTTTGCACAACAACAAATGATATATTTTATAAAATTAGACAAGTTATAACAGTAGTAGTAATACTACTAGTATTAATTATTAGTTTTTTTTTTTTTTTTTTTAGAAATGAAATCCAGTTAGTAATGTATTCGGCTATAAATCAACATCACTTTTGAGACACAATTAAGTAGATTAAATAGGAAAATTTCTTTTTCAAGTCAATATAAGTAAACAGCTCAAGAAACTTAAAATTTTAATTAGATTTTTAAATGTTTAAACAGAAATCCCAGTGTATATTTTCATCTTCTGAAAAATGTCTATTTCAAATGTAAAACATTTTTTACTTTTCATTTTGTGAACTAATAAACAAATAACCAAAAATCGTTTTTTATACGCATATAGAGTACAGATTTATATACATATATTCATATTTACAGTGTATGTATGTATGTATGTATGTATGTATGTATGTGTATATATATATATATAATACAAAAATTGTATTTCAACAAAAATATTTTTATTATTTATTATATATATATATATATATATATATATATATATATATATATATATATATATATATATATATACTGAGTGCAATCAATAAATTCTCTAAATTACGCAAAAATGAAAATGACACTGACATCTCATTTTAACAGATATATTTACCAATATTACACAAAAATTTTTTGAGTAAATTTATTCAATAAAATTGCCATTGGCTTCAACCATGGTCTCCAGATGACTTCAGAATCTCCTGAAACTTTTCTGGACGGTCTCCTTGTTTAAGTTGGCAAATGCTGCCATAATCTTTGCCTCCAATTCATCCTTGGTGTTACAAGAAGTTTTGTTGGTCTCCTTCACAACTGCACCCCACACATAATTATTAAGGGGTTGCAGTCTGGGGAGTTAGGTGGCCAGATTTAAGGAGTGATGTGGTCACAGAAATTGTCTGGCAGCCATGACTGAGTTTGCCTGCTTGTGTGGCATGGTGCAGAGTCCTGTTGCCAAACATAGGATCTTCCAGCAGCCACAATTTCAGGAATTCTTTTCTTATCAGAACAATCAGTTAGTTTTCCGAGCTGCTGTAGCTTCGTAATCACTATTAGACTCATTCAACTCCTTTTTAATCCTCTGCACCGTCCTCAGATTGCTATACAAACACTCTGAAATGTTTGTATTAGAGCTTCTGGTGCGTATGCCAAGCAGTACAGCATGCCATTTCCAAATTTCTTGCATGGTAAATTGCATCATGGTGGTCTTTTTCTCACAAACAGTACCTAACTGACTCTACTATGCTGTGCAGTTGACCAAATAAAAAAAAACGTACATGTGCAAAATTAAAAATATAAAAATGGTGATAATTTACCCATCGCACCTTTTATTTTATATAAAATACAAGAATTATATTTCACCAAAAATATTTTTATTATTTATTATATATATATATATATATATATATATATATATATATATTAGTCCTTTTTTTTTTTTTCAAATGAGAAAATAAAAATTATAATTACATGGAAAATAATTTGGATTTTTGATTCAGTGCTTTTAAAATATTAGAGAACATTGATTTTAAAATATTTTCACTTTTATTTTGTTTAATTCAACAAAAAAGCTTCTACTGATGGTGGATTGATTTGTGGACTAATCATGAAAGCCATTGATACTGATTTTCATCCTCACTTGATTTTGTCCAAAAATGTCCAATGTTGTTAGCAAACCAAAATATGGAGATCAGTAAAAAAAAAAAAACACATATATTTGGAGGCAAAAACAAAATCTGATAGAAAAAAAAACCTTTTATTATAAACTGAAATTATTTTCTTACACATGATGCTTTAATAGAAAAACTTCCCTGTGGATATATGTTTGCATTTCACTGTTCTTTGGAATCATTTTCTCTTTCTTCCAAGTTAGTTGGTTAACTAACTTTCAAAGTCTGTATCTCGTAAGTCATTGTTGTATTGTTGCTTTTTCATAAGAAAATTTTTTTTTTAATGAATATTTATAATTTAGTCACTGAAAAGCTAAAGTTTGTTAGTTTTGCATTAAGAATATTAAATGTTCATTGAAATTTTCTTCAACTTCTCCAATTAAACTAGGAAAAAAAAATTTCATTAAATTTGTTTGCTTTTTGGAAAATAGTGTAAGTAAATATTATCACTTTTTTTTTAACAAGTGTGTGCATATATATTAGTAGGTCTGATGAATTGCATCATAATTATGATTCCAATGTAATAAATTATAATCATGGAATATTAATGTTTGAGCCTTATATATATATATATATATATATATATATATATATATATATATAAATATGAGTGTGTGTGTGTCCACAAGTAAACATCTTTGATGCCTGGAATAAAATATTATGCATCCAACATCGAATTCATTATCATTTTCACAAACTTTTAAAAACTGAAATTGACTGTGTCCAATATGTATTTAGTCTCATTGTCCTAATGAAAATTAGAGAAATAAGATTGTCTTAAAACTTTGACAAATAATGCAGAAAATATCTCAATTGAAAAAGAAACCAATGGTAATTTATTTGAATCCTATTTTTAAAATATTTCTAAAATTTATCACTTTTGGTGACCTGTGTCAAAGAGCACTTTAATATTTTTAATATTTTTACTTGCTATAAAAAACGATTGTTCAGACTTTACATCTGAACAGTTCATATAACAAAGCAGAAAGAAAATGGGTATCAGAGTGAAAACTGCCAAAAGAAATCAATAAAAGTACTTAAAAAATCTTACCTCCCTCCAATTTAGCAGTCCTTATGACAACAGTTGAATGTGGCAAAAGTGACTGGCCTTTTCTGAGTTACATTAAGTACTGAAATGGTCATTATTTTGAAGTTTTGATTTCTTAAATTTAATGAAATTACATACATTGACATTCATGGTTAGTTGCCATAACCTAATGATTACCAAGGCACTTTCCTTTATCATTGCTAGAGTAAAGGATTTCATCCTTGTTATGTATCCTATTATTGTTATCCTTCTACAAAACTAAGTTATTTTGTTTCCAGAAAGAAAACATGTTTATTCAACTTACCTGTCCTATTTATTAATCTTTCATGATTTCATTTATCATTTTATTAAAAAATTGTTCCAAATGGATTGAATTCTCTTGCAAGTTGAACCAAGCTGATCAGAAATATTTTTTAAATGTAAAATAGATAAATATATTTAATTGTATAACTTGTAGTCAAAGTCTAAAGTACATTTTATTTAAAATAGATTACAGTTAAGAAAGTTGGAAGTTATTTTCTTTTTATTTTATTTTTATTTTCTTTTTAATAAATATCAATATAAAATTTACATGCAATATTTTGATTATTGATAATCATTTAACTTTAAAATCATCAGCAACAGTGATTTTAAAGGTACCAGAATGGTTATTGTTGTAGGAAATGGAATTTGCAAACTGAGATCAAATTCCAGCCTTGTCTGTTGTATTTACTTTTGCACTGGGAAAGGCATGAATTTATTTCTTCTCCCCCAGCTATAGATTCAATAGTAAGGTAGATTCTGAAGCTTTAGGAGATTTCAAAACCATAGAGAAGACAATGAGAAACTACTTCACTACTATCCTTCCTAAGAAGTCATGGCAATTCACAGATAATTAAAAAAAGCAAAAGAGTGGACAGCCATGATTGCCTACATTCTGTAACATGGTATTAAAAAATACAAGAATACCAAATTCATAAATAAAAATATTTTTATTATAATAATAATAATGGTTATTTGTTTCCAAGTTTGCTATGTACTAAGGTAGTTTGCTAATCCTTGTTGCAGACACCTGCTCAGACATCCACAGAGCCCATTTATGATTTATACTGCAACTCTACTGAGCAGACCTTAGTTAACAGCTTCTCGGAGAAAGCACATAATCTGGCATGATTAAGCTCAGTCCACTCAAACCTATGTTCCTAATGACTTGTGACTTTGTGCTAACATAGCCATCAACTGCTTCCAGTTTTGTCTACAATCACAAAATGTGCCTTAAACTGTGGTCTGGGTTTCAGACTCTTCCCAGTGGGGTCATCTTCCTAAGACTAATATTATCAAGAAGTCACTCCCTTCACAAATGTTGAGATTTCTCCCTAAGTTTCATGGTTTGAATGCTTATACTCTAACCATTTGGTCACATGCTCGTGTGTGTGTGTGTGTGTGTGTGTGTGTGTGTGTGTGTGTGTGTGTGCGCGCGCGCGCATGTATTGTACATAGATGTTTGGTTCCAGTGTGTGGGAAAATTAGTATAACTGGCCTGTAAATGATGCCACAAAGAGAATTTAAAATTTGAATGTTCTAAACATAAAAAGCTATGGTGATGGAAGGAATGAAAATTTTCATATCCTCAAATCTATATAGAGCTGAACAGTGCTCAATATCTGAGATTTTGTTTATATATATAGTCAGTGTGGACATAGGAATCAACACTGCACAGTGAATGTTAGTTTCATGTCTCAATACGATCTTCATGCTTAAAGAAAAATTCATACATATATGAAAAAGTACCTGTCTATATTTCTGAGATGAGGTATTGTAACTATTTACACTATTTACATTGTTTGGACTGTTGAAGAAGGATGGAATATGAATATGACAACAAAGATGAGGACAACAGTCCAAACAATGTAAATAGTGTAAATGAAAAAATACTTAAAATAAAATTTTTGTGTGTTTTTCAAAAAAAAAAAAAATAAAATTCTGGCATGTAAAAAAAATTCTAAGAAAATATAAGAGAACATGTGTATAAATACTTATATTTATGTACAAATGTAAAAGATATACAATAATTTATTTTTATATTGTTATTAACCTATCAATTACAAATTGTTATTTAAAATAATCTTTATTATATTTTCTAGTATTTAATTATCTATGTTATATCTGGCTTATGTGACAACTATATATAGAGCTATTTGTATTTTTTTTTATCAAGATGGTACACTCGACCTGTGTGTTGTTTATTGATTCCAACTCCCACATTTCAGTCTTTCTATGACTCATATCACTGCTTCCAACCCTACATAACTTTATCACATATGAACAGATGTTTGGCTAGAAAACTCTTATTATTTGTTCACTCTATAAGTAATTATAAAAAATGTGATTGAATTGATTTGGAATTTCATCTTTTAAAGTATCATGTGTGAATATATGTATTTTTAGTTTTAATTCCTATGTGGATTTGGTGTTCATTTCTCTGTAGATAAAAATGACTGCATAAGTCAGTTTAGTAGTCACATGACTACAATAGTGAAAGTAATGCAGATATAGCTAAAGAGAATTTTTTGATATACAGATTATCAAAAGCTTAAAAATATATTTATATTTATTACTTCAAACATTGTTTTTAATTAATATGCTTGTTTCAGTAGATGTTCCATTTTTAAACCGTGTATATTACATCTACTGTCCTGTATACTCAAGAAAACTTTATAAAAATAATATGCTCTCTCCTGCAGCAGGGTTTGAACCTGCTTCCCACTTTGTAGGAGAAACCACTGTTTGATTTTTCTTTTTTATTTATTTTTTTTACAGTAAGGTTCACCCTTTACAAGTCCTGGGGCCACTTGAGGTAGAGGGTTAGATTAGAAGGCAATTTGTGCAGATAGGAGTGGAATATAACAGTTAAATCTAGCCTTGAACAGGTTAAGATTGTAGTGATTGGGGAAACATCCTCTTGGGATTCAGTTCCACATGGTAGTGGTTCATGGGAAGAAGCTGTTCAAGTGGAACTTCTTACCGATGGAATACAGAGAGAATGTGGGTGGTTTGCTGCTATGTAAGTGGCATGACATGTCCTTGCCATGAAAGTTTGAATTGGCAGAACCAACACTTTCATGGAAGTAGAGATAGAGCAGCTTGCCACATTTTGCCTGTGAGAGAAAGGTTGGAGGGTTGAGAATAATTCATCACTCACAAGGGCTCAGAGATGCTTTTGGACTCTATCAAGGCTGCAGAGTGAGACCTGGGAAACTGATCTGGCTCTTGTAAATGTAGAGGATAGCAGGAGGAGTCAGGTACTTACTGGAGTGATACAGGGAGCTGACCATTTTACTTGCATCCTTAGCAATGGATCATAAGTACGTGTTTCACTGGTGTGCTTTAGACTAGTGGTTACCAACCTTCTTTTGGCTCATGGTCCAATTTGAACCCAGAATTTTTCTGTGGCTCATGAAATTGCTATAGTGTAAAAAAAAATTACTTCCATTTTACATACATTATAAAATGATTACAGATTTTTAATTTTAAAAATCTAAAATTATATTTGGCAATTAAAATAAGTGGGAATTATATATATATGTAAAAAAAAGAAAAGAAAATTAAAAATTTAAAGGAAAATATTAATTTTTTAAGAATATTCATTTTTTAATAATTTTTTAAATAAAGGGTGCTTACCTGTTTTTATTTAAAAATTTATATATTTATATTGAATTCATTTCTCTTGTTTAATAAGTTAGGGCTATTTAAGTGTTTTAAGATAACCAAGTTTTCAACAAGACAAGTTATATTTATTTCCTTTACCATTATAAACTTAGTTCTAGATATATTTTCCCAGTTAATTGATGGTAAGATGCCATCATTCTTTAATTGCCAGAAAAAATTACTTAAGGTCATTCGATGATGGAAAAACAAAACTTCTAAAGATTTTCCATAGAAAAAAATGAAATTACCAAGGATTCTTCATGGAACTAAAATAAAATTTAACATCACTACCAGAATGTATGCTCACTTGGTATACAATATTATCATCATACATTGATCATTATTTTTTTGACAGTTGCATTTATTTTTAGAATTTACATTTGTTGGAAATATATTTGCTTAATGTTGTTATGATGGGAGATGGATGTGACTGTTATTAATGCAGCTTAAGCTGATCTTAACATTATCTTTGTTAAAAATCTTTTTTAGTGTTGATGAATGGTTAAAGAGTTTATGAATGAAGTTTTGGAAAATTCTTCCGATATTAGTTTGGACGTTATGGTTAATAGGTGGATTAAACCATGATTTTGCACTTACGGTGTTTCTGATTATTTTTGCCTTAGTTTTTTTCTAAATACTCTAAATTTACATGATTGCTGAGTTCTTAAGCCTTTATATATTTAATTTTAGACTTATCAAATATTTCCTTATTGCTGGAGTTGGTGAATAATCTAACTTTGACTGATTTATGTGGTGATGGTTTGATTCTTTACTTATGTATCTATGGTTATATAGATCCTTTGTGTATGGTTTATAATAACCATTATTCAGGTCTAAGGTTACATCAAGAAAGTTGATCACTTTAGAGTTTGGTGTCCTTGATGTCAAAAATAAATCTAAGTTGCTATAATAATAGAATTCCAACAAATTTGCATGTCTCTGCTGAATCATACACTCTTATAGCAATAAAAAATTCTGGGTTACTTCTTTTGGTCCAAAGATAACCATTATGAAATAGTATGGGTTTTTGTGTCTGCTTTATGGCATTTATTTCATGATTGCTAATAGGGCAGTAGTTTATTTGTTAGATTTATAGTCAACATTAGCAGATTTTCAGTGATGGATGGGTAGAAGTCACAAATATCGAATTAGATGAATGTACATTCACTCTTCCTTTTTTATATTGGTAAACCATTCTATGACTTCAGATGTTTTGTGCCACTGGTGAATTTCTAGAGCATTTTTGGTATATTTGCATGCTCTTTCAAGGATGTTTTTGCTGATTTTACTAATATTATTTTTGGTTGGGTTGAGTAATTGGTATTGGGGATTGTTTACAAAATTTGCCTTATGATCTTTTAACTGTGATGAATGCTTGTTGTTTGCAAAATTTGTGGATCCTATCATCAATTTTTAGTTCAGTGGCTATTTTCTTGGTTTCACTATTGATGTTATTTTCCAGTTGTTGGGTGTTTTTATAAAACTTATTAACTTCTTTGTTAATGACTTTATAGTAGAACATATCCGCATTGACTTTGTAATGGTTCCTGTCTTATCTGCTTTGATGATTATTTTGTCAGATTTTGGGGTCATACCAACATCCTTTAACATTTTTTGCTGTAGATCATTGGTAATATTAGCAAATTTAATTTTGTCTATTATGGAGAATAGATCTTTTTCGAAGGCCCAATAATAGATTGTGACATAGAGGTGCTTTTTGTTTTCTGCACCCAATTACAGCTGCTTATATTTATATTCAGTTCAGCATGACTGAGCATGACCCTTTCTTCCTGACTGACTGACCCTGACTCTGGTACCACTCTATTTATATGTCAGTGACAGAAATATATGGATTGGATTTTTAAATCTATATCTGTAAAGGGACAATATGAATAAAGTCAAAAGGAAAATTTATATTAGCCAACATGTTTCCTCCTCTTTATCATGGCAAATGCAAAGATTTTATTTTGTAACAAGTATTTATATACAAGAACAAAAATGGTATTGGTTTTTCAATTTAAGAATGCTCATAAATATTATCAGGTTAATTGGAAAGTCAGGTAAGCTATGGAGGATGTGAAGTGACACAATTCAATGTGCTAAAATAAATGATTCAACATCTTGAATTAAAAGAATTAAAAACAGAAAATTATGTCATTACAATTTACCTGAAATGGATTAAGTTGTTAGTTTTCATCCTCTCTGTTCCTTTACCTGTGAATTTGATAGGTGTTATAAACTACGACCTTGGGTCTGACAAGGAAAATAAAGATTCAGACTTGTAACAATAGAAATTTTGCATCTCCAGAAACACATACAAGGTTAAAGGTAAGACTCGATTCTTTATATAAACCAGCTCTTACAGGCGGAAACGGGGTGATTGGGCCAGCCTTTCACACCTTCCATATTGGTAATGGAGAGAAAGAAGAAGAGTGCAGTCATTCATTGCTTCACCAAAAAAGTTTTAGATTCAAATTTTTGGGTAGCCAAGAATTGCAGTCAAATTTCATAATATGAGAGATTGGAAAGCTAGCCATCAGTAGAAGCAACCAGTAACAAACAATTTTTTGGAATTGAGAAGTTGTGGAATGCCTAAAGCAATATTAAGATGTAATGGTTGTAAGTACTCCCTTTTAAATGATTATTGTTGTATAGCTGAAGAACACTTACCAACTTGCAAATACTCTCATACCAAAAGACTACTCAAAGTTACCTAATTTTTATGTTTGATGTTCGTTTTATTTTATTTTTCTTTATCAATTTTTTTGTCTATTTGCCAAGAAGTAAATTTCCTTTAATCATACTCTGGCATTCTTTCCAACAAATGAATTTGCATCATTTTGGATTTCCAGTGAAGCATCAAAAAGAAAAACTATGGTTTAACAAGCAAGAATCCCAAGTCCTGTTTGGTACACAACAAGCCACTAGACAATTATGATCTTAGACAGTGGGGAGGAGCAATGAAGTTCCAAAGGAACTGCACCCAATTACAGCTGTTTATATTTAGCACAACATGACCGAGCATGACCCTTTCTTCCTGACTGACTGACCCTGACTCTGGTACCCTCCTGTTTATATATCAGAGGCATGGTGGAGTAATGGATAGCAGCTTGGATTGAGGAATTGGAGAGCTGAGTTTGAATTCCAGTTGAATCCATTACATTCACTAATACCCTTGGAAAAGGCATGACTCCTCTTCTTCCCCCCCCCCCCACCTATGGCTTCTATAGCCTTGGATGGCAACTGGTCTACCACTGAAAGAAATGGCAATCTACTGTGGGAAAAAATCTGCCTCATCAGTCATGTGTTGAAAGATACATGATCGCCTAAGTGTGTATCATGCATGGCGCATAACTGATTGACAGCGCTTTATTTAGAAAATGAAGGAGGCATTTATTTTGTGGCAGATGTTTATCAGTACACATGTGAAAGAGGCCCCTTATTGCATGTAGGCATGTCTAATAAAGCCAGTTCCATTGGGTTTTTCCCTGTTAACAGATGTTCTGATACAGGCTTCTCTACAACTTGTCTAGATCCATGCTTCTGTCAGCGTCTCCTGTCGATAAAAGTGAAGGGGAAGCTAGCAGTCAGTAGTAGGCAGTTGGCAAAACTTTGTGTCTTGTGAAGTTTGTTCCATGGGCATTTTAGGAAAAGTCAGTGCTGTGTTTTCTGAAGCAGTGTTATTTCGTTACCTCCCGTCTCTTTCCTTGCTTTTACTATTACACCTGTACTTCTTCTTGGTGTTTCCACCAACCTCAACACATCCTTGCTGTATTTTACAACATATCTATTCTAAACAAAATAGTCTTATAGTAAAATTTTACCGTACTAGTGTATTTTTCTGTATCCTATTAGGCTTTCTGTCTTAGCAAGAGATTCACACTCAGAAATATATGGATTGGATTTTTAAAACTATGATGTCATTCAGACAATCTAATTTTAAATAAATTTTGTCATTTCATAACTAGCAAAAGTGCACATGCACCACTGACAATAAAAATACCTTTACAATTTACTGTTCCAATTGTTTTTAACCTCATAAGCATTACATTTTATTCCTCTGACAGAACTTTACCAGTTTTTACTCAGTACAGGACTAAGAGAGATAAGTCAAACCTTGACTTTTATGTGTTTAACTTTCATGGATTTTACATACGTATATTTCAATTATAAAACACAACAGGTAAATAATATTTCTTTCAAAATCTCATTAAGTGTTTGTGAAATATTTTCATTCTTTTCTATTTTGTAAGATAGTTATTTTATTTTTGGTTCATTTTTATTTGTAGTCTTAAATTTCACTGTCCACACATCTATCATGGCGTAATAATAGATAACAAAAAATTTCAATGTAAACACCAATTTCAAAAGTACATTTTTCTGTTTTAACACAAAAAAATAATAATTCTTTCCATCAGATATTTTCTCCAATTCTTTTTATTAATAAGATGTTGTTAAATATGGTCTAGAAAATTAAGAGTTTGAAAGCGGACCTAGAAATATTCCAGTTTTTCCACTCTCATGAAAGTCTTATGTTTCTCACCTTCCATGAATTTGGAGAGTTGACTGTACAAAGACATAAATATAGTTTATTTTATATCCTCTGTACAAGCACAGTATTTATCCATAGCATATGAGAAGCAGTTTAATTAAACTAATTTACCTTTTCAATGCTGTAAGTGACTTTTCTCAAATATCTAACTACATACTATATTTAACTGCAGTCAAGCGAATGTCTCCTAGATTTTTTTAGTGAATCACTCTGAAGAACAAGTAAACTCAATTTCAATTTGCAGTTTTGTTTTTTTCTGTTTTGGTTAAACATTTACAAATTTTCTAAAGTTTTGTTTGTTTTTAAGTGATTACAATCATCACAAACTTAGTATTGAATATGTTTTAGATTTTAAATAAACTTAAGCAAAGTTATGATGTAGAATTATGTTAAATTCAATCCAGTCACTGTATAAAATTGAGGGGAATGAGATTTATTACTGTTTATTTAAAAAATATGAAAATGAAATCTCTATTTCCAAATATTATATTTTAACTTGTCAGTATGACATTATAGCAATGAAAAAGTTAAATACAGTGTTATTCAAAAAGAAAGAGCAGATTTTGAAAATTAAATAAAAACAAATCCTAAGAGATACATTCAACACATTACTAGATAGGAAAAAATTTAAAGTTTGTTATTTTAATCTTGTTCAATTTGTATGCACTCAACATGAACACCATGTGTTGCATAACAAACATTGAAACTGTATTCTACACACAAATCAATTGATCTGTGGATATTGACTTCACAGCTTCAACAATTCGAGCACAAATCTTCAAGAGTAGCAGGCATAGGTGGAACCAACACTCTTTCTTTTCAGATAAAAATCGCATGGGGTAAGATCTTGTGACCTGGGAGGCCACAGATGATGAACAAGATTCTCTTTTCCACAAATTATAACAATTTAAATCTATACAAAATCTGAAATAAACAACAAAAAAAGTAAGCATTTTCATTTATTTTAATAACTTTGAACCTTTTCCTATCCAGTAATGTGTTTCTCTTCCTTAGTATTTATTTTTATTCAATTTTTGAAGTGTCCTCTTTCTTTTGGAATAATCCTGTATAAGATTGGGCAAATGAAAAAATATCTTTCCACTTTAAATACATTTCTAGTTGCATTTGACAATGGATTACATGCAAGACAAGTTATTTAAATCACCTGAATCTTTTCTCACTCATTTTGATAGTTGCTTCTTTTTATTTTGCATTATCTATATGTTTCTGTGCGAAGTTCTGATTGATTCATTCATTTCTTCTCTACAGTTTATCAAACCTTTTACACGTTATTTTAAAGCCAGAAAATATTTTTAGATTGCAAGAATTTTTTTTTTTGAGATAATGGTTTAGTGATATAAGACTTACTATTTAACCTATAGCTGGGGGAGAAGAGGTAGATTCATACCTTTCCCAAGATTATTTACATGTAAATGGATATGACAAAATCAACGGGAATTGGAACTCTGCTCTTTGATTATCAATCCTGAGCCATTATCCATTAAACCACCTGTACATCCAAGATTACAGCACCTGATAATCTCAATCTAGGTACTGACTAGGCTTGATGTTGCTTAACTTTGATGATCTAATTAGGAACTAATGTTTCAATGTGATGTGGCTCTAAATTGTATGAAATTTTGAGATGAGGAATTATTGATTATTATTCATGAGAACATTAAATTGTATATATAGCATCCATTGTAGCTATGGTAAAGAATATAAAGGTGTGAGTAGCCACCTTTATAAAGTAAAGCTGAAAGAACATTAAAAAAAATCATAATCCATGGAAAAATGATGAAGTGGATTAAAGCAATCATTAAAGAAGGTTATCAACTCTATAAAATTAAGTCAGAACAACATTGGAGAATGATATTAAAAGATGCTGCTCGCATATATGAGGATCTAATAACCTGTTCGGTAGTCCTAGCATAGAACTGAATACAATAATTAAATTAATTAGAACAGACATCAGGTTTAAGGCTCCAAAATTCTACTAGTTGATTATCCTAGTGGATATAAGCAGTGGCTAAGTTTATGCAATTTATGTTGTGGTTATGAGTTCAGTCCTTGGATCAGGCAATAAAATTCTTATCCTTTGGTTCAGTGGCTTCACAAGAGATACAAGGTTATCTTATAGCATGGACAGCAAAATGAGAACACTCTGCTTGTATGGATTGAATAAAGGATTTGGTTCAATACTTCTGGAACATTAATTAATACAACAGACACCTGAAGATGGCTGGAGATTACAATGGCCAAAATATGATCATAACAACAAAGATGAGGACAATAGTTTAAATAAGTGTAGAATATGTATCTATCTCTCACTTATATATATATATATATATATATATATATATATATATATATAATTATTTATTCAAAAATTATAACATAAATATGTTAGAAAATCACTACAAAAATAGCCATTTTGTTTCAATACTTCTGCTGTCTTATCAAGTAATGGTGTTGAATGTAGAATAAAGGGTTTTAAAAGGTTCAGATCAATCAAACATCCCTCGCTAAGGGAAACTAAGCTGGAAATGACCAATCAAAATACAAGTATATGAGAATTCAAAAAACTTGACAACGAACTTTGGTTATAATAATTATTTTATGCTTTAATGTTAGGGTTAGACTAAAATAGAATTCATTCTAATAAATATTAAATATTAAATTATACTATAAAATTCAAAATTACCAATTTTAAATTTAATCTATATTAAGTTTAAAATTATAAAATTATTTAAAGAAGAAACTGAGGAAAAAAGTTTTTCTATTTATTTTGTTTTTATTGAAATTAAGTTGGAATAAATGTTAAGATCTAATGCTGCTCTGAACTCCATTACAACTTAGATACATTTGAAGTATCTTGCAAAAGACAATACATACACAATCAGATTATAATACACAAACACGCAGACATATTTAGATGCAAAAAAGCAACAAGACAGGAAATATGTTCACAAGCCTTAAAAAAAAACGACAACATACAAACACAATGAAAGGCACACACGCACATACACACATATACATTGACAAAGACATGCCCATACACCCTCCAAGAAATATTCAAGTTTGAAAGTGTTATTAAACGAATTCTAACATCCTATTAAAATGTACCTTATACAGGCAAAGATATATAGATAAAAATGGTTGAATAGATAAAGTTCAACATGAGCAGAACAGAAAAACAAACATTCATCAATGAACAACATAAGGAAAAAGGACACTAAAAGATACAGACATGGACAGAAAAATAGACATATACACAGAAAAATAACACCATCTAATATATAAAAAAAACTCCCAAACACCCAAATATATATAAATATCTCATATTCACCTATATATGCACTAGTACACATACACAAGTACAAATATATAACAATACGTGAAAGAAAATAAAAAATACATATAGACATATGTGTACACACATTCTTCACTACAGACTGAAACACACAAAAGCATACCTATGCATAAACATATACCCATATACATATATATACACACACACACACACATATGCATATACACACACAGAAACAAACATAAATATATCAACCTTTGTCAAGTACTTGGGCTCCATTATAAAAATGAACATTGAAAAGATGCTATGAGTATCAAAGTAATTAAAAAATTAATTTCACTATCAGACTTATCAACACTGAATTTTTGTCAGATTAGTAAGTCATTATAATACATTTTTGTTTACCTTTCTTAAAATTCAAAGTGTGAATGGTCTCTTTGGGTTCAGTGAGAAGTCAAGCAAATGAACCTTGAATCAAACTAGGGATCATCTTAGATAATTTGAACTATGGCATCAGAAGTGTCATATCTTGCAGCTTTCTGGATAAACTGAAAAAAAAAGATACATTTAATCAAATTGCTCACACCATCTAAGAAAAAGTTTCTTTAAAAATGGTAAAACTGTATCTTGTTAGACATTTGAATTTTATGCAATTTAGTTAAAAAAATAATTGACAGTGTCTTCTTTTCACTTTTACTGAGTGTATAATGCATATTCAAACAGAATATTTCAAGCAATATTTGATGCTCTGGTTGCTCATGGACTCAGTGTAGAAGACATTAGGCACAACCATAACATTTTAATATGGATCATACAATCAGAGGCTTTCATTGTAGAACTTGATGAAGACAATCATCGTTCAGTGTTAATATACCATAATCTAGGAGATGCAAGATAGTGACTCAACTTGGATATGGCATATCATTTAAACAGGCTCAATTTTTTCCTTTCACTGGACACATTTAATTTGAAACCAAATAAAGCATGTCTGCTACTTTGTTTTACAATGGCTAATTTTATTATAATCATATCATTAAAGTGAACCTCCTACAAGAATGCCTGTACTTGACCTATGGATTGGTAATATACTATTTTTGGAGGAGTGTACAAAGAAAAAGAGAATGTGTGGATATGGATTTTTGACTCCTTTTGATTTTACATCCCAGGTATTTTGTATTTTGGACTTATGATTGATAACTTTTGGAATTAAGACCCTAGATTTTTTATTTGACCTCCCCCACCCCAACATTTTTATTTTTCACCACAGAGAAATATAGAGAATATCAGTTTCTTACCCAAATTCTGATAATTAGAACCAGATATGGCCAATGCAGTCATAAAAATTATTAGACAATGTTAATATTTGTCAGCACCCATTCACATCTGATCATCAGGATTGTCATCCTCTCTCCCTATTCTTTTTCTCTCCCCTAGTGGCAGTTGCAGAGATAGCTATAACTCAAATAGAGTTTGATGAGGTCATTTGTGTGAATTTGATTTTGGTGACCAACTCTGCACAAGAGAGAAGCCAACCCACTTTGGCTTAAAAGGTATTAAGATGGGTGAAATCTGGCAAATCTGGCTGCATCAGGCTGTCAGATGCTTGTATCATTACTATGGTGAACTATGAATCCAATAATGAGGCTGCAAATGGTCTATATAATTGTGGACAGGGAAGAAGCATATTTATATAGTAGCCTTCTTTTTGGAGTGTTATTTTGTTAAATAAAGATATTCTACTTATATGTATTTACATTCAAACTCATACATTAATCTTGTTTGTTATACTCACAATGTTTCAGTCATTGTACCCTCTGACCTTCTTCAGGTATCTATCATCATACTCAATAACCTTTTTGGTATTTTGAACCAAACTCTTTATTCAATCCTCAGGTGTAATTTGCTCTTGTTTCATTTTACATTCTTAGAGAATATCTCGTATCAGTTAATACTGCTGGCCATTAATTCATAACTGCTAGAGACAGATATATTTTAACCTATGCTTTAATCCACTCAGCTATATCTGGCTCTCTGGTAGTTGTAAGTTCAATCTCTATGTCTGATAGTGCTGAAAAGTCACATACTTTGGTTCAATAGAAGAAATAGACATATGACACAAAGGTGAATAAGACGGTTAAGTATTAAATGTTATGAAATATCCATTAAGTATGGAAAGTGGAATTATAAAAATCTACCACTGGATTAAATAAAGGGTTTGATGTAAAATTCCAAGGCAGTTACAGAGTATGAAAACAGACTCCTAAAGAAGGAGGGTACAATGACATTGGGAGTATAACAACCAAGCTGAGTATACTGGTGCAAATAGCATGTAATAATAATAATAATAATAATAATAAAAAGAGATGTCTTACCATCATAAACATAGGTACCAAGAGCAAATGACTGAAAAGGTGTAAATAACTTTTTCCTTACAAAATATTGTTGAGAAAAAAAATTTAGACATAACAAATGTGTGTGTACATGTACATAAATTTGTGTGAAAGTGTTTATATATAATTTTTCTATATGTATAGAACTTTGTTTATCAGACAGTTTAAAGGCAGAGAGAATTAAAGTAACTCATTTTTTTCATTTTTTTTTAATCAATTCACCCCAAGTAAGGTGATAATGCCACTAAGATGCAAGAGTTTACTGGGAGTGAAAGAGAATGAGAAGACTTTATAAGGAACTGGAAACTCAATTCTAAACAGGAAACAAGGGATAAACCTCTATTCCTGTTCAAAAGACTGAGGAGGAATATGAACTAGATGATAGGCACACCAATCTACTCCTTATTTGGAATATTGACATTAAAATTAACCCCAGATATTGGTGCTTGACAATTAAATCTTTCAAAGTTACTTTCAACAATTAACTAGCCACACACACACACACACACACACACACATATGATATAAATTTGGATGAGAATATGAGGAAATGATATATATGACAATTTTGAAACCCCTTATTTCTAATGTTTTGCTGATCAAACAGCATCATCAGAAAAATGGACTTTATTTCAATGAAATCTATATTGGCAGAACAGAATGTGATTCACATTCATCATATGAATACTGGATTTTCTTTTAACCTTAAACTGTATCACGTTTTAGATAAGATATTACTTATATATTCATTTGTTTTAAGATTCTTTGTATCTCACATTTAACACCAATTTAGTTAAGTGCTGGGTATGAATATAACGACATCCAGCAGAAAGGTCTCTGACTGGAAGATTGGAGGTTTTCAGGAGCGTGGAACCACCTCTTAATAGCTGTTTTTTCCAGGTCTACTGACCTGCGATGGTAGTTTCTGTTAGGATCCAAGCTATGAGCAAGTAGTGAAACCCCAAACAAAAACAAAACACCATGAAAGTATAAAAATACATTTTTATAGTAAAATTACCAACAATACATTTTATCTGTAATTGAAGGCATACAATTGCATTCAAATTATTTAAATTTGGCATTAAATAATCCATAGAAGTTGATATGCTGCTAAACAAAATCAACCAACCAATTTAGTTAGAACAGGTGACAATTATATTTTTCAAAGTTACTTTCAACAATTAACCAGCCACACACACATACACACACAAATATATATAAGATATAAATTTGGATGAGAATATGATGAAATGATAAGAATATAAGACAATTTGGAAAACTCTTTATTTTGGCATGTTTTGTTGATCAAACAGCATAAAACATAAAAAAAACCCATAAAACATCAAGTAGCATAAAAACATTTATTGATCAAACATCACAAAAATGGATTTTATTTCAATGAAATCTACATTGGCGCGAGACAGAATGTGATTCACATTAGTCATATGAATGCTGGATTTTCTTTTTACTTTAAACTGTATTACTTTTTAGATTAGATTTTACTTATATATTCATTTGTTTTAAGAGTCTTTATATCTTACATTTAACACCAATTTAGTTAGAACAAGTGATAGGCTTACTAAACTGGTTTTGAATCAATGTGTGCCCTGGAGCTGGAGGAAATGGTTTCATGCCTTTTCCAAGTGTATTAGTGTAATGGATCAATCAGAATTTGAAATTGGCTCAGAGATTTCACTTACTGCACTGATAACTGTTACATTAGCCACTTCTCTCTCTCTCTCTCACACATATATGTAGTAATGGGCTGCTAAGAACTTTTCAGCACCCCTTATATTGTGTATGTGTGTTTGTGTACATGCATGTACACACATCTATAAACACACACATATATATATATATAAAAACATGTAAACAGAGATATCTAGTTTAATCATAAGCCATACATGATTTATTCAAGTGCCAGTCCTTTGTAAGCAATTATTCATCAAGGGGGGGGTAGCTCTCTGATTGGTCAATTCAAAGTGCCCGTTGCCTTATGTCAGTGACTCATTCCAGCCACCTCACCTTCTGCCAACATCCATCCTTTCTTGGTCTTTTGTCAAATTAAGATTATTCAACCATTGCCACCATCCCAGTTATCTTGGATCACAATAAGGACTCCAGATTTTAACTTTGTGATTTCTTTTTTTTTTTGTTTATTTTAGTGATGATGTGTTTGTCTTGAATGTAAACCTTTCATGTTTTTGCTCTTTTACTAGCCATTTTATATATATATATATATATATATATATGGGCAGCAACCTTTCTTTTAAACATCTTTCATTAAGTATGGCAGACAAAGAAAATTTAAATTAATTTTTTATATAGTTTTTCCAGTGTTATTACGTTTTTCCATTTCATGCGAGTAAGGGAGTACAAAAAGATTTCCATAATTTTCATTGTCCCAACCGCCTTCAGCCACTTCTTTTGCCATTTTCAAAGGAGTTTTGCTTTTAGTTTTGTTAGTTTTTCTTCATATTTTGACTGTTTAAGTTGTATTTTATTTTATTAAATCAGAACTGCCTTGAAAATGGCTAAAGAAGTGGCTGAATGGGACAATGAAAATTATGCAAAATTTTCGTACTCCTAAGTTACTCCCGCCAAAAAGAAAAATGTAATAGCACTGAAAAAACTAAATAAAAAATTAATTAAATTTTCCTCGTCTGCCATATTTAACGAAATATATATATATATATATATATATATAAGAGATCTTTGATAAAGTTAAGTAAAAATATTTACTAATCCAAGTTAGCTTTTTCCAACATTGTTGAACAGACTCCCATCTGGATACTTTCCTGATTACTACAATCTTGTCAAGTCAAATTTCAGTCATTATCTATCCTCCTTATCCTCACTTCCTACCACTTTCTCTTTCATTCATATCACACATTTCATTCATCATTACCATTTTAACAGTAACCCTCTACTTTTTGAGTGCCTCTCAAGTTTTGTATTGGACGAATCTTAATATAAATAATATGTTTATTATTGTGCTTATACTATCAGCACTACTACTTGCTACTTTTCTATGTATTGAGATTGAAACATTTTTTGTCTCATCAGTGTAGGAGTATATAAATGCTCTCCCCAAATACAGTGTGCGATGGATAAATTGCTGACTAAATTACATAAAATGAAAATAAAACTGACATCTCATTGTAACAGATATATTTACCAAAAAGACACAAAATATCTTGAAATACTAAAGAGTAAATTTATTCAATAAAATTGCCATTGGCTTCAACCACAGCCTGCAGACAACTTCGGAATCTCCTTGTTTAAGTTGGTGAATACTGCCATGATCCTTGCCTTCAGTTCATCTTTGGTGTTACAAGGAGTTTTGTTGGTCTCTCACTCAACTGCACCCCACACAAAATAATTGTAGTCTGGGGAATTAGGTGGCCAGAAGTAAGGAGAAATATGGTCACAGAAATTGTCTAACAGCCATGACTGGGTTCTCCTGCTTGTGTGGTATGGTGCATAGGGTCTGCCAGCAGCCACCCTCCTGACCCAGGGCAGCACTACCACCTCATGGCACTTGATGTAGGGCTCTGTGTTCAGTCTGAGGCTATGTGGAAAGATGAATCTTTAGTGATCATATCAAACATCTTCATGATCACCATTAGACTCATCTAACTCTTTCAGAATCTGCTGTGATTTGCATCATGGTGCTCTTTTTCTCACAGATGGTGTCCAATGGGCCTACGATTCTGTAGTCAACAAAATCAAAAACAAATAATGCATATATGCAAAATTAAAAATATAAAATAGCGACAATTTACTCATCACAACCTGTAAATGTTCTCCCTAAATAATATAGTGTTAAAGCAAGGCTAGGGAAACTAGGCTTGTACTTCTGCAACAACATCTGTGTTGAACTATTTCTTGGATCAATATAATTTGTAATAACCAGACAGATGGTAATCTGAAGGGGACAAGTTAAGACTATAGTGTGGATATGATAAAACACCCCAGTTATATTGCTGGACACACTCTCTTTGTCAGGTTGGCAGTGTGTGTTTGTGTTGTTATTTCAAACATCCTGGTTTCTTTTGACAAACAGCTTCCATCATTGTTTCACTATATTAACTGTCTAATTTTATGTCATGAATCCTCACAAGCCACTTACAGTTTGCATCCCAGAACACAATTTTCCGATAATTTCTTTACTGACTGCTGAACTTTGAATTTTTGTGGGGTCAGTGGTGATGAATGCTTCATTTGTCTCCAGAGTAGCATAATGCCTCCCAGATCTGATCACCTGTGGTCTTGTGTGCCTGAAAATTACTATCCACTCCCTATACTGTTCCAAAATCTGAAAAGAATTGTCCATGAGCTGTAACTTGTATTATTTATTCCATTTTTTTTAATCCCAAAGTCGAATTTTTACCCTTGGTAGGCCAAAATCTTATTACACCATACAACTCTATTTGTTTGCCATTTTATGGAGGCGGTTTTCTTTGTTGTGATGCCATGGATAAATGCACTCAATATTAAGGCTGTTCTGGCTGTTACAAGAAGTATGCATACCCCCTCCTCTTGCTTTGTGTTTACATAATTCACAATATTTTAATTCCAGTCAGTTTATACCTATATGCAACTCATTTTTCAAACATTCCATGTGTGCATACATTATTAGATTTTATTATGTAAGTCAATAAAATTCATATTAACCAACTAACAGTAAATTTTCAAGATTTATACAATAAATATACCAGGTGAATTTCTGCTTAGAATGTCTGGTTTTATTAGAAATATTTAGAATAACTTATTTGCTAGTGTGAGATTTTATTATAAAACTTGAAGGTTATTATAAATAAAGATATATATTGGTATACTTTTTCATATTAATTTCCTATAAATAAATATTCCCAGGTATCATAAGATGTAAGATCAAGAGAAATTGACAAAAAATGAAATATCTCATAGAACAATCAGACAAGAAATTGAAAGTATTGAGAAGATAATAAAAATGGCTTTGAGAATATCACAAAATGATTTGAAAAAAAATAAAGCAAGAAAATATTTGTGAATGTAAACCGAGAAAAGATGTAAAATATTAAGAACATTGGCTAAGGACATAAAAACAATTAAACTATTAATAACCTTTAAGTAAATATCGTTAAAAAAACATGCTGGATGAAGAAGTAAATGAAATCTGATTCCTCAAAAGTAATTTTTAATGATCAATGTCAAACTCCATTGGATGGACTTGATGGCTGAACTAGAGGTTGGGTACTTCACGGAAATAGTCAACAAATATCACCTGAGCCATAGAACATCGCCATTGACTGGTCAGACATTTTTCAGGCAGGTAGTCAAGTTTATGTGTGGAGGATACAGCATAGGTTTATGGATCCAGTCTGTCAGCATAGTATGAGTATTGTTAAAGATAGTGGTGGCACAGTCATGATGTTGGTGTTCTATGGGAGTTTGCAAGGACCACTAGTAAAATTGAAATCTATCTTGATAGGGCTTACATATACAGACCTTGTTATATAACATACCTTTATGCTAACCATTGATGACCCTACCCCATTGTGCATGAATGGCACAAAACTGGTTACAGGAAAACTTGGCCCATTATTTGCTAAATTTAAAGCTCCATTGAGCATGACATTTTGCAGGTCTTTATAAATTCTGTACAATTACACCCAACAGATTCATTTATGGAGTTCTCTGGCATGTACCTGGGTAAATATGCCCCGCGTAAATGATCCCAGCTTTTCATAGACATCATATCATATCTTATAGTTGTTATGTTATCAAGTAATTCTCTTCAATTTTGGGCACTTCAGTTTATATGATCAGTTTAAAATAACATCATTGTAGATAATCAATATTTTATTAATAACCAAAAGATATGAGCCATTAATATGGAATATAAGTGACTTTCTTTTTCTATTTTTAAAAATACATTGATGCAAAATCAGAAAATAAATAAGCATTACATTTTGCCTGGATCTAAAGTCCACTTCCTTGGTCAATTTGCTTTTTAGCTCTATCCATCGCCTCAATTTGATTTGCATTCTGTTCATTCTATTTGTTTTCTATTTTAATAAACATGCTATTTTTATAACATGTATATATATTTTATCGAAAAACTTTAAGAAAAAATATCACCAGTTATTTTATTATCAATTTTTCACAAGTATTTCATTTTATTTTTGTTTCTTTTTTATTGCAGCTTTCAAGCTGCTGTTCTTATTTGTTGAGAAACAATATGGATTCAAAATAACTGACATGCTTTGAATTTGAGTTTTTTCTTTGAGAAATCTGTCTAAGGCAGCTGTCTTACTGATTAGGCTACAAAGACCAACAGCTCAAATCTAATAGCTTTTAATCTTTGCAAAGAATGATGAGTACAATTCTGAATTTTGCTGAAGTTTTTTTTTCTATCTGTGCTGCTTATTAATGATTATACAAGGAATAGAAAAAAAGATGAAAGAAATGCTAGTTAAAATTATTGATAATTGACAGTGTTTCATCTAAGAAATTCAAATATTATTACCTCTAATACTACTAGTGCAATAAAAAGCTAGAGAAAAATAATGAAAGAAATACTACTTAAAAACTATTAATAATTAAGTTTCATCTGAGAAATTTAAAACATATAGGACTTTTTGTCTTTGTAGTAACTTTTAATGAAATGTCTTTTAATATCCATACTTCTATGACAATTTCTGATTATAACAAATGAGAATAACTCCATAAGTGAATGTGTTTCTAAGAACTAGACTTTAATAAGATATAGTTAGATGGTTGTGTCATACATAGATGAGTAAGTTTTGTTGCCCATGAAGAGAGTAACTTTCACTGATTAGCTGGTGGCATTATGCTACTACTACTGGTTGTATTCTGTCTGCAATTGGCAGGCATTGATTTTAAAGTGTTTCTACAAGTGAATGAAGGCCATGATCCAATGGAAGTAGAATCCATATTCATGCTAACAACATGCATCAACAATTTGACAAAGCTTAGGTTGGAAAATATTTGAAAGTAAATGAGGAGGAGATAAAACCACAGTTTGAAGTAATATCATTGAAAAACATCATGTCTCTTTTGAAGAGTCATGATGGTTTCTATTCTGATTCTAGATAAAACTTGTACCAATCATCCCTATTCACACAAATCCAATGCAAATTTAATTGAATTAATAAACAACTAAAATATGCTTATTTTATGTTTATCAAAGTTAATTTTGCTTTTTGTATTAGTTTCTTGATTATATAT
Source organism: Acanthosepion esculentum (assembly GCA_964036315.1). NCBI lineage: Eukaryota > Metazoa > Mollusca > Cephalopoda > Sepiida > Sepiidae > Acanthosepion > Acanthosepion esculentum. Next base: position 12,991,986 of record OZ038519.1, on the reverse strand, counting down.
TTAAATTTTAAGAATTTTACAAGTTTCCTTTTTTCTCTTGTCATTGTGGTTAGTGCAGTAGTTTGAAAATCTGTTTACACTGAATTTAACACTTGCCAAAAGAAGAATATTTTTTAAGGTTCAAATCTCAGTGACGGATTTTAAAATTTGTTTTTAATAATCTTTTTTTCCCATTAGATTTTTTTTCACAAATTAGTAAGAAAATGGACTGGTTATGGTTGCAACAAAATTTTTTTATTAATATGAAAATACTTATATTCATTTAGTTGTGCTAATAATAAAAGTACCTTATATAGTTCTACTGGTTCTCTTTATATTTATATAATATATATATATTATATAATGTTTTATTGAAGATGGCTGACAAGGAACTGCAGTTAAGCTTTTTATTATATCTTTCTTGCATGCATAAGTTTTTTTTGTGTTTTTGGGGAAAATAATATATAAAAACTGTTCAAATGATCTTTGGCTCAGAGCATTTTTGGCGAATCTATTGTCCATTATCAAAGATTTTTCTTGTCTGATTTTTTTCTCTTTAGTGATAGAAATGTTTTTGCTATCCTTCTTAATCCCTGTTCTGCCAATGATTTACACAAGCTTGTTAGACAGGTTATTCACAGCTTTCTTCTGTCCCTCTTGCCTTCAGTATGTCCTGTGAGTGTCAGATTCGCTAAGTTCTCTTTTCTCATTATATGCCCCAGAAATTTCAATTTTCTCTTTCTGATTATAAATATAAGTGTTCGTTTTGTTTTCATCTTTTTTAAAACTTCTTTGTTGCTCACATGTTCAGTCTATGGTATTCTCAGCATCCATTTCTATTGCCTGAAGTCTAAAAAATTTGAAGAAATAAGGATTTTTTTTTAATCATAGAAAATTTGATTCATAGTGCCTGGGTAATATTCACCTCAGTGAACATAAACCAATTAGATTTCCAAATGAATTTGCCTCTATTTTTACTGATCACACAAACTTTACACATTGTCAAAAGTCTTTGTAAATTGCCATGTCTTCTTTGATGCTGGTCAAGTTCTGAAGTACTCAATGGATGACTGCCAAATTCTGTTATTCATTCATACAATTGGCAGGGAAACATTTGGATCTAATGCAACAAATTATAGAAAAGCAGATCAAACAATCTCCAAAGAGCCTTCAATAAATATAGTTGTTAAGATTTTATGTATATAAGTCATTCTTTAAAAAGATGCTTTTCTTTTATTTCTTCCTGATTTTTTCTTTCATTTTATTTGTGTTTTACTTTTCTTCATTCTTGAATTTCTTTTCTTCATTTTTATTCTTTTTTCTTTACCATTCGTTTTTCCTTTTATTGATTTTTCTTTCTTTTCATTCATTTTTAGCAGTTTTATCTTTTCTTTCTTTCTCTTTCTCTTTTTTCCTTTTCTTTTTTTTTTGTTGTTGTTTGTTCTTTCCTTTATCATTTTTTTCTTTTTCTTTCTTTTTTTCATTCTCTATTTTCCTAGCTGCCATGTTTGCTTCTTTTTCTTCTCATTCTTCATTCTTTTTTTCACCTTAAATGGCTGGCTATAAGAGTGCCAATTCAAATTACCTGTTTTGCATCAAACAAAAATGTGGCATTCATTTATTATATAGTTTGTAAGGGTAGGTGAAAAAAATGATGCTTGTATGTATGTATGTATGTATGTATGTGTGTGTGTGTGTGTGTGTGTGTATATATATATATATATATATACATATATATATATATATATATATATATATACATATATATATATATATATATATATACATATATATATATATATATATATATATATATATATATATACATATAATGTCTGTGTGTGTGTGTGTGTGTAATAACAACTTTGGCATTTGGCCATATATAAGGACTATAATGAAAAACCTATTTATGTTCTTTAAGTCTCATACACTAACCACTACATGTTTATATGAAGGTGTGTGGTGTGTGTGTATATATATATATATATATAATGCATATGTCCACATGTATATATGTTTATATGGACTTTGTTACTCAAAAAAACTCATCATCCAAAATAAAGGAAACTTGAAATTTTCGATAAAAGCAAATTGATTCAGTATATGTAGACCTAGTCATTCTTTTAAATAAGATCAGGTTTAATTTTCTGCATAGGTAGAGAATATAATTATTCATCCTATACTTGGAATAAGACAGGAACATTGATAATATAAAATTAATCAGTGTAAATGTTTGCATTTTAATGCAAGTTTTTTTTATATAGAAACTAAGTGCTAAAAATGTCATAATATTGATGATTATGATGATGATGATATATATCATGCATACCTTCTTTGTATTTATTTTTGAATATTAATTGGCATGTGGATAGTTGTGATATTAAAATCTGTATGATTGAAGGGGAGTATAGAAATAATGGAAGTTTTACACATATTATAGCAAAGGATATTCATTAATGGATCTGTGGATAGTCATGTTAATATGGTCTGTAGTTGTGCAAAAATATTTGAATATATTATGTATACTTCAAGTACATTGCAAGTTACAGAAATTAGCTTTGGTCAGAATGCCTGACCTAAACTTTTTATTATACAGTGATTCATCAGAAGTGAAATCTTTCAGTTCTGTCAAACATTCATAAGAACAAAAAGAAACAGAAACATCAACATCCATTTTGTTTTCTTTTCCTTTCAGACTTTAGTTGCAAATTATTTTCTTTATATTGTTTGTCTTGTGTGTTTGCTGTCAGTTGCAGAATTCCTGTAAATCTCCCAGTGCTTTTAACTGGTTTCTGTTATCTTTATTTATTTATTTTTAGCATTACTGATACATTTGGAACAAACATTCATTCATTCATTCATTGTTCGCTCTGACTTTTAAAAGCTTTCACATATTTCTTCAAATGTGTGTTGCTGAACAATAACAAATCTTTTCAGTTGCTACTTACTTGCACTTTATTTGATTTCAGTTTTTTTATACATTTCCTCAGTTTTCATTTGGTTACAGATTTTAGGCTTTAACTAATTTTAAAGAAGTTATAAGCAGAATTGCATAGAAACAACTTTGATAGGATGAACCTTTCTCCTCAGATAGTTAAAGTTCTTAACTGTTATTAGTTTCACTAGTAATGCTTTGCTTTGTGTGTGTGTGTGTGTACGTTTTGAAATACCATGCCTTCTCAAAATGAAGGTGATTATAGCTCTCCACAGATACCTTTTTTTTTTTTTTTTATTATTTGTGAATTTCCATGGTTTGTTAGGAAAGATGGAGTGATTTCCTATTGCTTTGGAATACAGAATTTTTCCTTCTCTTAAACTGATTACCACTCAAGGCTACAGAACCCAGTCTATTTTGTTATTTAACTAGAGGAAGATGAAATAGATTCATCCCCTTTAACAAAGGCGTTAATAAAAAAAGTCAACACAATAGTGTAGCCGAGAATTTTAATTTAGCTTACTGATTCCATTTTCTGTGCTGGTAACAGTCATACTAACTGCATGTCATTCTTGTAGTAGTGATACTTCTTTTTTGATCCATATCCCTTCAGGACATTGGCAATCAGGGCTCTCCACAATTTCCTGTCCTTTGTCCCTCTCATTTTCAATCTGTGTGGTGAGTATCAAGTTTTCCAAGCCCTCCTTCCACATTATGCCTCCGAAATTTCAACTGCATAGAGATGAACATCTTTTAAGGGCCTCTGATTGAGAAATAAAGGACACTCAAAGACTTCACCACCTGAGTACAGATATTTGTTTAAAGCTCAAAAATTTCAACATTAGATTCTTTTTCAACCATTTCAACTGAAGCAAGGTGATAAAGCTACTAAGATGCAAGGGATTTCTGTGAGTAAAAGAGAAAACTTTAGTGAAGGGTAATAAAAGTACAGGATTCAGACAGAAGATGGCGATTGATGTTGCATTTAAATTTTTGAAGATTGTAGGCAGCAGGGAAACAGAGAACCAGAAGAAAGTTCTACAGGTGAGAAATTATTAGAATAAAACTTATAGTCACTTCTCGCTATTTCAACAATAAAACAATGAAACCTAGTTGCCAATCTAGTAGTATGCTTAACTTCATGCAGTTCAGGTACCAAGGAGAGAAGCCACATCATGGTGGTGGGAAAGTGAATGAAGTCAAGATGCCAGATCAGAATTGATTACATTACGGACCTTTCTTTGGATTTTGTCAAGATATATAGTATGATCACCAGACCAGATATGGCAACAGTATTCAATGCATGGGTGAATGTTAGATTTATAAACGTGTAAGATGAATTCTGGAGAGAAAAATTGTCTGACACAGTGAGCTAACTCTCCAAGCAGCAAACCTAGCAGTTGATTCAATATAATTGGTCCACTTCATCGGTGGAAAGTGTGAGACAAAGAAGGCTATGCTAATGGAAGGCAAAAATGATTATTTATGGTGATCAAAAGAATAGCAGTTCCGTTTTGGAGGTGTTAAAATTTACAAGTCACTCCTTGCCCCAGTTATCAACTGATTGGAGGTAATTTTTGAGAGCAGTTGCTAGTTTTACTTTGTCAGACATATCAGAGTTGCTATTAAGATAGGAGTAAATAGTTGTGTCATCAGCATATATACCTAGTTTGGGACTGATGACATCAAGAACATTGTTGATGAAGATAAAGAAGAACTAATAACCATTAACACATTGGCAGTAGACCTATAGAGATGGAAGCCATGTTGTTTATCTGAAAGAAGACCATGGAAAGTAAGATACTTAATCAATTCAAAGTTGATTAGAGCCTCCAGTACTTTGCCAAAAAGAGGTAAAAAATAATAAGGCAATAATTCATTGACTAATAGGGTGATTATTCAAGGTCCAAGAGACCCATGGCCTAATAGATTAAAACCTTGATTAGAGCATTTTTGGATTCCTGATTGTTGTGAGTTCAATCCTTGGGTCAAGTAGTGTGGAAAAGTCATATATTCTTAGTCAGTGGAAGAAACACATAACACAAAAACAAATAGACTAAAGAGAACTGATACAAGATATCTTCAAAACATGGAAAAACAGAATGGGAACAATCTGTTGTTGTAGATTCAATAAAGGGTTCAGTTTGAAATTCAGGAAATGTTATCAAGTACGACAATCACCTGAAGAAATGTGGAAGTTACAACAATCAAAATGTTATAAGAATTGCAACCAAGATGGGCTTATATAAAAAAATAAGTTGTTTACATTGAGTGATTAAGTTTCTTTTTATTGAAATTTTTTAGATGAAGAATTATTATTCTCAGTCTAAGCTCCCTTCAGAAATATAGTTAACAAAATTTTTAATCAGTTTTTATGAGGTTTTATACTAGCCTATATGGTTTTATCACCACAATTATGGCTAACCATAATACCTTCAGTAAAAGATTCTGTAGTACTACCTTTTCTTTCCTTTCTTATTTTGTTTAATGGTCATTCTATCACTGAGTGTAATAAGAACCATGGCTAAGGGTATTGTGTTGAATAAAAGCAAAATATGTTATCAGGTCACGTGATATATATGATTATGTAGCTTTAACTCTGAAAACAACCGGATCCAGTGACTGAACTCAAATGAGACATGACCTAGTTGATTAAAGCAGTCATTAAAATATATTTGGTTCTCTGGCAGTCAGGTGTTTAGTCCCTGCGTCTGATAGTGCAAAAAAGTCACATATTCTGATTTAATGGAAGAAATGGACAAGTGACACGAAGGTGAATAAGACTAATGGGTATTAATTGTTATCTCTCCTAAGCATAGAAAGTAGAATGAAAATAATCTAACCCTGTGGATTGAATTCTCAGGATGTTACAGTGTATGACAACAAAGATCTGAAGATGGCCAGAGGTTTCAGTGACCAAAATATTGTGTGTCTGTGATGAGTATGAAATAATAATAACTCCATTTACCCACTCCCTTCGAAATCAGGTGAGCCGAGGAAAAAGGTAGAAAGAAATTTGTGAGCCTGTGTGAAATTTTCTTTGGACCAATGAAAACTTTGACTTCACAGAGATTGACCGGCAAACTGAGAAAAGGGTTGCAAATTTGATTTTGTCTGAAATTTTCCTTGGACCAATGAAAACCTTGTTTTCACAGTAATTAGCCTGCCTATGCAAAATCCTTTTTGATACAAGATAAGGAAAAAAATTAAATCTAGATAAGAGTGTCTGAAGTCACATGAAAGTTTAATTTCTGTTCATGTGGTCAACATTCAGATTTTCTCCCATGTCAAATTACTCACCAATTATATTATTGGCCTTAACAAAGCACTTGGTACTTCAAAGAACATTATTCTAACAATCCAAGAAAGCTCTTTTTATCTACTTTTGAATGTATGCAATTGTATATCCCTTCTGGGGACAACAAACTCTCTTACCTTTGTTTTAAACATTTTTAATATTATTTTGTGTCAGATTATTTAATCTGTTGTATGAATATTTCTTCTTCATAAGAATTTGTTGAAACTATGAACTTTAAAGATTTCTGATTTATTTTCCTGTAATGAGCTACTGACACAATTTCAAGCATGTAAATTTGTGAATAAATTCCTTATCTTGTTTTGTTAAAATTACTTGTGTGTTTCCTCATTATTATCAGCCTCCATTAACCTTCTTGGCATGGGTAAACAAACTGTTCATTTTAACCCCTATGCCCATGCCACTATATATCAGTCTAAATGAGCTTTGCTTGTGTGAATCATAAAGCATATAAGGTAGGAAGAATTGCTTCTCTACATAAAATGAAACAATGGCAGAGAAACAAGAATATGTATGAAAAATATTGTCCAAACTGAATTTTTTTTAATCATATGAAAGCGGGTGATAGAAAAACTGTATTTTTGTTGAAGACTACAACTGTTCTTTCATACACATTTTACACCTGTATTGTATTTGTATTTTATTAATAATCAATATTAAAAGTGAAATTCATGTATTAATGCATTTTATTAGTTCAAAGGTTATAAAAATATCAAAACGTGACAAGTCTTACAATGGCAAAATTGGAGCTTCCTATTTATCAATCATTTAAGTTAATGACCTCATATGACATCATGTGACCTCATATGACATCATAATAAAACTGTAAATCTTAAATTAAAAAAGAATACATTAGTTTTTTAAAATATTTACTTTTCACTTATATCCAGTGAAGTTTCAGGATTTAAAAAAAAAAAAACCCTTTCAGCTCTTCCCTGTCTTAGATTATTGATGCCAGACAAGAATTTAACAATACACTGATTAATAAAACTGAATTGTATATGCCATAAGTTGCAATGATACAAAACACCTTAGGCTCCACTTGCAGAAGATACCATTTCTATTATTGGATTCCAATAATTGTTCAGATAACCAATGCAACCAATTAAATTCATTTGATTCTAAAACTTAGTATCACTAAAGTTAATGATTTTAGATTTACATTTTAGTAAATGTTGTCTGGGTTAGAATTATTTTTAGGATTGCTTTTTAAGGTTTCTGCACTGATATTCTGTTAAGTTCATTGTTAACATAGTTGATAACAGAAGAGAAAAAGGCTTCTTTTTTCAGTTTATTTTTTAAACCCCTCCAGATATTCTTTCTCTCCTACTTTTCTCATTTCTGTTCTCCTGTTGAACAGATTGAAAGTTGATGGCTACACACACGCAGACTGTGCTCCAAGTAACTGAGAACATATCTTTATCAAGCCATCAGTGATATTATGCAGTATATGCAAAATGTGAACATTTTCACTGCAATGCATCATTGAACAGATGTCAGTTTTCAATCTGACACAGGAAATGAAAATGCATAAACCCCAGTATCTCAGAAATATCCAACTTATTGGTCAGGTGAATAAAAGCAATGACAGATAACTCTGCATTAATCTCACAAAATATTCACAATGATGCACACGAAGTTCACATCTTTTGTGATGGATTGGGACTCAGAAGAACTGTAGGTAGGCCATGTTATACCTCCTCACATTTTCCTACAGGGCCTCAGGATCAATGTAGGCACCATAAGCTTCTGAACATGATTATCAAGCCCTGTATCAAGGGTGTGGCCATATACATTTCAGTAGAACTTCACTCTCTCCCACATGACTCAAGTGACCCAGGAGTGGTTGCCTGAGAATTTTCATGATCATGTCAGCCCCCTCCCATTCCTCTACATGTGACCTCATAACTATTTTGATTTAAATTCCCTGGTCTCCAAAGTCTGGAGTGTCATCACAAGAGAGACCAACCAGCAGCCTTGCAATACCAAGTCCATTGTCAGGATTATGAAAGCCAACAAGAACAACCTGATCTAGATATGCAGATGCTTCTGATAATGCATCAAGCCTGTCCTTGAGACTGAAGGCAGTTTTAATGAAAAACTTTTTTCTAAGTCAATCATATACAAATTTTAAAAAATATACTACACTGATCTTAGATGGAAATACCAGGAGGTAACACTTATGTTGGGCAAATTACACATATATTTTGCTCTTAGGTAGAAATGCCCATCTTGGCATAAATAATCTGTAATTTTTGATGGGTACTCTACTAGTTATTATTTTGACAACAATGAAACAGCATTTGTATATGTGTATGAATTCTCCAAGAAAATAAGCAAGAGTAATTCAGTAAATATTGATTCTATTTAGCTAGAGGGAAAACATGTTGAGAATGGTATCTTTCTCACAATAAATGATTCTTTCTTGAAGTGTACAGTAGATAGGAAGTAAATCTAAGCAAAGAGAAATTTACATCTTATGACAGTTGAATGCAGTTGACACTACATATATGCACACACACACACACACACACACACACACACACACGTACAACATAAATGATAGAAATGGTGACAACCAAGAATCCCAGCTAAAGTGATATCTATGTGCAGAATGTTTACATAAACATAAAGTCTATCTCTGTAATGTTTACTATTAAATATGTTCTTTTTAAGTGTTTAAATATATTTCTTTGAATATAGTTGTGTCCTCATTCATAACATCTTCTCTATAATCAGTATTATTTTTATACTTTATTTCATTAATTATTGCTTCAACTCTTTCTTTACAAATTAAACAAAATTGTGCCTGATCCTATAAAAAGCAAGTCATTAATTGCTATAAAGATTTGGTCTGTAAATAGGAAACTCTTTTATTGCATTAACTGTTGCTCAAGTTTCATGCCTTTCAAAGAAAAGTTTAAAAATTAGGAAGGCAAATTTATTGTGCATACAATGTTCTCTCACTCACACACACACACACACACACACACACACACACACACACACACACACACACACACACACACATTGTGTGGTTAGGAAATAGGACTTAAACAAATTCACTTCTGTACAAACCAATTATTTTCAATAAACATAGAGTTGCAGTGGTGGGTGGTGGAATTGACTTACTGAAAGTGTGGAGGTACTTACAGTCCCTCTTGTTGCATGATATAAACTCAAATAGAGTTAATTTAAAATAACCTTCAGGGAGTAACATTTAGGAGTAAAGGTTCATCTAACAAATAGGATTGTGGATGAAAGTTGCACCTCTTGGTTGTAAAAATCCCTTGCATTCAAATTTATCAGAATTTTATTTCTAACTTTATACAACCTTCTGGTCTGAGAAATGTATGCGTGTGTGTGTGTACACACACACACAAGGTATGCATCAATCAGTAATGAATCTGTGGATAGCAAGGTAGGTTGTAAGAGTCTATATGTTTTGCAGTAAGAAGCATTGCATTAACTAAAGGTATGTGCGTATGGATCTAGATACTGTTGTGTATCAAATACAAGTGGTAACATTATTTCCTTCAATACCCTTCTCCTCCTCCTACACTCACTGCTTATTGATATCTGCAAAGATGCACACCAAGTTCACATCTTCTGTGATGGCCCTCAGGTCTACCTACTGAGAGCTATGTCATACCTCCCAATGTTTGTTATTTTTCATATAATTTTTTCCATTGAACAGTTATTTTGTTCTGCTTTATTAAACTTATATAAAAATTCCTAGTGGAATGTTTGTTTGAACCAGACAACTTATTTTATAAGTTGAAAAATCTCCCACTAACATGACTATTCCAGACAGTACTTGTATTTGGTACAAGCAAGAATATGAATAAACACATCATTGATAAGATGTTAGTATTTGAACTGTAAACTTTATAGTGCATTGTTTAAACAGTGGATAACTATCATGTCCTCTTTTTTATTCATTTTCTTTTTAAATCAAAAAGCTCAATTTTTTGTTTTATTTTTTTCTTGAATTTTTTGAATTTTTTTGGTGTTGGGTGGGAGGAGTGGCTTTAAATCACATTCTCTCGTGATAATGCATCATTTTTTTTTTTTTGAGGTTTTTAATTCCTTTCATGAGAACTTTCCTCTTGAAATTATTCAAATATGAAATAGTCATTTCTTTCAAACAGTTGGTCATCTAGATCATTTGAACATATTGGTCAATTGTCTTCTCGTCATATTTTTATGCTTATTTGACTGCAAGGAAAATTAAGAAGTAAGTTCATGGCATGAATATCTACAAAAAAAAGGAAATTTTCTACCTACATTTTTTTCATACACATTTTTAAATTTTTACTGTATATATTTAAATTTTTTGATTTTGCTGAGCAAATATTGTTCTCTGAATGAAAGTTTAACCTTAATTTTTAATGTTTTGGATAAAAACTAAAAAAGCACAATAAAAATTTCAAGTTGATTTCTTCTTGATTTTAGAAATTAACAAAAATATTAGTACAAATAACAGAATTGAAAATTATCTTTAAAAACTTTGTATTATGTTAATCTATAATATGCCAAGTGTTTTTTTCTGTAATATCACCTACTGTCCGGTTTACACTCCTCCCTAGTCTTATGAACAAGAGTGGAGGTTTCCTCATTCTCTTATTGGTATCATTGCCTTGCTTGGAGTGAATTTTTGCTGCACAAGAGTTATCTACACAGCAATATCAAATCCAGGTGGCAAGAATAATAATCAGAAAAAATATATTTAAAAATCACATTGAAACTAGTATTGAAATGTTATGTTTTCTGGAATAAAAAGTGGATCGGTTGTCATATCATACTTTTTAGTTAGTTTGGTTTTCCTGATCTTGTGAAATAAGAATGAAAGATAATATGCAAAATTTGTTGCAGTTGATTTTATTCATGTTATACAAACAACTTTTAGTTTAAAATAAATATGCAAATGTTGATTTTCTGCCATAAAACTAACTTCAGTAATTTACTTATGCAAATCAGATATGAAAAGACATGAATTAGTCACATTTGTAACATTATATTTTGTCATATCAGTGCTGAAAATCAAAAAATATTTTTCTTCTTTTTGCAGCCACCCAGGAAAACTATGAACCTCCAACATCAACACGACCTGATCCGGTCAAGCCTGAGTCACCACTGGGATTAGGAGACAAACTAAAAATTGGTAGCCTTACTCCTAGTATGGCTGGTCTGGGAAACATGTTTCGAAAGGCATCAAGTTTCCTTGGCTTCAGCAACACTGACTCACTGAAGCCACCACCTCTCGATGGTGAAATAATTTACAGCAAAAACAACGTGTGTGTTCACCCGCCAGCACCTTTGTCTCTAGATGTGGAGCATCACCCAGGATACCTTACAATTCGATCACAGAATGATTCAGTAAGTTACTGTCTTTTCTTTCGTGTCCAAAACTTGATTAATCCAGAGTAGTAATTTTCAAAGATGTACTTGATTTAACGGAATAGGACTAATTTTGTTAATGGGACTTAAATTCAGATCATACTATTATTTTCAAAGTTACTTTTATTTGTCACAATTTAAAATTTTCAGCAAGTTTTTTTGTGTTTCTTGATATATTTTTTTTTTCATTTGAAATGTGTCTGTATATGTTATGTATATCAGGGTGTGTCTGCCAGAAATTGTATCACCTGTTAGGTACATCTGTGTATGCTATGGAACCTACTAGATACACCTGTGTATTCTGGGGCACACCAGCATATGTTAGGTTACATGTTCAGTACACTGCGGTTGTTAATGTGCTTGTTCAATATGTCTGCATATGTTGGGGTGCCTGTTCAGTATGTCTGTGTATATTGGGGCATCTGTACTGTGTATCTGGCATCTGTTGTATATTTCTGCCTAAGTTGGCACACCTGTTAGGTACACCTGTTTATGCTGAGGCACCTGTTCAGTACACCTCTGTATATGTTCTGTACATCTATATATCTTGATAAACTTGCTGTGTATCTGCATATATTGATGCACCTGTCATGCGCATCTATGTACATCGGGGTACCATTCCCACATTTTAATCACATTCACAAGTAATGAATATTAAATATAGTTAATTTTAAAATTTCAATAATTTTTTCATGTTCATGTTGTCTGAGGAGAAATCTTGAAATACGCCATGGCTGATCATGTATGGATGGAAAAGCGTGGTCAATAATCCCTGTGAAATGAAATCAAGATAATAGACAACAAACAATACACCAGATGACTGAATGAATCAACATACATTAGGCTCTGTCAACCTCCTCAGTAGACTTAGCATAGAAATGAACACCGTCTTGAAGCCTGATTAAGAAAGAAATGATACTTCAAAAATTCCATCATCTGAGTTTTAGGTTTTAAAACTTCAAAATTATACCATTGAATTGTCTAAAAGACATAATCTTGTGAAGTGTGGCATATGTGTTAATTTCAGAACCTTGCCTGATTGGATAGGTAGTAAGATAATTATTTTATCAAAAACTTAAAATAAACAAAGTAACTCAAGGATTAGAGTAAATAATATATTTTTATTTATTTTCTTTAGAGTGAAAAGTGAGTTCTTTGGTATTTAGCATAGCAAAAAGTTCATTAATAAGGCAGATATTGTTAGCAGTCTGAAGAAATGTCCATTTTCGTAATTGGAAGTCAAACCACAATAGGGATAGTAGTAATGTCAGAAATTATGTCAGATGCCAATCTACTGTGTTTTCTCTCAGCCCTGAACAGGGCAGAAATGTAAATAGCAGATGACTGCGTTCTTTTGTTCTATTTTTTCCTTGGCTCATTCTGGTCTTCTCTGTGAATGTAGCTCTAAGGTGTCGGGTTTTATAACCTTTTGAATAGGCTCAGAGTTTGTGGCAGGACCATCAAAGTCTGTTTGTGTCAGTTTTTTTGATTGGCCAAATTATTTTATTTTACAGCGTTCTTTTTAGTTTTTTTTTAATTTTTTATTTAGTTTTTTTTTAAACAAAAGTTATGCATGGAGCCATCCTGACTTTTGGTATTTTTTTGGTCACAAATAAATAAGCTCTGCTCCTACAAACATCTGGTGTTTTGAACTGGGTTCAGTCTTCTTCTTCCTCTTTTTATTTACGGGTTGCCTTCTCGTAGGTTGAGAGAAGTATAGAAAGAGAAGTTTAGAGAGAGAAAGAAAGAAAGATAAGGGTTTTAAAGGAAAGTACAAATGTCTTATTTTAATTTAAATTCTTTTTATTTTTGTCTATATATTTTATTTTTATAATTTTATTTTATCGGAACTCACTACAAAAGCTTGTTTCCTGGTGGATGTGAGTTCAATCTCCATATCAGGTAGAACAGAAAAGTCATATACTCTGGTTTCGTGGAAGAAACAAATAAGCAATACAAAAGCAAATAAACTAGAAATCATTTCCTAAGCATGGAAAATGAAATGAAACAATCTACTCTCATGGACTGAATAAATGGTTATTCCAAGAATGTTAACAGGAGATGACAGACATCTAAAAAAGACTAAAGGGAACAACAGTGAAAATGCTGTAAGTGTAACAACTAAGATTAACAAATGAGTTCAAATCGAGAGAGCATGTAATAAGGATTATTTACAATCTTCTAAGGTCAAAGAATATCTCTTAAGTGATTACATTATCAGGTTACAAAAAGAAAATCCTGTTCAGTTTACATTTCTGCCCTAGAATACGCTGAGTGTATCTTTTGCAATGAAGTAAAACCTCTCCATAAATGGGACCACTTTCCAGGTAAATGTTTCTTTCCTGAACCAACTGAAAGCAACATTATATATATATATATATATATATATATATATATATATATATATATATATATATATATATATATAATACTACTGGACTCTCCTGTGATTTTCGACATATGAGGGTGTCAAGCAGCTCAGTTCTTTGAACCAATAGCCAGATTACCCACATTGATTCTAGTGGTGAAGGCTTGTGCAGAACCAACCACACTTTTTTGAAGACCCAAATACAGAGAACTGGTGCACAGTATGCCACAAGGTCACCAAATGACCCTCCACAGGTTTTGAGAGTTGTCCTTCTCCTAGGCCAGTTGCCACCCAAAGCTAAGGAACCCAGTCTGTCCTGCTATTTACCCATAGATGTGGGCTTCATACAAGGGTATTTGCATGTAAGTGAATGTGATGAACTCAACTGGAATTCAAACTCAGTTTTCTGATTCCCGAATCCAAGCTGCAATCCATTACCCCACTGTGCCTATATATATATATATATATAGCTAACCTTATCCTCAAAAATAACAACTTACCAGCTAAGTCAAAATGACAAAGAACGAACATTATATATGAGTTCAAATGCCCCTTAAGGAACTGTGTTCCTGATCAAACTGGACTCATGAATAATTCCATCTTACGTTACACCTATCTGACCACAGCTCTAATAGAACACATTTAAACACGCACACAAATTTACCAAACTCCATTAGAAATATACTAGTAGAAAACACAAATATATTAACTGCATCCATCTGCAAAAAAAGATTAAAAATAATGGAGGTGTTAATAATAAAAAAGAAAAAGCTAACTCTTAACAATATTAACTACAAAGACACAATGTGCTAACCGTATTCGGAAATTAAAACATCCCTACTACACACTAAGACATACACAGAATGCACACACTCAATTAAGCTGAAAATCGAATCATCCTTGATAATGGCTAAAGATATAGCCGAAAGCGCTCGGAAACATAAAACATTTGGACAATTCTTACACACCCTTTGTCCTGTAAAGAAAGCCCTTGTTTGAACACAAGAAAAATTAAATAAAAAGCTCAATCGTAGTACCTTGTCTGTCATTTTTAATGAAACATGCATATATATATATATATATATATATATATATATATATATATATATATATATATATTTAACCTAATGATTTACACAAGAAATATTTATTTTTGAACATAATCCTTTTTTGTTAATTCATTGATGAAATTCAATAATGTAAAACAAACATTTTTTATAAACAAAGGCAATTTGAAATCAGAATTTAGTTCATAACAACACGTCATGCCACAGACTTATTGATACAGTCTTATGTCATAAATGTATAAAAATAAGTTCTATTCTTATAAGAGAGTTATTTGGCAGTTATGAATAAGTTATCAATGACTAGATTATTATAATTGATGATTTCAGAGATGAGCTGTCATGATTACTTAATTCAACTATCAAAATTAATAATGCACATTATTCACTTGTCAGTAAATGTTAGTTTTGTTCAGTTTGAAAATATGATGTATTTGGCATCAGTACCAATATTATCGAGACAGTATCCATTTCTATTTGGAGGAAATTTACAATCTTGATTCCCTATTTAACATTTGGCAACCCAAAAATAAAACACGCCTAGCATTTTGCTTTCTGTGTATTACTTAAAACTGTAGAAGAGTTGAAATGATCTCTACATTTACAGGGGTTGCTTCTAAAGTAATGCCTCTTATTTATGTTGGCCCATGATATGAGATGTAAATGATATGGCAGTAATGGTTGCACCTTACCAATTACCTTGTCTTATAGCAGTCTGGCAAAAATGCTATCTAACACGAATTATAGCAGTCTGGCAAAAATGCTATCTAACACGAATTATAGCAGTCTGGCAAAAATGCTATCTAACACGAATTATAGCAGTCTGGCAAAAATGCTATCTAACATGAATTATAGCAGTCTGGCAAAAATGCTATCTAACACGAATTATAGCAGTCTGGCAAAAATGCTATCTAACACGAATTATAGCAGTCTGGCAAAAATGCTAAAGTGTACACAAAGCAGACATGTGTCCTTGAATTCTTTCACGCAGAAAAAAAAATTTATACCTATTGACATTCTTCAATGCTTGCTGAACATTTACAGAGATCAAATAGTGGATATAATCACAGTTAAGTGAAAATGTCATAGTTCACTGGTCCTCAAGAGTAATGTCAGGGTTAATTGTTATAAAAATTAGATATAATTTATCATATTAGTCAAAATGGATGTGCGTATAGTGTAGCGGAGATAAGAAGGTGAGATCAGACATCAGGTCTTTGCATTCATTTTCATGCAAATACCCTTGGGAAATGTATGAATCCATCTCTTCTTCCTCCAGCTGTGGGTTAAATAGCAAGACAGTTGTACAGTTGTCTGCCCACCCAGCCAGTGGGGTGATGACATTTGTGTCGATAACAGCCAAAAATACTGTAACCAGAAGAGCCAAATTGGCACCAAACAGTTTGGTCAGTCGACGTGATAAATCTGTTAAGATAGGTTTTTTATCATTTCACCCCAAGCAAGGTGACAATGCCACTATGGTGTAGAGGGTTACAGGGAGTGAAAGAGCATGAGAAGACATAAGTAAGGAAAAGGACAATAAAAGAACAAGATTTAGGAAGACAGAAGATGGTGATTGACATTGCATTTTTGAAGAATTCATCTGTTATTCAAATTCATTCTTAGTTAAGGTCTATAGAGCACTTATAGTGACTATCTCCATATGACATTATATACAATTTTAATGAATTATATAATTAAAATTGTATATAATGTCATATGGATATAGTTAAGGTCTAATGATGTTGGGACAAGGGCATGCAAAAGAAATTGGAAAGTTATGTGCGAGAGGAGGGTCCCATACAAAATTTTAAAAGACAAAATGTTTTGAACAGAATATCGAAAACAGTGTCATTGAAATTAGAACAAAGTTATAAAGGTATTAATGTGAAATGTATACATGATATTCAGAAACTAGTTTTAGAAGAGTGCATAGGTATGGGATAATGGTTAACAAGGCTAATCTAGTTGACCATTACTACCGAATAGTAAGTTTGATCCTCACTGGGAGCCCCATATAAAATGCAAACTCAACCAACCTAACCTAATTTTAGGAGTCCTTCATCCATTGATTTCATGAGCTGTCATATTTTTTCAGATGAAACAGATTACACAACATCCAGAATAGCAATCCAAAGTTCATCTTTCTTGACAAGTTGCTATCAGCTAATATAAACCTTCCCCTCATAATTGTCTACAAATTTTTAAATAAAGATCGGGGAACTGGTCTTCTCTGTCATCAAAATAATGTCTTTGAGATCATTATATTCAGAGATTCATTAGTTTTCTTTACCAAATGGAATGGAACATTTTTGTGCATAAAAACAATCTTCTTCCTGAAACCATGACTTCAATTTTACCATCAAAAATCTTAATATCATCTGGGCCCACCACTTCTAATCTCCCCTTAAAATATCATACCACTGCTGCTACCTTGTTAACATCTCAACCTATGAGGGCAGTTTCTGCCATTCAACCATAGTTCCATCTATCTTGTCCATGGATTGAATAATGGGTTTGGTTTAAAATTCCAAGAAGGTCACAGAGTACAACAGACACCTGAAGAAGGCCAGATATTACATTGGCTGAAACATTGTGAGTATTATAACCAAAATGAGTTTCCTACCCTGAATGGAAATAATGATAATTCCTCATCAAAAAAATTCCACCATACATTTCTATTTATTTGTCAAATCAGATTTATAGTCTATTTTAAAGCTTCAAACTTGTAGCATCTCTATTTGGAACTTTGCAATTTGGGAGATTTCATACAAATGGCTTACATCTGTGTAGAATAAATTGAATTTTGTCTTTACTGCACAGATCAATGTTGCCATCATTGAGCAAATAATGTTTTAAATTCCTGCAAGTGTTTATTTTCTAGATTGATAAATGAATTGTCTAAAAATGTGACACTTTATCTACAGAATAATACCATGACCTGGAAACTGGTAAAAAATGTGAGATTTTTGTCCTTGGTTAGCAACTGATAGTTCCTATTTGCTTATGCCTAAAAAGTATGGCAAATGGCTAATATTTGCTTCAAACTTTGTTTTTGTGACCAGGATAATGATATTTCTGAAATTCCCATTGAGAAAACTGTATGTGAACATTCTTATTCACACAAACTAGGACCAAAAGGACATATGATTCAAAAGTCGCATTTATTTTTTTCTAGGATTACACAGACCACAAAAATATTTTTTCCGATTTATACTTATACTGTAAATTACTTTCACAAATCGTCCTCCAAATATAGCCCCCCCATCATCTTTTTGTTTATACGATCCTTAGTAACAGCAGATTGAAGATGAAAAATGTGTTGTGTCTGTATGCGTTTGTGTGTGTTTAAAATAATTAAATGTTATATTATTTTTCCCAAGTTGGTGTTTTTTAGTCTTGAGCAATGCCAGATTGGGAAAAATAATATAAAAAGATTTGATTATTTAAACATACACAAATACTCACACACACAACTCATTTTTTTCACTTTTGATTCAATGTAGCCTAAACGTCAAAATGCAATCTGATATATTTTGAAACAATATACTTTTATGAACATTTTCCAATTGTCAATAATTTAAAACTTTGTTGGGATCATATACCCTAATTTTAAAACACACACACACACACACACACACACACATTATTATATATATATATATATATATATATATATATATATATATATATATATATGTGTGTGTGTGTGTGTAGAATAGTGCTTTCTTGGCCTCACATTTTCAACTGACTTGAAGTGGAACAACTACATTGAATCAATAGCTGGATCAAGGAAAGTTGGTTCATTGTGTCGTGCCAGACGGTTTTCTTGTCAAAGTCCATCTTGCATGTTTACAAATCTACCATTCGGCCGTGCATTGAATACTATTACCATATCTGGTTTGGCACCCCCGCAATTCATCTCAAGATTCTTGACAAAATCTAAAATACGATCTGCAATGTAATAAATTCTGCATTGGCATCTCGACTTCAGTCACTTTCTCACTGATGTGATATGTCTTACCTCTCTCTTTCCTGCAAATATTTTCATGGCAACTGCTCTGATAAGCTTTTTGTTTCCCTGGGTGCCCTCACTACATTAATTTAAGGGTGTTACTAGACTGGCATCTAGGTCCCACCCCTTTTACTAGTTAAATGTAACCACCGCTTCTACTCCAACAATTTCTTTCCTTGCACTTCCTGACAGTGGAACTCCCTCCTGTTTTCTTGCTTCCCTGATAGCTATAATCTTCAAAAATTTAAATACAATGTCAAAATATATATATATATATATATATATATATATATATATATATGTATGTGTGTGTATCTATATATATATATATATATATATGTATGTATGTGTGTGTATCTATATATATATATATAATTTATGTATGTGTGTGTATCTATATATATATATATATATATATATATATATATATATATATGAATAAAAAGAGACAAGAGGAAGAAGCTATTCTTAGCTAATGCATTTCATCCCCTGAGGGACTTTATCAAGGCAATATAAGACTTATTTTGTTGCAGGTGTTTACATACAAAGGTGAAGATGTCATTGGTTTATGAAGGCTTTTAAATTTGAGAACCTTCATGAATGTTCATCAGGTGGTGAAAGGAAACATCATAATTAGAAGTCTGGCACAAAGTAAGGTGAATGAGTAATATTCAAGAATTTTTTTTAATGAATATTGTTTAGATTGGGATTAGATTGTTATGGTATGAGATGGACATGTGTGCTGCATATCTTCAAAGGCGGTGAGGTGATGGAGTTAACCATTTTCTTTTGATTTTTTTCAACATATTTGTGGTCATGTATGTTGGCTTGGACAGTAGTAATTCTTTCAAGAAAGGTGAGATTGGGAAAAAACCAGGGTGTAGATTTATATTTTGATAAGATTTGATGGCGGCACTCTTGAGAATTTTCCTTCTGAGTAAATTAATTTCTCTTTTGATGAATGTGGCACTTTTTTAAATCAAAATTATGGTCGAATTTATTTCTTTGTATGACTAATGCATTTGTTAAATTGTTATTTATGAAGTCCCTTTTGTGTTCACAGATACGTTTTTTTCATTTTCTGCATGTTTCCCCAATGTATTGTGAGGAGCAGTTTTGGCAATTTATTTGATATATGCCTGCTGCTGAATTATTATTGTTATGGGTGTTTTAATTCTGATTATATCCATAATGCTTCTGGAAGTGGTTGTGACTATTGGGATGTTGTTTAAATGGGATAAGTTGATGTTATGGGAATTTAAAAAGGAAAAAGGAAATACCAGTAGTGGAATGGTATATAATAAAAAAAGATAAAAACAGAAACACAAATTGTAATCTATGTATGGAGAAAAAACTAAAAATCATGGAATTATTTTGAACTCTCAGCACACTTTTGATCCTTTTGAAATATGTGGAAAAGAAACTACAAACTCGGGAGCGTTTAAGAGAAACAAATGCCTATTTTGAAAATCATACAATGTGAAATATGCTGTTAATGAGTAAATAATAAAAAAATATTTTGTGTATTTAAAAGCTCTTTTGAAAATATTTAAAATCTAACACTTAAGAAATAGTATATGCTAATCATAGTTTAAAATTTGCTTTTCTTATCATGGAAGACAGTTTGGACATAGGAATCAACACCTTGTTCTGAAGATAACATCAGGGTGTGAAACTCAGTCATTATGCATGTCTATAATTTATATAATAAATAAAGCCATCTGTTCCTTTCATCCTAAAATCAGAGTTTGTGTTCATGCTGTTGGTGACAGCTGTTGAGAGAGGAATAAGCAAATATGGGTAATAAATTCTGAAGGCAGAGCAGTAAAAAAAATTGATTTCACAAATTGCTGGACAATGAAAAATGTTAAAATATTTCTTTTTTTGTACAAAGCAAAAATATGCCTCAGTTGTTTTAATCAGCATCATCAAAATTATTAACAACTACAAGAAATAGCAACATTTATGTTAACCATTACAAATTTTAAAATAAGTTAAAGAAATATTTTATGAGATTTGTTGATCTGTGAAAATGGAGCAACATTCCTAAGTCATGACTAACAAAAGATATATCAGTCGTGTCAGTACAAAGAGAACCACTTATTCCTTGTTTTCTCATATAGTGACAAAACTGTCAAGCACTTCTTGCTTTTGGAACTCCCTTCCGGCTCCATGCTTTCCAGTCAACTTTAATCTGCAAAAATTTAAATGCAATGCTAATTGCTATCTACTGTTCTCCTGATTACTCTTTTCTCTTCCTGCTCATTATCAATGTTTCTGATATGTGCATACTAAACACATAAAACTACCAAAAAAAAATAATGGATATACATAGTCACAACTGTATCAACACAGAAATAATGACTTATGAAAACTGAAAACACTCAGAAGATATTGGACATTTTATGTTTAAATTCTCCCTGGAAATAAAAAAAAATTTGACCCAATCCATACAAAAATTTAAAAAAAAAAAGAATTTTAAACTAAAACACCTCCACACATATACAAATCTAGGTAATGACCAGGTTCAACATTGCTTAACTTCCGTGATTGAATGAGAACCAGTGTTTCAACATGATATGTCCATAAGCTGAGTATGTTAGTAAAAATCTTCAGTACATAGAGATTGGAAAATGGTTCATCTCTTTGTAGTAGACTCTTTTGGTGATGTAGTAAACATAATTATTCATTTATAAGTAGAATTTTTTTCTTGTCTAGTTTACTATTCAGGAAATATTGAACATAAGCAAGAAAATGCCGACTGACAGAAAGTTTGATTTGTTTATAAGTACAACACGTTACAAAAATACATAAATATCTGTATCATTTTTTGACAATACAAATAAACTAATAATAATAATGTGAGCATCATGTAAATTATTAACCAAATGGTAGTGTGCAGTGTGGAGGGGGGCACTGTTATTGATACAGAAAATGAAATTACCAGCACTTCTACATTTCAGAAAGGCATGACACCACTCTTCTGATGCTCTATCCCATTGCCAAATATCTTGGCAGAATGTCTTATCATTGGCATGCAATGATGTTTGAGTGGGTGAGTCAATGAACACTTTCTCTCTGTTCATACCTTAATTTTTCAGGTAATAGCATAAAAAAATCTTACTACCTTAATCAATCTTGACAAGTTCAGTTATTTAAAAAACATGCTCTTACCCCTTTTGTTAATCTTGATAGAGACCAGTTATTAGAAAGACAAATATTTTCTTGTTAAATATCACCAACAAATGTTTGTTGCAGCTATTTATAATTTTCAATTGTTTTTTATTTAATAAGTACCATCAGGGCCGAGCTTTCACCTGCTGAAGCCCCTTAAGCTATATGAAATTCAAGGCCCTTCTCTAAAAAAATTTAAAATAATTATACATGATCATTATTTATTAATGATTACAAAATTAAATTAGTTACAAAATATTCCTTTTAACTAATTAATCAATTTATTCCATTTGCCACATAGAAAATAATTACCACCTTTAATTAACAATTAGCAAATATTCATATATACTTTAACAAAACTAAATTTAATTTAATTTTTTTATTTTAAACCTTCTTTTCTGTGATTTTTCTCTAGCAAAATCATCAATTATTTCATCGAAAGGATTGCAGAATAACTTGACACTTTTTTTCAAGGTTTATTTTTTATTCTTTTTAGCTGTGAAAAAGATTTTTCTCCTGAGCAATTTGTAACCATCAAGCAAAGCAATAATCATAAAATGCCTTCTACATTTGGAAAGACTTGATAAATTTTGTCTTTGTAGATCATTTGATATAGAAAATTGTGGCTAACAGGTTCATATCAATATTGTTAAGATATTCTTGAATAATTGCTGTTACTGCATCACACAGTTGCCCCTCTGAAGAATGTCAATTGACTAGGAACGGAAATTTCTCCACAACATAATTATATACTGTTGCTCTTTCATTCAAGTTCATGTGAATTGCATCCACAATAAAAATAAAAGATTTTACTCTAAATTTATCTCTTGGGGGGTAAATTCTTCATTTGCATTTGAATCAATTTTTGTTTCTATTCAGAAAAAGTCTTTAAAACTGTAAGTCAACAGTTGTCAAAGTATTTTACAATTGTTGTCATTGTGATTATAATTAATATTTTTCATATTAATGTTAATGATAAAGAATGCACATACGCGCGCATACACACACACACACACACACACACACACATATATATGAAATGTGTAACAAAAAGAAAAAACATTAAAACAAGTTATAAGAAGGATGTATTTGTTTGTGCATGTATAACAAGGGTGTGTGATAGACATGTGTAAGAGAGTTCAAAGGACGACCAAAGTGAATGTGGCTCTAAATGCAACTACATCTGAAAGCCAGAGCTAAAAAAAAAAAAAAAAAAAGAGAATATGATTACCTATTTATAGGCTTAAAGAGCACCACCTAGAAGGTGCTTTCGCAAAGTCAAGTGGGTTACCCCCCCCCCATATATAATTTTTGACGATTTAGTGTTAAAGAAAAGAATAACAACTAATGACAAAATAAAAATATATTTTTAAAAAAATGAGGCCACCAATGGTGTGTGACAATAAGCTATAACTTATTTAGCTCATAGGTAAATCCAGCACCGAGTACTTTAGTAGTTGTTACATTTACTGTATGAAAATTGTTTGTAAATGTAGCAATTATTGTGACGGTAACATTTTTTAACTTTAATTACTTTATATATACAAATTTCAAATATCATTATTTATACAGCAAATAACTTCAATAACATCAGAAGCTTAACGATGGCAACAGGATGCAATGCGAAGTAAATAATAAAACATCATGTTCAACAATTAATGGGTGATAAAATCATCACATGTCAGATAAATAAGATAATGTCATGGTCACAACTATAATGGGAGAGACTTGGAAGAATGGTTTCTCCCATTATGGACATTATTATATCCATAATATAATACCACCATATTTCATGGATGGAACAGAATGGCTAAAAGGAAAAGGAATGATAAACATACTTTGTTGTTCTCTTTCTTTTATACCACTAAGACATACACAAAACTATGTATACATATTTACATATGTCCCACACAGAAGAAAATAGATCCACATATATTACATAACAAGAAGAGTTTAAGGAGAACAAAAAGAGAGGGTTTTATATATAATGAGGAGATTTTTCTGTGTTTCTGGAAAAGCCATGTTTAGGACTCCAAATTCAAACAGGCCAGATTCATGTACTATGTCCCAGAGAAGGACATATTCCGTGAATGGGGAATGGCGAGTCTTGGATTTTTCCCAAATTTAGGACTGCAAACCAGAGTTTCTTTCTATATCTGGAGAAAATATATTCCCAATAGGGAAATGGCACCATGAACTTGTTAGTTGTAGCATTTGTCAGCTTGTTGCCCCAGGCAGAAACTCAAGCAGGACGAACAAACATGTGATACCAATAAGCTTATTGACTGAATGACTGGCCACTTTTGTCACATGACTCATATGACGTATCTACACCAAAGGGAGATAATCACCTTCTGTATCCCTACAAGTGCATTTAAAATTTTCATTTAAAACTTCTACATGGACATTTTTAATTTTAACCATGATAGTCTTAAGAAGTCTTTGTAGCATTTTTAATAGTAACTGCAAAAATCAGAGAATAACCAGAGTTTTAGGACAATGGGAAGATACAATGAAGAGAATGCAAAAATGATGCTCTACAGTTGGGATTGCAAGATAAAAGGTTTACCTTCATAATCATTTTAAAAACTACTTCAACAAAACATTTACATTATTTACATTTTTCAGACTGTTGTTCTCATCTTTGTTATCATGTTCATGACATTTTGACCATTGTACACTTTGGCCTTCTTCAGGTGATTGGAATTTTGAACTGAAACCTTTATTTCATCCTCAAGGACACATGGCCCAAAACATGGATAAAAGCTTTGGTTGAAGTAATCCAGTGACTTCACCCAAAGAGTTGGGAGTTCAATACCTGGTCACAGCAGAGGTGAACAAAAAACTTGGAGAGTTGAGTTACTAAAGGGAAATAACTGAGATATCTGGAAGAGGCATGACACGTGTAACTAGAACAATCTGCCCCAGTGGATGAAATAAAGGGTTCAGTTTGAAATTCCAATCACCTGAAGAAGGCCAGAGAGTACAACACCTGAAATGTTGTGAATATGACAACAAAGCTGAGGCCAACAGTCCAAAAAATAGTGTAAATAATTACTGTCTCTCATCTAAAAAATATAGACAGATAAAGCAAATGTCATTAAAACTGGACTGGAAATCTTTCTTTATGATTAACTGCTTGCTGCTGCTGCTGCTGCTACTACTACTACTACTACTACTACAACAACAACAACATTGCATGAGGTCTTTGATGTGTAAATGTTTACCATTAGAGAAAATGATGAAAAGCCTGTTATTTGCTACTCTTTATTGATAAATAATATTTTGCATTCAAAAATGTCTTTACACAAAGCATAATAAATATTGCCATTGTATTCTTGACTCTTCATTTGCTATCAAACTACTATTTGATGGCTTTGTGAATTGGGTGATTTTGTGATTGCTGAGGTATATCCTCTCATGAAATCAATTAAATAAACCAAGACACGATTTTATGGTAATGATCCACCTGCATATTCATTGCACTCAATCACAAATGGCTCTTTCAGAATAAACTAATAAGCTGTTAGTCATTGGCAACTAAGTAATATTTTTAAGAGAAGCGACTTAATATTTTATGTACATGTTTTATATTGTATAAACATGTATGAACATGTGTGAAGTGCATCATTTTTTCTTTGTTATATAAATAATGTAACGGGTATATCAATATACAAGGTCTGTCTGAAAAGTAAAGGGACTGGGTGTGCTGTGTGAGCTCTGGGCAAAAAAGAGATAAGCGGATTGTATTATCATGTAACATGATATCTTGGGAGTATAAAATTATAATCTTAACTTTCTGCAACCATTGCATTTATTTTTTTACATGCCTTTCTGGGGGAACAAATCATGACTGCTTCACCACAACAATGCATCTGCTTGCAATGCCTGGCCAAGAACATCATCACTGTACTGGAACAACATTCCTATTCACCTGATCTTGCTCCATGTGACATTTTTCTTTTCCCCAAGCTCAAGATCATCAAGATGGCCGTAACGACAGTACTGAGGGGCATCCAAGAAAAATCCTTCCAGCAGTGCATAGAAGCATGGCAGAGAAGGATGAAAAAGTGATTTAAACTCAAGGGGGATTATCTCATCTTCATAAACCAGAGAATTCATTAAATAACCTCAAAAAGGTTGTTATTCTGTAAAATAAACCAAAAAAGTTTTTATAAACGATGATAAACAAAGAATTCTTTTTGAGATTTTTTTTTTTTTTGGTTAATATTTTTTTTTTACAATAATGTTCACACTGTACAAGTCCCAAGAGCCACTTGAGATAGAGGGTTACAGTTTATGGGTATATGCGAGGAAGATAACGATTAACCCTAGACTTGAATAAGTTGAGATTGTAGTCATCAGGGAAGCATCCTCTTGGGAATCTGTTCTACAAAGTAATGGTTTGTGGAGAGGAGTTATTCAAGTGGAACTTACATCTCACCAATTAAATACGAAGGGAATGAGGGTAGTTCACTACAATGTATGTAGCATAGTGGGTCCTAGCCATGAAGGTTAGAACTGGTGAAACTAAGGAATGTCAAGGCTAGGTCAGAAGAGAGATCATCTGCCAAGCTGTACTCACCAAGAGTCTTGGCAATGCACCCATATACTGTTCTATCATCAGCATAGATATTCACAAAAGATCAGAGTATACTCTTAGGCAGATGATTCATGTAAAGTAGAAAGAAACTGGACTGAGAAGTGAGCCTTGGGAAATGCCTGCATTAATCACTAGTTTGTATACAAGATAATTTGTGTCCAGATTCAATAAGTCTAAAAATATCCTAATGTTTCCAATCTGATACTTTTAACCATACTTCTGACCATTATGAAGATCAGGATATTATTTACTTTTCAATTTATAAATACAATTTCAATTCAACATTTACCATTTAGGCCTGATGAGGCAAAATTCTTCACTGGGCTAAATCAGTTGTTAAATATGTTTAAAGTCCCACTTTCCAAACTGACATTGTCTTATTTAGTCTTGCATTTCTTGATTTTATCTTTCTTTAACAACTGATGCGCACATAGCGTAATGGTTACTGGCATAAAAAGTGGAATCAACAATTGCAAATTCCAGCCAACTTTGTGTTCACTTCTGCTGTTGTTTACTGGGTAGGGGGGTTTGGCAAAAGAACAAAGGAAAAGAGGCCTGGATAAGAAAGGACCTAACGACTTGGTGGTCTAAATCCAGCTACTTTATTTCTCTGTCAAAAGCTAGATTTTTCAAGGGGTTAGTTCCGTATATTAGCTGTGTTGAATAGCAGGGCAGATTAGGCTCACTTGAATTCAAAACTAGTTGGTTATGGGGCTGGCAGCTCTAGTCCACAAAAACCTACTTGCTATGAAAACAACTGCAGCAACTGTGGTGAGTCTGTGTCCCTATTCTCCGACCGGAGAGCCTAATGGCACTGAAGATAATGATGTGGAGGAGAAAGAACAGCAGATAAATTGAAGAATTTTGTCTTGTATGTTATGTCCTCATCATTCCTAAACTGCAAATGCTGAATTGGAATATTATTCAAAAATTAGAAAACAAATAACATCTACAGATCTTGATAATGGCCAAGTTGAAGTCACAAGATGACAAATGTTTTCATAATACAGACCCAGACATTCATTCCTTTGTACATCGTCAAGAAAAGGTGATTAAAACAAATTAAACCACAAAATGCCTTCTTTGTGGTATTTAATCAAACTTGTATCAATGAAGGAATGATATCAACTATATCATTCCTTCATTGATACAAGATCAATAAGTTCATAGCTTAATGATTAAAAAGCATTTCTTTTTCATGATAATAATCTTCAAGTAAGATTTGGATTTGCATCCCTTTCCCTCAAGTAATCCAGTGACTTGACCCAAAGAGTTGGGAGTTCAATACCTGGTCACAGCAGAGGTGAACAAAAACTTGGAGAGTTAAGTTATAAAATAACTAAAATTGAGATATCCCAAAAAAAAAGGCAATGGTGTATAGAATTAGAAAAATCTACTCCTATGAACTAAATAAAAGGTTCAGTTTGACATTCGAACATATATCACCTGAAGGCCAGCACATACAATGTCCGAAATGTTGTGAATATAACAATAAAGATTAGGACAACAGTCCAAACAATGTAAATACTGACAGATTATTTTACGTTTAATCTTACTTATCCACAACATTATTATTTTAATAACAAATGAAAGCCTGCAGAATACAGAAAATGCAATCAAGACCACAAGTAAATGAATATTATCAAGAACAAAAATAATTACATGTTTGGTAGGTAATGTTATGTCAATGATATATGTTGGTAGGATTGTTTTGTGGCATGCAAGTGGGTATATAGCCTACTGTTGAAATTTTGCTTTCTAACTTATGATAACAATTACATGAAGGAGAAGGAAAGCAATAGATTAATTGGAATGGATTAAACTAGTTTCTGGATTATTTTCTGAAAACATTTTCTGGATTTATGAATTAAATGGAATGGATTAAACTAGTTTCTGATTCAGCTGGGATTTTCTGCCATCACAAATAAACTTGTATTCCAGTCACTAAATGTAGCACAACCCATTCTATATCCTTCTGTGATAATGTCAGACTCAAGAAACCTTGGTTGCAGTACCAGATGTAATATCTTCATTAGAATGATTCCAATCACAGCAACTGGAGGTTATACTGTAGCTGAGAGAGGAACATGCTTTGCTATTTGCGTCTCTTTACTACTTTGATATTTCCTCCTCCTTCTGTTGTAGATATAACATTATGGCTGGGAGTGTTGGCAATTCTTCCTAGTCAGTGGCTCAGCAATGTCCTGAACAGGAAATTCCTCTGCCTTTGTTGTGTTGAGAAAATCTGAAGAAATCCTAATTTAGTTCTGTGTCATACATGGCTGGCTTGGACGTATTATGTTAAGAGTTGAAATATAACAATCCCAAGCCAACCATGTATCACACAGAATTAAAGCTGACAGATTCCAAGATTTTAGCAAAATGTTATGTAAATAACATTTTGCTAAAATCTTGGAATCTGTCAGCTTAATTGATGGTTATATAGATATTCAACTAGCATCTTTGTTTCTTCAATTTTAATTCTTAATAACAGGACACAGTGTTTCGAACTTTCACATTCACAAATATGATGCTGATAGAATCAGTTATATGTATCTGTTCATTTTGCGACTTTTTAAAGATTGGGATGATAATTGGATAATGAAATCTGCTCTTACAATTTTCTCTTCCTATGTCTCTGTTTTAATTGCATTTTACAATGTTTCATCTCTTTACTAAGGATTCTCTTGTGTTTTCTCTCTAGTGGTCTTAGTAGACTACTAACAAGTGTGCTATGAACTCCTATATTTAGAACAAGAACCACCTGCTTTTCACCAATGATGTATTTGTATAATTTTACCATTAATTTACATTCTTATGAGTTACTTTTGTTCCAGAAAACACTTGTTCCATCTCACCACTTGATTGAATTCTGATAACCTACTTCCTGAAAGTCCTGTGAGGCACGGTTGAGTAATGGATAGTGGCTCAGATTGAGGAATCGAAGAGCCAAGTTCGAATTCCAGTCGAATCCATTACATTCACTTATGTGCTAATACCCTTGGGAAAGGTATGAATCCTCTTCTCCTCCCCCCCAATCTATGGGTAAATAGCAGGACAGACTAGGTTCTATAGCCTTGGATGGCAACTGTTTTACCGTAGAAAGAAATGACAATCTGCTTCGTCAGTCATGTATTGAAAGATACATGATTGCTTACTCACCCCATATGAGTAGGTGATCATTCACCTGGTTACACTGCAGTTAACGGATTAACAAAAGGCTTACCTGGTGGACTGTTCAGGTGTTCAAAAAGAGGCCTAATTGGATAAAAATGGAAAGAAAAACAGCAAAGGACCTGACAGTTTTTCTGCTTTATGGGCAGGTCAAGTGCATCAAGGCCAGTGGCTTAGAAGAATTCTAATTTATTAATAAAATATTAGAATTGTTTTCTTTTTGAAATAAGAGAAGATACTGAAAAATTCTTGGCCCATTAAAGAAGCAAAGGATCTTGAGGCATGAAACATACAAGTAATTCCTCATATTCAGTTGCAGCTCAGCCCACTTAGCACAACATTTCTCTAGTTTCTTTAAATCCTCAAAAAAATTCTGATCTTTTGTCATTGAAATACTGCTCTGCTGCTGCTTCTATCACCTCTGAATCATTAGGAGATTTCTTTCCTTTCAAACTCCTTTTAAGGTTTGAAAACAGGAAATGCAGTAAGATCTTGAGAGTAGGTTGGATGGTCTATGCACTCAAGTCCCA
Organism: Acanthosepion esculentum; assembly: GCA_964036315.1. Classification (NCBI taxonomy): domain Eukaryota; kingdom Metazoa; phylum Mollusca; class Cephalopoda; order Sepiida; family Sepiidae; genus Acanthosepion; species Acanthosepion esculentum. The sequence goes on along the minus strand of OZ038519.1, from coordinate 12,961,428 downwards.
AATTCTTCAAAAAATCCATTATCTTACCAACGTTGAGAGCAGGTGCATTATCCTGCAAAAAGAGAACACCATTCCACAGCTTCCTGTACCATTTTTCTTTCAATGCTTTATTTATCTCAACACAAGGTAGAGTAGGATTCTGCATGAACTGTTGGCCTTCCTGAAGATAGTCAATTGTCAAAATACATTCCTTAACCTCAAAATTCCTGTCTATGACCTTTTATAATGACTTTTAGGTCTTGACTTTTTTCAGCTCTTAAGAACATGAATGTCACTATGACATGAACTGTTGTTTGGTTTCCAGATCATAATAGGGTAATTAGACTTGGTCTCCAGATCACAGTGATGTAATCACATTTGGTCTCCAGATAATAATGATGTAATCATTATCTATCTATATTTCTGAGATGAGGTATTGTAACTATTTACACTATTTACATCATTTGAACTGTTGTCTTCATCTTTATTGCCATATTCACAACATTTCAGCCATTGTAAGCTCCGATCTTCTTCAAGTGATATACGTTAGAATTTTGAACTGAACCCTTTATTTAGTCCACGGGGATAACTTGTTTTAATTCCACATGCCATGCTTTTTTTGGATATCTCAGTTTCAGTTAATTCTCTTTAGTAACTCAACTTTACAAGTCTTTGTTCCCTTTGATGTGGCCAGATATTGAACTCACAATTCTTTAGGTCAGGTCACTTTTTGGATTAGTCAACCAATGCTTTTATCCACTGGGCCATGTGTCCTTGGAATTTTGTTGGAATTTCAAACTGAACCCTTTATTTGTCCATAAAGGGTTAGGTTCGAAATTCCAACATATATCATCTGAAAAAAGGTTGGAGTATACAAGGCCAAAACATTGTGAAGATGGTGATAAAGATGAGGACAATAATAATTAACAAATAATGATGTAATCATGTTTCTTAAACAGCAAAAAATTATTACTCAATTGTTGCAAAGTCAACTTGGAAAATGTCTACTAAAGATTGTTTCTGGTTGACATTCAAAACATTTTTATACCCACATTCAGTCCATGATTTGGTACAACTTAAAAATAATAGCAAGGGTACTGCAGGGTGACACTTTATAATATAAAATAGCAACTACAGTAAGAAAATAATGCTCAGTTTTGGGGATGAATTGAGCTGAAAACTTTTCAGCACCCCTCATGCTTTCTTCTATTTTGTTTTAATTAAAAACAATTGTTTTATTTCCTTAATTCATTAATAAAGTGAAAAATATATACACTAAAGGTTTTCTTTTTTTTATTTGTATGAAAAATATTTTGTCTTAAAATTCTTCTGTAACAACCCATTGCAATCCTTGGTCATGGTCACCAAATAATGTAACACCTTTTGCCACCACCTACACCTGGTGATGTAATCACATTTAGTGGTCCGGTCCTCAGGGTCTTAGGACGACATTTTAATCAAAGGCTGGTCATTATTAATACTGGTTGATGCCAGTTATTGGTCACTAACCGTTTCGATCCACACTGTATGTGCCCATGTTGTGTTCTTGATTTCAGAGCAGTAGAAGATTGATTGTCATCGCAATGGCAGCACTGGTTCAAGCCATGGTAAGTGCTATATTAAAAAAAATATCTTCACGATGAAAAAATAAAACAAGAGATTCATGGGGTTAATTTTCAGTTGGTTTATATAGTTCTTTGTACAACATAATTAACCCTTCCCGCATCAATCTCTACAGTGACACTGGGCCATGTCTAAAATTCTGGAAGGCTAGGTTCAAAGTCTTGGAATTAAGAGCTCTGGTTGGCAGCTGGCATAGATTTCAGAGGCACTCAATGCAGGATCTCAGCCCAAAGTCTATGACCTCCCTAAAGTCATCTGCTTATATGCACTTCAGCCCAAAACTAGCTTGACGCCAAAGAGTTTGGGGGGGGGTTTCAGGGATTCCCCAATTTTCATTAATTCTAATAAAGGCTTTCTTTGTTCCCTACCACTGCTTTCTTAATCAGCTTTCCAAATTTGGAAAATTATCCATCTTCCTTGGGAGTAGTCACAGAGATTACTTTTCCCTTAACTCCAACCTGCTTCACTTCACATCTTGTACCACTACTCTGCACAGGTCAGGGCTAAACTCTGCCCCTTCCTCCTTGGTATTCTAACTCTGTTCACTTCTCAGGGCACATACCTGTCCTTGTGACAAATATAATTTTTAAAATTCATAGAGGAAAGGGTATAATTTATTCTCCTCATTAATTTCAATTCTCTTACACCTTTTGCACAAACCAGAACACCTTCTTGGCATGACATGATTGATCTTCATAACCTCAACCCTAAGAAAAAGGTTCGTTCCTTGTTTTCAATTTTGTCAACAAAAATGTGATTCTTATCTGCTTCTCTTTCCGTTAATAATGTGTTTTCTAATTTCTCCAGAAAGAGATAAACTTATTTTCCAATTTGTTTTTATCAATAAAACGACACCCATTTACCCAAACTCTCAACAAAGATACTCTCTGTTTTCCATCTCTGGGCTGGTTGCCATCTCAGTGAAAACACAGGCCAGACCACTAACCTGTTATGACTGATTGATTTTCATAATCTTAACCTTTGCAGTGAATTCATTCTCTGTTTTCATTTCTCAATTCATTTTCACTAGCAAAAATATAATTCTCATTTGCTTCTCTGTTCACCAGTGACATGTGTTTTCCTAATTCCCCAAGAAAGAGATAAAATTCTTGCCCAAATCTGTTTTTGTCTGCATACCATATTCTCAATAGATAATAAAAATAAACTTTAGGAAAGAAGAAATTCAGACAGTTCAATTCTCACCAAGGAAAATGTCTCCACTCTTTCTCTATCTTCCAGCCTATATTTTATTTTGGGCTTAACCCGCTCCTTCCTGCTTAGAATTAATTTTTAACCACCTCACAACCTCAGTGTCACACTTCAACATACTTCGTGAATAAATAAATCATTAATGCAGATGTCAACAAATAATTTGATGCTTGCTTATTTAAAAAGAGTTTTTTATTATTTTTTATTAGCAACTTTGCATTTCCAGTGACTTTAATAAGTTAACATCAATTATGTCTACTCATGAAAACAAAAACAGTAAAAAAAAAACAAATTTAAAAACCTCATCAAAAAGACATTTGATGTTGTTAATCCCAATCCTGAAATTGTGTTGAAAATTATCAGAAACAAATCCTATTTGATTAGAATACTTTTTATAAACTCCTCTGTAAACAGATGTCAGTTTACATTGTCATAAACAATTTTCATGCCTACAATTGTAAATTAGCTGTACATTTGGTTAAAAGCCTAAAGGCTTAAATTCCTGCTTATAGGTTTACACCCCAATTATAATATGCTTTAGTCAAAATGCTATGACTTCAGATGATTATCTACTCTTTTCTGTGTATTTATATTTTTAAAGTATCTCAGATTTTAATAGTAAAAATCTAAATGAGTTTTTTAGTCATCAGGTGTAAAATATGTTCCAGTGTCATATAACATTGCCAAAAGATACCAAAAACAATAGGTTTTTGAGAGTATATTGCTGTAGATCAGTAGTTCCTAACTTTTTTTTTCTCTGGGCCGCATTTCTGGAATGAAAATTTGCTCATGCCTCACCAAATTTTATGTGATAAAAAGTACATTTAAAAATAAAAACAGAGAGGATTAAAGGGAGATAACTTCGAATTTGAAGTCAGAACTCTCTCCTCCAATTTGCAAACCCTAGTTATTATATTCTTAATACTTGATACAATACAAAAATATCACAATGATAAAATGAGTCAATAATTATTTATAACTATTTATAATGGGATTCATGCATTCAATTATAAGTAATCCATAATAATATTTTAAGTTTTGAAATATTTATTTTTGACAATTGAATTTTTTGAAACTTTGTAAATCTTTGACTGTCTATCAATCATTCTGCCTCACCTGCTATCTTTTTCTGCCACACTATTTGGGAACCACTGCTGCAGATAATACAATTCAGAGCCAAATATTGTCTTAAAAGTTTATAAAAGTGGACTTCATTTTATTGCAATTCTTTAGACACACATATTTAAAATATTGCATGATTATAATCTTTTGCCTAATTTTTTAGATTATAAAAACCAACAATCCTGTTATCTGCTATACTGTTAAAGCAAAATATTTTTTTAAGTCTCTGATTATAACAGAAAACTAATAATTTTTATCTAAAGGCAATACAAATTCAACTTTGTTCAAAATTTATTTTTCATTTTTTAGAATTGTTACTCAGTGATTTGATGAGTCAAAAATATTTCTGTTTGCATGTCAGTTCTTTTATCAACATCACCAGATTGCTTCTTTTATCAACATCACCAGACTGTTTCATTTTATCAACATCTTCAGATTGGTAGAAAGCAGCAAAAAGACAGTCTTTTGTATTTATACTTTACCAATACATAGAGAAATGTCAAACATTTTTTATATAGGAATGTATATATTTAAAAAAAATTTTTTTTTAATCACTATCACTCCATACAAGGCAGTACAGCCACTAAGACACAATGGGTTACTGAGTCTATAAGAATTAGGAACAGAAGTCTTAATAATTAGTGAGAAGAGAAAAGAGGAGGACAGTAGATAGCAATTGACATTGCATTTAAATTTTTGCAGATTAAAGTTGGCTGGAATGCATGGAGCCAGAAGCAAGTTCCACAAGCGAGAAGTGCAAGACAAAGAAACTGTTAGCATATATATATATATTTTTTTATATGTGTATATATATATATATATATATATATTCTGCCTATGTATTGCTATGGTCTTGGATCTAGAAAACTCAAATATTATTCTCTACTTCAGCCAGTGATGTCAAACGTTACTATTCAGAGGTCAAGTAAATTTTAATTTTAATTTCAAGATTGATAAATTCCACTTGTAAGATGAAAGTTGTTAATGTGTGTGAACAAATAAATTTGTTTCAGTTCCTTTTCATTTTTTTAATTCATATTGAAATGTATTTACAGAGGAGTTTATAAAAACTGTTCTAATCAAATAGCATTCGTTTCTTCTAATTTCTGCCAAGTCTTTTTGATGTGATCTTTAAATTCATTTTTTATTGTTTTTGTTTTTATGAGTAGACTTATTTGATGTTAATTTTCTAAAGTCAATATAAAGGCAAAATTGCCAATAATAAAAATATTTTTTTAAATTATTTTCAAATAAGTAAGTATCAAAGTATTTATCTATTTTGACAGCTAATACATTTCTCTCATTGGTAATAACAACAAAATTTTAGAAAATTATCTGCAGTGCATTTTGATAAGAAACATGAATTCAATACCCTTACCTCTATCCCATAATAGTTATACCTTTAGTGTAGGAAATGTATCTGCAGATATAACAATTATTATGGTACAAAATTAGTATGCAAATTGTAAAAGATTATTTCATCACTAATGACTCCTTATATTAAATGCATTTCATGCACACACACACACACCTCCACGCTTTTTTATTAAAAAAATTACAAGGGTTTTTCTTTCTTATACTTGTATATTTTATTTTTTATTCTGTTTTGACCATTTCCAAAGTAAACTCATTTACAATAATTTGTCAACATTGAACTAAAAACAAATTATTTTATTTTGATTGGTATTTTAAGTTTCATCATCAGTGTTGTCTGATATGTGAGTCCTTCCTATTTGTCTTAACATCATGTTGCAAATAATTCCTAATCCCACTTTAACTGCTAGCTTGGCTTGTGTCCAAGTCATACAGCCAATGGATGTTTTTTTTTTCTTTTTGCTCAGTAAGTTTCATAAATCAATAGAGTGTACTTTAGGCTCATACATAGCCAGGCACATCAGCCAGACTTTGGTATATACAATGATTTATTAAGTTTGAACTGTCAACAACACACTATTCAAATTTTTGTTTTTGTTGGAAATAGAAAATGTTTCCTATTAACTATAGCAAATCTCAAAGATTTTGTCAGCAAATATAAATATTTGAGTCCTACCTAGGGAGAGAAAGAAGAGATTAAAAAGCAATTAACTATTCAAATAATCTCTTGCATATTTCTCTATTAATTCATTGACACTGAATTCTTGTGAGGAATTCTTTTCAACATTTTATATCATGATGATCTGGTTTCTGTTTGTAATTATGTTTCTTACCCCTAACACAGTAAAAACATCATATGCTAAATGAAATTTTTATTAGGGCAGATCCATTAAAGTACCCTAACTTGATGAACAAAGCCATTTCTAGTTCAATTTGCAATTTCATAATAGTGTGGGTTATGCATCAACTCTCCCCCTCAATAATACTGATCTGATTCAAATCAACATTGAAAAAGGAAAAGAAATGGAAAAATTAATAATTGTTACATAAAATA
>OZ038519.1:12732567-12947567 GCA_964036315.1 Acanthosepion esculentum | reverse complement strand
ACAATGAAAAAAAAGAAAGTGAACATAAGTGAATAAGCTGTGCCAAAAAATCAACCTGAAAATTCATCATATTCTTAAATAGCTTTGTCAGATCAAGTCTTTCACATGGATATCATTCATGGTGCCAAACCCATTCAGAAATATCTAAATTGTCATCTGTATATAACCACTTCCTAAAATGAATGGAGAGAAAATAAAGGCTCTGAGTGAGTGAATCCTGAGGGTCTTTGCAGAGATCATCCCTCTTTGAACATTGTAGACTGGCGCTACATATTCACAAACAAAGAAGTGTTCCAAATAACAGAAACCATATCACCAACAGCAGCAACAACTAAAATGAATAACATGTTACTCAAAGAGAAAATAAGGACATAATCAAGATGTTAATATGTCATAGTACTTCAAATAAAAGGTTAGGAAGGACACCCCCCCCCATCAATATTGGAAAGAGCAATAACAGCTACTGGACTTGAGAAACCTGTTTCCCTGAAAAAAACTTTTAAGAGAAGGATTTTGTAAATTTCAACTAAAAGCAGTACTGTCTGTTCAGTTGATGAATGCCAAAATGTTTCCATGTAGGGAAACAGCTAATTTTACCATGATCATTACACAGTCCACTTGACATGGGTAATTATTCTGCAAAGTGTACAGATTATGTTGCTTTAGGGTTTCTTGTTTACAATCCACTTGACATGAATTGAATTCAGTAAATCTATTCAATCCAGATGATCATGACAAAATGATAAGCTTTATTTGTAAATTCTTTGATTGGTTTTGATTTTGAAAATTGATTGTTTTTATCTTGTCTTTTAACCAATGATGAACATTGCATTCAGTTGATATTGCTTTTAAAAGTGGAAAACCACAAGAAGTTTTCAGTTTCTTTATATTTTGTTGATTAAAATAAAATATAAAACCATTCATCTATTCTTGGTTTAAACTTTTCATATTCAATGAGTCTGTTAACTGCTTTTGCTTATCCAATTTCAACAAATCCAAACACATGCACACATAATGTGTATCTGTCTATCATATATATATATATATACACGCACACACACACACACATGTGTGTGTGTAAAATTCCAGATAGAGTATATCTGTAAAAGGACAAGATAAATAAAGACAAAAGGAAAACTTATCTTAGCCGATGTGTTTCATCCTCTGAGGGACTTTATTAAGGCAAATTCAAAAATTTTCTTTTTAACCAGTATTTATATACAAAAATGTTATTGCTGTTCAAAATTTTTAAATTCAAGAATGCTTATAAATATTCATCAGGTTGTCCGAAAAAACTAAGCAAACTATAGCGGATGCAAAGGGACACAATTCAATGTCTAATTATGGGTGTGTTTGTAGTTGTTGTTAAGGCTTGTTTTTTTTTTGGGGGGGGGGGTTATGATTAGGGCTTTTACTATTTTTAGATGTTTTCTACAGTTAGAAGTGTGCATTTGTGTTTTTGACAATTATTTTGGATATCAAAGTTATTTTCATGTTGATTTAAATGGGTCTTTATATATCATACATGGTAAAAATAGAAAAAATTGTTTATAGTTACGTTGTTCTGGAATTGTTATCAATGGTCGACTGAACTTGCTTTGTTTCAATGACTTTTGTTTTGTTATTATTAGTTACTCTTTGGGTCTAGTCACTGGATCTAACCAACACCTTATTCACTGGGCAATGTGTCCTTGGTATGAATTTCTGGGACTTATAAACCTAATGTCTCAGCAACCATTTTTACCAGAGCTCATATTGCAATTTTTCCGTTATTATTATTACATATTTTTTACCAGAGCTTATATTGCAATTTTATGTTATTTATTGCTTTTCTCTAGCACTCCATATTACTGGTTCCCATATTGTATTCATTTCTATGCTTGGTCGGCTCAGGAGATTTTTGTGGCCTGGCATATTCCTTAAGTTTTCATATTTTCCAGTTAGACATAGACAGATAAATACATACATATATACATACACATTATATAATAAGACTGTTTTCACAGACATCGTTTATCTTGTCCAGGAAACAGTTATATTTTTTTTTTTAAAGTGCTCAATACATAGTTCAGAAATTTGAAAGTGTATTAAAAATATTACAAACACTAAACTTTTCCACTACTGTGGTTTCTACCAATGAAGGTTTCCTTAGGCAGTGAAAAGCTTTTCACTGCCTGAGGAAATCTTCATTGGCTGAAACTGCGGTAGCAGAAAAGGTTAATATTTGTAATATTTTATATATTATAAATTATATATATATATATATATATATATATATATATATATATATATATATGTATGTGTGTGTTTTTTATGTCTATAACTGTTAAATAAACTAGTGTTCTGTACGTAAAAAGCGTTATATGAAGTGTTCCCATACTTACCTAAACAAAATAGACAAAACCCGGATATAAGAGAAACTCTGAGATAAGAGACTTCTTCTTCGGGCTCCGGCAACTATCTTATATCCTGGTTACACTGTATATAATCAGACAAAATACACTTTGTCAGCAAAATGGTTTGTTTATAAGCTTTTCCACTTTTGTCTTGGATAATATCATACATCCTACAAACACAAATCAGATATTGTATATATTATAGTGATGTGAATTGAATTTCATGTATTCCATCATCCACAAATTTAAGCATATACTCTTATTGGTCATTCTATGAAATGGTATTTTTCAGATACTTTTATATGTTCTGGTTTGTTGCACATAATTACTAAGATTCTATTAGCTCAGTTTTCATTATTACCTATGAATCAACTAATGGTTTATCACAATTTACCATTTGCATAATGACTTTTTAGTATTTTTAGAAAGAACTTTCTCCGTTGCTCTACAGCAGTGGTTTTCAACCTTTCTTTACCCATGGACCACTTTTATTCTTTATTTTTTGGGTGGGGGAGACCCATAACCTTTTGATAAAAAAGCTCATTTTATTTTTTTACTAATAAATAAGTTTAGAAATTGTATTATAGAAATAGTAAATGTATATGCTTTATTTTGAAGTAAAACTAATTTAATGAAAAACTTAACTAAATTCTATGGAACGTTTATGTACACTAGTAAAATAACTCATAATAGACCACTTTAAAATGAACCCCAGTAATGTTACATGAACCCCCACAGTCTAGAACCACTGCTCTATAGTTTCCAAAATCTATTTATTCTACCATCTACACATCCATTAACAATTGTGTATATATGAAAAAATACACTTTTTAGTAATATCAAATATAAGTAAAGATTCTGTTAAGTAAAAATTATTATTTTTTATTTAGTGTAGTGTTGTAATATGAGACAAGCTGAAGTCTTGTTAAACTTAAAACAGCAGGACCTGTTGCACAACTCAATATGGAACATTTACTTTCTACCAATGACTATCAGTAATTGGAGTCAACTTCAAAGTACAAGAGCAAGAGGCTCAGACTAAGAGAAAGTGACAGAAGGAAGATTAATTACTTTTTAGATGAAGATGACAGGACAAAGAAAACTGTTGTTTATAAAACTGACCATCCCATGAAGTAGGATTTGCAGAAGCACATGGACAACAGATGTTGACCCGTGCACATCCCCCCTCACTTACCACTGAACCCAACTTCACTCGCTTATAACAGTAAGTTACTATCTAAGAATAAATTCTGATTTACTGATAGAATTTGTTTTGTTCTTCACTCGTGGAAAATGTTTTTGGCTGAAGGGTAATTTTTAAGCTACAAGCATTTAACTACATGAAACTGCACCCTGTCAACAAACCTGGTGTCAGATTTGAGCTGCAATGCAACAGTAGTTTGCCCTGTCCTTTTTAGAAAGCATGTATGATAATGCCAAAATGAAGTCCCACTTTGTATCATACAGCAAATATGCTGCTAAAATAGACCTACATTTTTGTCTGCCTTCATGCAAATAATTTTATAATACTGAAGTTTAAAAATGAAAAAGAAAGTTTATTTTGTCAAATTAATAAACTTGGGCTAGGATTTGAGGTTTGGTGGTGAGGTTTTTCATAATACCATGTATTGCAATTTTACCTTTTGTGATCATTTTTGATTTTTATACTTTAATGAAAAAGGTCACTATTTTCCCCAACCATCAAAAACCAAAAATTTAAAAAGTTAATTTCCAAAAGATATTAAATTCATATTCATTCAAAGCTCATACAAATATACAAGAAATTATTAAATATATTTCAACAAAAATGCACATTTTAGTTTAACTGACTCTTTACGGAAATATGACCAAAGAAAAGTGAAATATACTCGACACATTTGAAAATAAACAATTCTGTGTTCCTTTTTCTCACACAAATGAATAGAAAGGCAGAAGAGAATGTCCTTGTGAAAGCAAAGTTTACTTGGTCATTTTGGCTGCTGACATCTTTACATCTGTATTTTTGGCGCCTGCATCTTGTGTCATCATGCACATCTTTTTGCCCTTTCTTAAACCACCTGTGCTACTCACAGACACTCAATTTATTCATAGCATGTTTAATGTAAGCCATTTTTAATGTTATAATAAATACTGAATGCCTTAGCCGTGGTTTGGACCTTGTACTCTAGTTAACTATTCCCCTCCACCACTTCAGTAGAATCCAACAGACAGCAGGAGGTTTGTTAAACCTGCTAATGAAAATGGAATTAACTATTTTGCTCAATATATACCCAAACAATTTCTACTTAATCAGTTCTTCTTATCTGCCTTGGGTGGTTATACCAATTGTGGCTCCTATTCCTCTTAATATTTTACTTTGCACAGTACTTAATGTTCATTTACTGATTCAGATTTCTTTCATTCATTTTCTGTTAACAGTATAACATGAATGTGTACAACTTCCTCTCCTGCTCGTCAACTTATGACTCGGCTAGCTTGCATGTTAAGAAAGTAAAAATTAGAAAAATTCCAGATATGTTTGAATACAAATGCTTGCTTGACATGTTACCTCTGTTACATTATGTGGTCCTTCCTGGAATTAAATTATCATACCTTGTATCTATAAAAAAAAAAGACATACACTGAATGCAAATAATAGTATACACATCAAATGTTTTATATTCAAGGCTGCTTTTTTGTAATACTTGTTTAAGATTAAATTATTAGACACAATGCAAGTTGCAGCTCTCCAAATCAAACACAAAAAATGATCAGTCTCTATTTCTGAGATGAGTTATTGTAACTATTTACACTGTTTACATTGTTCGGACTGTTGTCCTCATCTTTATTGTAATATTCACAATGTTTCGGATGTTGTATGCTCCGACCTTCTTCAGTGATATATGTTTGAATTTCATCCACTGGGGTAGATTGTTCTTGTTCCACATACCATACCTTTTCTGGATATTTCAGTTTCAGTTATTTCCCTTTAGTAACTCAACTATCAAGTTTTTATTCACCTCTGCTATGGCCAGGAATTGAATTCAATACTGAACTTAGCAGAGATGAACAAAAACTTGGAGAGTTGAGTTATCCACAAAAGGCATGGCATATAGAATGAGAACAATCTACCCCCGTGGACTAAATAAAGGGTTCAGTTCGAAATTCCAACATATATCACCTGAAGAAGGCTGGAGCGTACAATGGCCAAAACGTTGTGAATATGACAATAAAGATGAGGACAACTGTCCAAAGAATGTAAATAGTGTAAATAAAATAAAAAATAATGATCGCTATCAATAGCACAGAAGTTTCACATTTATTTATCATTCTTTGTTTTTCAATTCCGTTGTGTTTATTATTATTATTATCAAATCTGGTGAACTTATTTTAGTCTTTTTTTTAAATAAGAAAATTAGATTTAATGAGAGCTCTATAAGAAATAAGTGTTTATCAGAAACTTGCAAGATTAGCATATTATCTCCCACTTTATTGTGCTAAGCCACTTGCTTTATTGTTGCCTTTTACTTGCTGGTTTCAAAGAGAATGTACATAAAGATAGGTGATAAATATTTTATCAAATTTTTTTTTTTTTTTCAGGTAACTGGTCCAACTTTAATACTTACATGGATCCCCAATGCTACATTAAAGAGAAACCCACGAAGTATAGAAAACAGTCCTAATCGTTCAGCAATGGGCAGCCCAAAGTCCAGTCCACGACGAACTCCAAAGCAGGATTATGCCCGTTCGGACAACCTGGCCACCCCGTCCCCCAGCATGTCCCCCCGCGACTCCTTAGTATCTATGGGAAGTGAGCAGTGTTTGTGGATAGAGCAACGGCGAAGGTCAAGGCAGCGAGATGATAGCAGCCTCTGTTCTGAGATCTCTGTGGGATCACGAGATGAGACTAGTGATTATGACTCATATCGTGACAAATTTGGACCCAGTAACAAGTCGCAGACAGATTCTGGTGTTGGCACTGACTGGGATCATACGAGCGGACAGTCTGCGCCGAACAACGAGAAGGCCGTTTCGACTACTCGCACCAGAGTCCACAAGGTGGGGGTCAATGTCAATGATTTGAGTAAAGAAAATAAAAGAAATCTAGACTCTGCAGATCCTTATTTGAAAACGTCAAAGTATGACAGCTCTTCCACAGAAAGTGAAGGTATAACACCAGAGGAGCAGCTGGCTGCTATGTTGAAAAAAAATAAGCTTTATAGGAAGTCGCGGGAACGTCTTGGCTCTGACCGCTCGGTGAGTATTGAGATGGAAGGGGACAACCTTGTCGTCGTGCAAGAGGACAACATGCTGAATCTCAACATCCACCAAAAAGAGAAAAAATATGATATGGCAAGTTCGCCATCCACTGACTTTGATCAGACGAGTTTGAGTTCTGATTCAACAGACCCCAGTCCAACTGGAGAACATTATCGGCTTATGGTTGGGGAGCTCCGACGGAAATGTGCCGAACTAAATGACCGGCTTAACGAATCAATGACTAATGGCAATGAAGATTTACTGGTCACAGAAAACCCAACCTCAGAGACTACAAGTTTAGATTCTTTTAGCTTAGAGCACCATGCTAATGTGGACACAGAGCCATTGCCTCCCCGTCAACTGCTGGAGCACTTTAACAATGGCAGTGACAGTAACGTACAGAATATGACAATACGAACACCAGATGTTGAAGTAACCCGGTATCGGCTATCATCCTCTTCAACCTCTACATCTGGTCCCGACTCACGTCCACCCACCCCATATCTCTCGCCGGATCATTCGGCAACTTCATCACCCAGGCATCAGCGGGATTCATTGTCAGGGAGCAGTTCTTGTTCGTTAGCTCATAACCTCTGTTTCCCAGAAAACTCAATGTCATATATGCGTAAAAGAAAAGAAAAACGCAGCCCCAAAGAACAAGTTTGTGGAGTGTTTTCAGTTGACCTTGGTACGTATGCTTTGAGATCACATCTTGTTGAAATCAGATGTTTGCATTAATATTTGTTGAATTAAGCTATCATTGACAAAAGGGACAAAACAATATCTGTTTTGGCAAATGCCACACAATAGTCAAGTTGGGTGACAAATGAATATTGCAAAATAAAGTTGAAATCAAATAGAAATTATAGGATGAATGTCAACAAAATTAAAATACTATTTACTTAATAAAATGTATTTTTTAATTGGAGTAATTAATTAAAGACAGAATGATGATGTACATTTCATTAGACCAGCTGTATATAATTTTTTTAAAAGAGAAAAATCCATAAAATATGTAAAGAACAATTTTTAGCATACAAGTTTTGTAAACTATTGCAATTTTTATTCTCACAAGATATTCAGTTATTGAGACTTCCAAACTTGTTTAATAAATATTCTATTAACTAAAAATTACTAATATTCTATAAGTTTAATACTAAGTCCACCATTACATAAGGGATAAGAATAATAATTTAGTAAAAGTGAGACTACCAGAGTAATTAATCCAATTCTGTTGCTGTTAGATTTGTTGATTTGTGGGGATTTTTGCAGGTTTTCTTGGTATTTATTTACCAAAAACTTTGGAATAAAATGAACTGACTCAAGGGTATAAAATGAATAATATATTTGGTTTAGATATTCGGGTTAACAAAATGTTCATTTAAAAGGCAGATATTGGTAGCAGTCTGGAGAAAATCCATTTCAGCTTACTATTTGGTAGTTTCATAGTCAGACCTTGCTAGTAGTAAATGGTCATGTTAGAAATAGGTCAGTGTCAATCTACTATGTTTTTCTTGGTCCTAAGAAGATCAGAAAATATCATTAGCAGATGACCTCTTAACTACTTCACACGTCACACATGGCTGGTTTCTCTGAAGGTCACATATCTTATTTTGTGTTTTCTCTTGTCGTTCCTTCTTGTCTCATTCAAAGCTGTGAGCTTATAACCCTTGGCCATGCTCCCAGACTTTGGTGCAGACTTTGGTTTCAACTAACATCAAAAGTCTCTTTGTATCAATTTTTTGATTGGACAAAATTATTTTATTTTCTAGCATTCCTTTCTTTTTATAAGGGAAGTTATGCATGGAGCCTCCCTGATTTTGATATTTTTCAGTCACAAATAAGTAAGCTCTGCTCCTGCAAACTTCTGGTATTTTTGGCTAGGTTCAGTCTTTTCTTTTTTCTCCTCTTTTTATTTGAGAGTTGCCTTCTTGTAGGTTGAGATAAAAGTATAGAGAGAGAAGGAAAGAGAGAGAGTGAAAGAAAGAAATAAGGTTTTTAAAGGAAAGTGCAAATGCCTTATTTTAATTTAATTCTTTTTATTTTTCTTTATATATTTTATTTTCATATTTTATTTTTATTGGGACTCACTAAACAATATTTCATCCATTGATGGGTCATTCAAGGTCAAAGTTACTGTTGGTTTTGTCTATTACAGTAGACATTGTTGCTTGCATCTGATTAAATTACTTTTGTTGAAACAAATATATAGTAATGGTAATATTAGTCATTTTCTTATAAGGAAGCATTCAGCATCCATTAACCGATCAGCCAGTACGACTGTCAGTTGAAATTTATGAAATCTTTCCCTTAAAATAATCTTTTCAGGAAAATAGATTTCTCGAGTCCAGTAGCTGTTATTGTTCTTTGCACTACTGATGAAAGTTTCCTTCTTGCCTTTTTAAGTAGTGTGGAATGTCAACATCTTGATTATGTCATTATTTTCTCTATATAGGACTATTTAATAGGTTGTGTTGGTTGATTTTATGACATTTCAACCATCATTAGATTATTTAATGTTGAAATCAAACTTTTTTTAATTTTTTGTATGTATTAAACATCTGCATGATAATTGGTTGTTTATATTTGAGTCTATAAGTATTTATTTAACTTAGTTTTACAAATAGTATTTCATCACACACAAATGTATATGTATTCAGAACATATCAAGAATATATAAAAGATTATAATATAGATGGTAATGACGTGTGCACTTAAACATTCTACTTACAGTGGTATTTTTGATAACACGTGTTGGCCAAAAATAGTACAATGGGGCTCCCCAGAGACTAAATAGAATTCATAGAAATCAGTCAAAAATGAAGAAACTGCATGATTTCTTTTAAAAAAAGCATAAAATAAATAAATGAATAAAAAGTGAAAATTTTATATAAATAAAATTATAATGTTTTTTGGTAATGAAATGCTGATTAACTACAAATCTCTTTTTACAGATTATCTTTCATTGCTGATCTACTAATCTCATTAGCATTAACATATTCTGCATTAATGACATATTTTCTACCACATGTATGACAGAAGTAATGTTAATATTGTTTTTTTTATTTCCATGTGCCCTCATTGTCACATTTTTATGGTAGTAAATTGAGAACTGAATGAATTAAAATAGTTTTTTGTCTCTTCTGTAATAGATACAATAGGCTGAACTATGTTTTAAAATAACGTTTCATAGTTTTCAATCTGAAATATTCTTATAGAACATCAATTTATATATAATGGTCACCTTAGTACCAAATAAGTCAATTCCTATAATCTCTATGTCCAAGAATTTTATGGCACATTGATTCCTACATAGTAGTAATGCTGTCCTAAACAAGTTTTTTTTTAAATTTTCAGTTTTTAATTAGATATCCAGGTCTTTCCAATGGTTTGAACTGTAATGCCAAAAGTTGATAAGTGGTTTGTATAGTTTGCCCCAAGAGATCTTCAAAATTTTAAATGCAATTTTGTCTCCAGGAATCCTTTTATTTTATTTTTTTTTTTTTACTGTCCTCTCTCCTTACTTATTTTTCCCAGATTCTTTCACTCTCAGTAACCTCTTGCATCATAATTGCTTTGCTTGGGGTAAG
The DNA here is from genome assembly GCA_964036315.1 of Acanthosepion esculentum. NCBI lineage: Eukaryota > Metazoa > Mollusca > Cephalopoda > Sepiida > Sepiidae > Acanthosepion > Acanthosepion esculentum. Next base: position 12,937,342 of record OZ038519.1, on the reverse strand, counting down.
ATTAAAAAAAGAAAGAACTGGAACTGTATCAGATTAGTAGAAACATCATTCAGCAAAAATGCATAAACATGCTTGCAATAAGATGGAGTCTCAAAAGGATGCTTTTTCCCAGGACACCACTTTTTTAACTACCTTCATTCTTCAGCCATGTTTATTATTTTAAAAAGCATTGATTAGAATTGTAATAAAATCTAAACATATGAAAGTGAATTTATACATTTTCTTTCTTCTTGAGAATTGAAAAAAAAATAAACACTATTGGAATGGTTGGCTAATTGCCAATTCATTCAAACATTAGAAAATGGTAAATAATAAGAATTTCAATATAGTTGGTTCACATATTTTTATAATTTAGTAAATATTTATAAATTTATGAATAAAAAACTGTTTTCACATTTATTTCTTTATAAATTGGTAAATGATAAATATTGCATTGCATTAGTTTTAATTGTATTAGTTTTTAGAATGTTGTAAATATAGAATTATTCTTAAAATAGCCAATCTAATAAATAAATAGTGTTTAATATTTTTGTTGTAAATTATCAAGAACAAAAAATATATATATAAATTCACTTTTATCATGTGTTTAGGTTTTATTCCAATTCTAATCATTGTTTTTTTAAACAAATAAACAGTGTCAAGGTAATTAAAAAAATGTAAGAGCAGAAACCAGCCTTTTGACACTGTGTCTTATTGTGGGCATTTTTTTTACATATTTACCCAATATTCAATCATATATCCACTAAGCTGGTTATTTTTTGTTACCTTCTAGAATCTAACCAATTGTAGCCTCTTGTTTAATAAAAACATACAAGATAAGTTTAATTAATTCAAATGAAATTGAAAACAACTGAGATAGTCAAATCTGCAGATTTTGACTCTTTCTCGTACAATAATACTTCTGAATGGATTGAAGCCACAAGAAGCAATTATCAGCATCCATCTTGAAGTGACAGGTCAAAGTAATTGCATTGGCAATTATATTTGCTAAATCTGGTGCCCTAAACTTGGAAGAAAATATACTGACCAACAAGCAGCCAAATTGGTTTCCTGCAATGGTCTTGGCACTGTAACCCCTTTCTTTGGGATCAATTTAGATTCTTATCCAACTTTTAATGTGGAGCTTAGAACTCTTCATATATTTAATCTGGGAACTTCTCTCTGTTCCAATTTGATTTCAAGTTTTGTCTTTGAATATAAATCAAATGCTAGAAAAATGTTTTTGTCATTTGTCATTGCTTAGAAAATTATGAGAGGAGAACATCTCTTTGAACAATTCCTTTTAATTAAAAATAAAAGACAAAAACATTGTAAATAGCATACACTAAAGAAAATATACAAATGAAGAGGAATTTTTGTGTAATTGAATATTAATTAATAATGCATCAGATACTGTAAATGAAAAAATAAAATAAAGATAATACCATTGCTACTAATAAAGTCTGTGTAGAAACTAATATGGCCTCAAGTATTGTGGATGAAGGGATAGTTTTAAAAGTGTTTTTTTTTCGTTTTTTTTTTTTTTTTTTTTACAATAATGTTTATCCTGTATGAAGCCATAGAACCACTCAAAGTACAGAGTGTGCAGTAAAAAAAAGTGGTAAATTCAGAAAAATATGAGACAACCATTGAAAACTGGTGACGACTGATGTGACTGAAAAATTCAAGAATTTCTGCACATTTCATCAATCCTCATGTTGGATGTTCTTTGAAAAGTATGCTAACGTGATGCTCAAAATCAGTGAGTTGTTTATCCATAATGAGAAGGGCAGAACAAAAGACAGAAGTTGTCTGCAACTAACCTATAAATGACAAGTCACAAGATCAAGCAGCAATTAATCAGTCATAAAAGAATCAATCAAAGCTCAGTAATTATGCAAGAGTCAAATGATTATTCAAGGTCATAAATATTCAACAAATTTATTCAAGGTTATTTATTCCTGAAAGTTAAAACGGTCATGTGCAGTCTATAGTATGAAATTAAAAAAATATTTAAAAACTAAATTTAAGCGTTTCAAGACTCAAACCAAATTAAGTTAATTTAGAATTAAGAAAGGGATGGAAAACCACTCAACCATCATTCCCAAGAATAGTTATAACAATACACAATTTACAGATATTAAAGAAAAGGAAACAGTGAAGAGCCATGATTGCTTACATTCTGAAGGGACATGGAACTTTAAGAGGGAGATTGGAAGAAACAACTTGCAAAACTCACTAAAGAAAAATACAAAACTTCTGTGAAAACAAATATATTTCATCTCTAATAAAGTTAAGCAGAATCAATAAGTATAACTTATATTATGCGCCACTGGTATATTGACAAGAAGCTTTCATAAGACAATCCAATTGACTTTCTCCTTTATAAGATTCTAATGTTCTTTTTAGGTTGATTAAATTGAGCATCAGCATGACTTGGGACAATAAAGCATGAGCCATTGAGCAATAATAGTTTTCTCCCAAAATATTCCTTGCCAAATTCAAAGCCTGTTTTATAGGCCAGCTATATTCTTGCAAATTCTGTATCTAATATTTTCTGTACAGCACTTGAGAAATATTCTTAGAGTATTCATACAGAACAACTTTAGTTTGGTGAGCAAAAGAAACTTTTTATACAAATATTTCAAAATTTCAAGTAAAATCTATTGTTTCTAATTGCTGTCCCATACTCTATCCTTTTCTATCAATCAGACTTTTCTAGACCTCATCCCTAACACACCACTCTCTCTCTCTCTCTCTCTCCCATATCTGTCTCTCCTCTTCTCTTCTTTGTCCTCAGTTGCTTGCTCTGCTAGCTTTGTTGAGAGTAATACCAACCTTATGAATCATCCTGATTTCTTTTCCATCTTTGGGATCTTGGTAGAATTAATTCAGGTTTCCCAAAATCTTACAATATTGGAATTAATGGCAAAGTCTTGTGTGGACTCCTTTTTGTATGTTGTGTACCACAGGCAAGATTGCATAATTCTTGTCTATGGCTGTGGTAACTTTTGTCGCTTTACACCCAAGGAACATATTGGAAATCAAGCTGGAATAAGAACTCCTTAACATTGTTAATAATTCTAACAACAGGTTTATTGAATATAAAGAAAAACTGGTTGATTAAAATGTCTCTATTATCAAGATCAAGTTGTCTACTGCAGAATGGTGAAATCTAGTGACAAATGCTAAAGTAATAACCAGCCAGTCAACTCTCGCTCAATTCTTCTGTCATGTGTGTGTCTGTGTTTTTGTGCTGGTCACAGGAATTGCAGGTGTGCTGTTTATCGACAACTGTCTTATAACAATCCCAGGCCAGTCTCTGTCTGTCTCTCTTTGTTTTTGCTTCAACCATGTGAAATGCAACTGTGAATATATAGCAACCTTCCTTGTTGGGCCCATCTCTGTGTGTTTGTGTGTGTTCGTTAAGTCCAACGAAAACATAGGTGTATTTCTCATGAGGCAGAAGCTGTCAGACAACTCCTTGTCAGATGATTTTTCATCTGTGTGTATCTCAGCTTGGGGAGTTCTTTTTTATATAGATGACCTCTTCACTCCAAAAAAATTGACATTGATATATCTAATTTCTCCACCCTGACCGTCTTAATCTTAGGAGATCTAGTTAAAAACTATATGGTATGCTCTATGTTTAGAATCTTCCTAGATATTTTCTGTAAAGATAATTTTGTTCTGGGGTGATCAAAATAAACAAATTCCAAGCTTGAGAATTAACAAATTTCATAATTCTTCTTTGTCTAAAATAATTTGTAAGAACACACACATTTTGGACATATAGAATAATGTAAAAAAAAAAAACTCTAAACCTAATTTCTCAGAACAAAAGAAATTCAGAAAACACATTAATCATGTCTTCTTCTGGCAATGAGAGAATAAATATAAATAATTATTTAATTCTAATCATGTTATTGATCAATACCATTGTTTGGTTGCTATAGCAACATATCATTTCACTATGTACCATTGTTGGTGTAAAGTTGACATCAACAAAATTATAATTTAGTTTTCAATTACTTATGTTGTACAGCCAATTGGTTTATACCCCCATGTACTTGTCTCTCAACTGGTTTGTACCTCCCACTTTTCCATCTCAATTGGTTTGTACCTTCCACTCTTCCCTCTTGTAAGTAAACTGGGATTGCAAAGGACATGTTTATCGCAGATTATTTCCATGTTACAGAGAATAAATCACTAAGTTCACACTTGGACAACGAGGGCAGAAAGAAATGCCGAAAACTCGATTCGCAGGTACTATCTCACAAATCACAATGCACGCAACCAGTCAGAAAAAATATCTCGTTCTCCAACAAACGCGGTAGCCAAAAATGCCCCCAAATTCCCAGATTCGAGAACACCAACTGCTTTTATCGGCCAAACATTTTTGCCATTCATCAACAGCTGGGAGAGGATGTTCAGTATTTTGTATATCAAAATACTTTTATTGCGACTCCTGTAACAGACTTGTTTTTTAATTCAAATATTCCGTCTTCAGCATGTCATGCGGAATACGTGCCCTTTTGTTTGGTAAGTAATTTTCTTTTTCGCCACATTTTCCGTTGTAGAATACATGCGACGCGCTTATTTTGACAAGGTAAGTCACCTTTTTCTTTGCTATACTACCCCCATCACAAATCGAACAGCCTGGAGCAGCTCTCTTTTCCCTGGTGCTTTGTCGTAATGGAACTATCTCTGTTAAGCGTGTCGGAGTGTCATCTCCTGAGGAGTCATCAGTCGTATCTAGAGTTTCCGGAAGTTCTGTGTCTGTGGAAGCATCGGATCCGCATATCTCAATTATCCGCTCACTGTCAGATGATGAACCATCATCGGATTCGCTAGGCGATGTATCAGAATCAATGAAAAGGTCTAGATCCTTTACATGCCGTGGCATCCTGTCAACTAAAATTGTTTGTGGACTCACAATGTCCATCACACAACCCACTTGATACCTGGAGGTACACTGGCCATGAGGAGCTTTCACTCATACTCTGTTCCCAACTTTGTATATATCGTGATACTTACAACGATCAAGTGGTAATGTTGAAGTAATTCCCTTCACTTTCAGTTAGTAACGGTGAATTATATTGGCAGGCGCATTAGTCGACGATATATCATCCTTCGGCGTGATATTTTGCCAGCATACTGCCTCCATTATAGAACACTGCTTTCTTGCTGCAATTCGCTTTATGCTCTGATGAGATCTTTCCACTATACCGTTTCCTGCAGGAACATAGGCGCAGCGAAAACAAAGTTGGACTCCCCAGTCATCTAAGAAATTTTTAAAGGACTTACTGCGAAATGCAGTGTCATTATTGGTCAGAATTTCTGATGGTGGGCCTTGTTCAAAAGAAATACTTTCTAACTGCCGAATGACGCTTCTTGAGTCTTGTTGAAGCAGGCGTCACCACATCGCAAATCTACTAGGGCCGCAATCAATTAATGTTAGGTAGTGTTGACTACCATAATGTGTAATGTCCATTCCTAAGCGGGTCCAGATTTCAGTCACACTTAGGTTGCCACGAGGCCAACGACTTGAGGCTGGGTCAATTGACTGGCATTCTTTACATTTTCTGACCACTGCCTTGACGGCCACCTTGGATGTCGTAGGGTAAATTCGTCTCACAAAATACAGCGTTCGCCTGACGCCAGGATGTCCACTCTGGCAGTGTATGGCACATATCTGATCAGGAGAGGTCTCGTTCACCATGGAAGCGCATATCGGGCGGGTCGGTTCGGTTTCCTTCTTTATCACATCATACCATCGTTGCGGTACTCGGGTAAGATTATCCGCTCGATTCTCACTCAACGTTATCGTGATCAATAAGTTATACTCTTGAATCGGCTTTTCAAGAGTAATCAAACGCCTCCGGATCAGCATCTCACTTGCTGCTTTAGTTCGTATTCTGGCTTTGCCAGTGAGCATGTTTGATACCCACTGGTGAACACACGTGGAGTCCGTGAAGAGGTGTAGTTCCGTTGCGCCCCACTGTAATGCTAAATTGACGCCTTTCAAAATAGTATCCAATTCTGATAAATTGATATGTTGGGCGTCCTTCAAAGGTCGCAGCCAATATGTGTCTTCTACAACGCTTCCATCAAACTCCAACAAAACCCCTGTGGCAAGAAAACTTGCATCAACCCATACCAGCGTGTCCGCTCGTGCACCACATACCATGTGCAGGGTCATTCTGGCGTATTCTTTCCGCTATGTCCTCAATCATGTTCTTAAGGGAAGCATCTGTCACTTCGTCGTCCCAACCAGATGTGATCAATACTGTCCTGCATTTTACAAATGATGCAGCAACACGAAGCCACCCACACACAGGAACGTGACCCACCAGTTTTCCACACCACAAGAAGACGTTACGTCGCGTCAGGACCTCAGGAACTGATGTAATGCCATTTTCACGTTCCCACTTAAGCGTGTTGTTATCTTCCTCGACATTCAAACCCAGCACATGTGTGCCATCCCGTAACCGCTCCGGATCCTTGCAGGTCAAACCAAATGCATCCAAGTGCTCTTTCACGCAAGCTGCTGAAATCATGCTCTTGTCAACATAAATATCATCAATATATGATGAGGTTGCCCATCGAACTGACTCGTCTTTCGTCAACGTGGCATCGACAATGGCCTTCATTATGGCTGGTGCAAAGTTCAACCCGAAACCTATTCGGGTCAAGCAATATCTTCACCCCTTGAAGATTACAGTTTGAAAGGGCCAAAGTGACTTATGGATGTGTACTTGCATATAGGCCTGTCGTAGGTCAAGGATAGCGACTTCCGGTCCTTTTTTACGCCACTCCCTCAGTTTCTGTGCGCACACATCAGCATTGACTGAGTATGCGTCGAGACACTCATTCAGCTTTCGACAGTCTAATACTGGCCGCACTTTATTTTTGTTTTTCTGCACCACCGCCATCAACGGAATTAAACCTATTGGAGGACTGAGTTCCTTTTCAGGATAAGACTGCAACCAACTGTTATCAAGCCAGGTCTGCAGCTCACGGTCGTATTCCTTCTTGACTCCTTTTGGTATTGGATACTCGGGCATCCGATTTCGCAAACTCTCTGGTGATCGACCATTAGACCACTTCTATGATGCAACCCATATCCTCCGTTTTGGGTCGAATTCGGCACAGAAATCAGGTTCTTCTATTTTAATGGCAGCGCAAAAGACTGTTCCACACTTGGGAAACTGCGCATCGCCACACTCTATTATTTGGAGTCCGCCCAACTTTTTAATGGCGTCGAATCCAAACAACAAGTCAAAACCCAATAGCTCTCCATTCACTACCAACACTTTGCATTGTCCACGTCAAGCTTGATACTTCCAACTCCGCAACATTTGAGAGTATTTCCATTTACGGTGAGTATGTTCACCTCAGTCACCCGCCAGGATTGACAGGCTGACTTACTCACGAGTGTCTGTGAGCAGCCAGTGTCCACTAGTGCCACTCTCTTAATTCCGTTCACGTAAATACCCAAGACGGGTAGCACTTCATTCATAACTCGCTTAGGGAAGAGACCGGCGCTGACATCTTATCTCCTTCCTGGACAAAATAAAGCAATGTGGCCTACTTCTTGACACCGGAAGCAACGCATTGTTGTGCGTGACCTACATGGCCGACGGGCATCTTCTTGACGAATCGGGCAGTCCCTGGCAAGGTGATTCCACCCAGAGCATCGATAGCATTGCATACTCTCCCAACATTTAACATTTGGATGTTTATCAGCTCTGCCTGGTGAAATGGCAGCCGCAATTTGATCTTTCATTGTGGCCTGAGCTCGGTCCAACAGTTGGTTTGTATTCATGTCTTCCATCCTGGAAGACGCGCGCAGTAGTTGCTTGACGTGTGCTGGTAACCCTGCTATGAACCCACATGCTAATCCTTGCTCCGATATCCCGCCAAATAGACCAGCTAGCTTCTTCAAGTCAGCTAGAAACATGTCAACGAACTCGTTCGGGCACAGTTGGCGTTCTGCAAATTGCTCGTAAGCCAAGAAATAATTCGGTGCAAAGACAATCTGCAGGGCTCGTTTTATCTGTTCAACATCTGATTTTTGTTCTGAGTTCAGCTGCTGAAACAAATGCTCCACCCGTCAACCTAAAAGGAAGAACTCATTCAACCTTTTTAATTCCACACAGGTCACAAACAAGTTCTGCCTTCTCAATCCATTCAGTAACTGCTTGTCTGGTCACTGAACTATCAAACTCTGGTATCAACTTGACGTCAAATGTCTTGTTCGTCATAGCGCCAAAATAGCTTGTAAGTAAACTGGGATTGCAAAGGACATGTTTATTGCAGATTATTTCCGTGTCACAGAGAATAAATCACTAAGTTCAAACTCGAACAACGGAGGCAGAAAGAAATGCCGAAAACTGGATTCACAGGTACTATCTCACAAATCACAATGCACGCAACTAGTCAGAAAAAATAACTCGTTCTCCAACAAACATGGTAGCCAAAAATGCCCCCAAATTCCCAGATTCGAGAACACCAACTGCTTTTATCGGCCGAACATTTTTGCCATTCGTCGACAGCTGGGAGAGGATGATCAGTATTTTGCATATCAAAATACTTTTATTGCGACTCCTGTAACAGACTTGTTTTTTAATTCAAATATTCCGTCTTCAGCATGTCATGCGGAATACGTGCCCTTTTGTTTGGTAAGTAATTTTCTTTTTCGCCACATTTTCCATCGTAGAATACACGCAACGCACTGTCGCTTAGTTTGACAAGGTAAGTCGCAGTTTTCTTTGCTATATCTCTCAATTGGTTTGTACCTCCCACTCTTCCCCTCAATTGGTTTGTACCTCCCACTCTTCACTGAATTCTCTATTGTTAAAAATGATTAGCAAAAATTTAAAACAAAAAGAGATACCAAAAATAAATATCTTACCATACGACCCATAATAGTACTTGACATTGTATATGTGTATGTGTGTGAATTCATTTACTTATTACTTTTCAATGTTGATATATCATTTAAAATTACTTACACTATATAAGGAGTCTGTGGAAACTTGATAGGTAGCAAGTTAGTTTTGTAAATTTGAGAACTATCTTCTCACTAGGTATACATATATTGCGGGACTGAACCTGATATGTCAGCTCAATCAAAACTTATTGCCTGTTTTGACTTAATTTTATAAGTATTAACCATTCATTTTTTTAAGCTATAAACAATAAAATGTCTAGAATCGCATGGTAAAGATTTATGGAGTTATGTTCTCTTTTTCTATTTTTAATTCCTTTTCAAAATGGCTGTCTCTCTGTACACAGGTAAAAACCAAAGAGTTTTGTCATAGAATTTATATTTTTTAAAGGAGAAAGTTTTGCAAACATTCAGATGTTAGTAAATGTTTCAAGAGACTGCACTTGATGTAAACATGTTAGAAAATAGATCAGTATTAATGATAATCCTATAAAGTAAACATTGACCTTAATGACAGCTCTGCAGTAGCAAGTCAGCTGCTGTTTTGGCAAGGTCAAGCAAGTTGCTCTCATTATGACTAACAGAGAATCACTGCTGAAAAACTGTGAATATCTTTAGATGAGCCATGGTAGTGTCTGTAGTTTAGTGCAGTCTCTTGGCTATGCAAAGATCTGTACAAAGTGGGTTCCCAAAATGCTGACAGACTCTATGAAGGAGCAGAGAGGGTGCTGCTGCCAAAAGGTTTCTGGAGCAGCAGCACAACATTGATAGCAAATTCCTAAAGAGGATAATCATGTGAAACGAGACTGGTACACCTTTAGAATCTATAAAATAAATGAAGATTAATAGCGGCATCATGTCCTGTAGGGAAAGGGATGACCAGAAAGGAGCTATATATATATATTCCTAAGCACAATAGTTACTGGAGATAATGAGATTAACTATTACAAGTCAGAAAGCAAAAGATGGTAGACGTGACACCATCTACACTGTCCAAAAAACACGTTTTGGGGACAAGATTATACTGTTTATACCCTATGACACTACTGCCCATTTTGACTCTCACATAAGCACTTTAAAACTCAAAGCAAGGCCTCCTCAAGCTAGACCACATTTGACGATGAGTTATGTGCTTTTGCAACATGGCAATGCAAACTTTCACAGAAGCAATTTAAAAAATCAGATAAGCAATTACAATGCATGGTTGAGCAATTTTGCTTTATCTACCCTTCAGTCCTGAATTTGAACCTTCAGCCCTGCATCTATTTAGGTCCATGAAGGCGTTGGTGTTTTTCCAATGAGGTGAAAGAGGAAAGTTGCACATGATTAAGAAAGCAGCCAAGAAGCTTCTATGAAGTGAGTATGTCTTTTTATTAAAAGATGGCATACTATAATTGAAGAAGGGAAGACTGTTGTGGACTGGATTTTGAATCCTGGTGCCTTAATTTTGGTATGCTTTGTGTGTTTCTACTACTAAATCTGTGGTAATTAAAGAGCAGGCATTACATTTTTACCATCATTCCTGTACATTATATATAGGCATGGTGGAGTATTGCAGCTCGGATTGAGGAATTGGAAAGCCGAGTTTGAATTCCATTCAAATTCATTACATTCACTTACATGCTAATACCCTTGGGAAACATATGTATCCATCTCTTCCCCCCATATATGGGTAAATACCAGTACAGACTGGGTTTTATAGCCTTGGGTGGCAATCAGTCTAGGAGAAAGAAAACTCTGTATTCAAAGCAACCTAAAAAATCCAGAGAGAGGAACCCAAAGGCAGTTAATAATTCAATAGTATCTGGTATTATCTGGCATCCCCTGTGGCCTGCTTTCTCTCTCCAGGTGTCACTCACTTGTGTGCCCAGGGATTGTAGGAGTTGGAAGAGAGGGTTGTTATGCCTCAGAAGAAACCATTGCAACCATACCAATCTGCGCAAGGCATCTAACTGTGCTATGTTGCATCATCATTGGTTAGAATGTTCACTTTGTGAGCTGTGTTTGTATCTCACCAATGGTCAATTTGTCAGGAAAGTGACTTCTTGATGTTATCTGTCTGAAAGGGGTGATCCCAGCATGTGACACTTTTGGAAAGTGCCTGAAAACCATACCACGGGTTGACCCAAGCTTTGTAAGTGAAATTGGATAGATGGAACCCTTGGGAGCCATCAATGGCTGTGCTTAGCATGAAGTCACAAGTCATCGTGACTGAAGCTTTGAGCATGCAGGCCTTATTCAGATTGTTAATCTTGCTAGATAACACACTTCTCTCTCAGAAACTGTAACTAATGTCTGCTCAGCATAGTTGCAGTATAAACCACAGGTGGACTCTGTGGGTGTTGGACAAACACAAAAAATGTGCTTGAGCAAGCATCTGCAATAGGGATTAGCTAGTCGCCCTAGTAGATGGGTGTCCTCAAGAAAATAAAGTGTATATATATATATATATATATATATATATATATATATATATATATATATATATATAAACATTTAGTACCACAGAATTTAAATATGGCTTTGAAAATAATGGAACACATTCTTTTAAAGGGACCTTTCATTCGGACAACAATAATCAAAATGTTGAAAATCCAGGTGTAAATAAAGTGCCATGACTAAAATAAATTAATTGCTAAAAAATAAATAAGTCAGTGTAAATAAGGTCCTAGTATAAAACATAAAACGAATTACTCACAACCCACCCATGAGACACAGAGAACAAAGAAAGTTCTCCTTCTACCTGCACAAAGTCTGTCAATGAAGCTTGATGTAAACAGCTCTTAAAAACCATAAATGTTTAACTGGCAGCACCCTAAATGCTCTGTCAACATATCTGTGCAACCCAGGTTATTAATCAAATTAATTGCTGACTCAAATTACTGTTACTAGCTCTACCCTGTCTTGTTTTAGCCATGGCTCTTTATTTACCCCCTGTGTTTACCTTTTTTATTTTTGCCATTTTGATTATTGTTGTTCAAATGAATTTTTCTGAAGTAGTGTTAGACAAAAAAGGTCACTTTAAAAGTCCAATCCATGTTTCCAACTGCAAATTGGTTCATCCCACATAGTCAACCTCACAACAAAATTTAAATTGATAAATGATGGAGCTACTTCACAGGTAGCAAAAGAAGATGGGAACACCTGAATAGTATAAAATACAACACGCAGATTGACAGAAGAAAAGCAAGAAGCCACACATGTTGATACCCTATCAGCAAGTATCTGACTCCCCCATCCAACCATAGACTGAAATAGACAGGACAAAGACCAGGTCCAAAAATGTTTAACCTTACATTCCACGATATTCTCCAGGTAATAGGCTGAGATATTTGTCCTCCATACAATCACAAAACATTCCTTACTTAAACAGGTATGGACTCTGTAAAACCACTGAGGATTTCCACCTTGATCAGGGGGTCAGGATATTAACAGCAGATTAACTGCTGCAAGTTACATGGTGAATATTTTACAGGTTGAACTTGTTTATCCATCATATCCTATAGATGCTTTATGGAATTGAAATTTGGGGAATTTGATGAGTAGGACAACATAGTAATGTCTTCATGTTCCTAAGGCCATTCTTATACAACATCTGCATTGTTCTGCTAAAAGATGTTACTGTCATCATAGATGAAAAAGATGTTTACCTAGCGTTCAATGATGTTGAGGTAGGTGTTATAAGACAAAGCCCCTTCCACATTGATGATAGGATTCAGGCTTTCTTTACAGAACATCACCTAAACCATCAGACTCACTTTTCCACAGCGCATTCTGATATCATTGCTTCACCATGATAGTGATGTGTACATAACCTGCCATAGACTTTACTCAGAAGAAAGACCAAACGACTTTCTTACAAAATCCACATCTGTTGCTTGCTTGATTTGATTTAATACAAGTCCATTGTGTTGTTCTTCTCAGTGTGAAATATCCATTTATAAGCTGGCAATTGCTAAAATGAATTTACAATAGTTGCAAGTGGCCAAAGACTTTTGCATGGTACTGTGTACATATCTATAGTGAAATAGTATGTTATATGATAGTGACTTTACATTAGTTATGACTAATGAGAAACATTAACTTAACAGTAGAAATAAAATATACTAATCCACCACTTAATTAACCCAATCACAATTTATTTTATTACAAATAATAAAATAAATTGTGATGTTCCTGCAACTAGTTTTCTCGTTTATTTCAAACATTACCAAATGATTGTGTTAAGCAGTGGTAGATGATTATATTTTATTTTTTACTGTTAACCTAATCTTTCTTATTAGTCACAACCAATGGAATCTCACTATAATATAAAATACTTTTTCCCTCTGCATACATACACGACCATGTAAAAATTTATAAATTTTCATTATTTCAAAATGTTATATTCTGTGATAATAGGAATATATACACGGTGGATAAAATGAGTAAAGGTTACTTTGAATATACACCCTTTAGCACTAGGGGGTGTTGTCAGTGATGTTATGAATTGGGTCATTGGGCAGTTTCGGGTATTTCAAACATCATACTCCCCCTCACCAAATCGACCCCATCAGAGCTGATCAGTCTCTGATGCACCCCCATCTAAATTAACAGCCTGCAGACACTGACTTATATTAGGTAAACCCTACCCCTCTGTCACACATTTGATTGGAAGTTGACCAACAGCCAATCGCAATGGTGTGAGCTCTATTTAAGTTGTTTATGGGGGGTTCTTTACTTTTTCTTTTTTTATGTGGATACTCGTCGGATACTCTGAAGGTAATTATGTGTTTTCCGGTTTGTTTGTTTTTTTTTACTTTTTTACTTTTTTCATCTCCCCAGTTGATAGTTACTGTTAGTAAAGAAAAAAAATAAATAAAGAAAAAATTTAAAAAAATAAAAATAATAAAATAAAGAAAAAAAATGCAATCTTATAATTAGAAATTTACATTGTTTTTACGATTAAAATAATAAATTACAACTTAATCAGCATGTTAAAATGAAAATATAAAAATAAATGTCATTTAAAACAAGTTGAACGAGTAAACTTAGAAAATTTGATTAAATCTGTTGATTAACGTGGTAAAATTAACATGTGAGATTAACAAATAAAATTAAAATTTACGATTTTGATCATTATGCAAAGAAAAAAATGCAAAAGAGGGGTGAACAATGTTGGTAAGTAAGTCATTTAACAAGAATTAGTTACAAATAATTATAATTCACATATGAACCCATAGTTGGTGACAGAAAAGGAAAAAGAGATAAGATGAAAGTCAAAAGACTTCTATTAAACAATAAACAACGAAAATGGGGGGAAAACTATGGGGGGAGGGAATTAACCCCTTTGAACTTTATGGTGTTGTGCCTTTATTCTAGATGCTAAAATATTGAAATCATAGTTAATATGCAATATATCCCAAGCAACATTTAAGTATCAAGTAAGAAAAAATAAAATAAAATAATGATAATGGATAAAGATAAAATGGATAAATAAGTTAAAATTGGGAGATGTAAAAAAAAAACTAATTTTCTGACTATACATATTTACAAACCAAATACAGCATTTATAATTAGTTATAAGCTGTGACATATCTTTATACTATTTACATTAAAATAATATGCAATTAAAGATTTATAAAACTACACTGCATAAAATAATTTACAAAAAGAAAAAAACACACGTTGTTTCCATCTATCTTGAACTTGGACATTTTTTCCCCTGATTGCTTGTCCATGCACTGACTCGTTTTAGCCATAACCATTTAGCTGTTTTTTTCTGCTGTCTCAGTAATAGTTTGGATAGCCTTTCGTCTTTTTGTTCCACACTATCCCAATATCTGTTAGGGTGCTGACTAGTGATTTTGCTACAAAACCCCTTTTGCCTACTTCAATTGGCTTGCAGCTTGCCTTCCATCCATTGCTCCTACTATTTTCCAGTAATTCATTGTATCTTAGTTTTTTCTATTCATTCACTTCTTCTGCATTGTCCTCATAACAGACTGTTAATTCCCACATAATGATTTTCTTTAACTTATTTGAAAAGAGGACCAAGTCTGGACGCAATAGGGTCTTGAAGATGATGTGATCCAGGAAGTTTAATCTTTTGCCTATATCTACTCTAAGTTCCCAGTCTATTGCACACGATAGACAATTGGGTGCGATCATATTCTTTGGGTTTGGTTTCACGCTGGCTTTAATAAAATTTATAACATTCCTGTTTGAATTAAATGTGTTTGTGCGGATGGCTGTATTAACAACTTCTGCTATGTCTTTTAATATCTGATTATGGCGCCATCTGTACCTACCATCAGCCAGCGCTGATTTGCAGCTACTAAGTATGTGTTTTAATGACCCTAATTGACCACATAAGGGGCATAAGGGTGATTCTGATTTAGTCCATAGATTTAGGTTAACTGGGCTTGGGAGAAGGTCGTAAACTGCTCGGATTAGAAAGTTCATGCCTATTTCGTTACGCCATATTTCAGACCATCTAACTTTCCGATGAATCATTGTTTCCCATTTTGTACACGCTCCTTGTTGTTTTAACCCAATCATCTTTGCTACTCTCATTTCCTCTTCCCCTGTGCGAATTTTGTCCAGTAAGAGTCAGTGTTTTTCTTTGCCTATGGCTTTGTCAATTCTAACTGTGGGGAAAAAACCAAGCCCTGTATGACCAGTGGCAACAGTACCCAGTATTACTTTTTTGCGAAGATGCTCTTCTGCCAATTTCAACTCCTTTACCACGTTCCATTTCCTCCCAGTGTTGACTTCAATATTTGCTCCTGCCACTTTTGGATCCTTGGAGAACTTATATTGTATTACCATTCGCACTTTAGCGACTTTGTATTCTTCTACAAGGCTTTTAAATGGGAGTTGAAGAATATTGGAATTACCGTAAAGGGCAGCGCTGCTGAGACACTTTGGTAGACCTAGCCATCTTCGTAAACGAGCGTTAATCGTTTTTCTATCTGTTCTACGGAAGAAGTTGTGAACTCGTAGATGGACAATGGCCACAATATCTTTGGCAGGATAACATGCTGATAAATCCATGCCTTGTATCAACCGGGTAAGCCAGACTTGTCTAACCATACTTCTAAGATGTTCTTTGTTTCCTGGATTGCGACAGAGTCTTTCAGGGTATTGTCAAAATGCTTACCCAAGTTCTTGATAGGATTTTGCTTTATAGTCAGTATAAATTCACCGGACAATTTAAAATGATCCCTCTCTGATGTTTTTCCTTTTTTTAACACGAGTGACCTTGATTTGGTAAGGTTGAATTTCAACCTCGCCCATAAAATAAGTTTCTCCAGACCTTTTAGTAGCCACTTTGCGCCAATCACAGACAAGGATGTTATGGTCATATTTTCCATGTATGCTCTTATTAGAGGTTGCCGTTGACCAGATCTCATTAAAGGACCTCTGCATTCTATTTCCACAGCTTTTATGAGCATATTCATGGCTAAGGAAAAAAGGGTAGCTGGGATGGTGCAGCCTGTTATAATGCCTCTTTCCAATCTATGCCATGCAGATATTGTGAATAGACATTGCTGTTCTCATTTTGAAATTATTATAATAGTCCACTATGGTCTCTATAATTTGGATAGGAACATGATGGCGTTTTAAAGATTCTTCTACCAACTTATGTAGGATTGAGCTATAGGCGTTCTTAAGGTCCAGCCACAGGAAAACCATGTCGCCCTTATGTGCTTTCACGTCTTTTAACAGCTGCGTAATGACACCTCCTTTTTGAACAGAGGTGTCGATGTATTTATTATTTAGGAGGAAATCTGTTAAACATCTGTTTAAAATACTAAAAAATATTTTCCCTTCGGCGTTCAATAGGGAGATGTACCTAAATTGATTTACTGTACTTGCTCCTTCCTCTTTAGCGATCCATATGCCTTCTGAGCACCTCCATTGCGTAGCTATCTTCCCTCTTCTCCAGACAATTTTTAATAACTCCATAACATATGGAGCAGCATTGGGCAACGTTTATAAACCATGTAAGGGACTCCATTAGGTCCCGGGGCTGATCCCGATCTGGCTGTTTTTAATATTGTCTGAATTTCTTTCCATGATGGTTCTTTTAATTCAAAAGGGTATGCAGGTAGGTTCGGTCTTATTAGAGATTGAGTTTTCTCCCAACTGTATTTGCCTATTTGGGTCACTCAATGTCTCTTTAAGGAAGTCATTTATTTCGTCTGGGGTCGATGTTAGCCTTCCACTACATTTATCGCCTAATAATGTTTTAGTGAAACCATATGGATTGGAGACAAACGCTAATCGTTTGTGCACCCTTTCCTTCCTTCTATTCCTGTGCCATGAAAATATTTATAGAAAAGGCACAGGGAATCTATGTTACAACAGTAGGAATGTGACTAAAACCAAGATGAAAGGGTTAGAACCAATAATATTGCAGATTCTTCTTGGGATTTTATCAAAAATTTCTAAATACACAGCAGAAGCACCGAACTTATAAACCCATTTAATACAAGAAATACTCAAATTATAAGATTATGTCACTAATACACAGAAAGGTGCCCATCCTCTCCCATCTAACAGTATCAAGTTACATGTAGGTATTGAAAATTTCTATTTCTAAAATCTAACTAAACACCAAAAGTTTAAAGGGTGGGGTTTTTTGTTCCCCCAAAACTAATGCAGGAAAGAATCAGTCAATCATCAAAAAAAATTCCATAAGAGAAATTGTTTGAACATCGCAGATTGTTAAACAAGATAGAAAAGGATTTTATGGAATTGATTTATAGCCAATTCTATTCACTGTTTCTTTTTAATAAATCTCTGCTATAAAATTGTCTTAGGAACACAATTTTGGTTTAAAATATTGCCATTAATTTTTTTCATCCCAATTTACAATATAAAAAACAATATTTATTACAATAATAAAAATAGTGAAAATACTTCAAACATTTAAAAAATTACTAACATTACTTTGTTAAATACCATATCCCTTCATATCATAGATAATCATGGCTCACCACAACTTCCTTTTTCTTTACTAAATATAAAATGTAATTCTATGATCTTGAGAAAGATGGAATGATTTCTTCTTGCTTTCAACATATGGTTTTGAATTCAGAGTTGACTTTATCCTAGACTGGATGCCAATCAAGGCATGAGAACCCAGTCTACCCTACTTTCTTACTCATAGCTGGAGAGAGAACAGATGGATTCATGCCTTTGTCAAGGGCATGAATGCAATATAAAAACACAAAACTATCTAAGCTGAAAATTGAACTTGGCTTGCCAGTTTCATTTCCTATGTTGCCAACTATTAGGCTGTAAGTTGCACCTCCTAATGGTGCTATTACATGTGCAGTAAAATAAAGCTGACACTTTAGATCAAAGAGGAAACAATTACAGATGTGCATTATAGATTCATACTTTACTTAGTCATCAAAATTTTGTATTTTACTGTCACGTCTGCTCTGGTACTCCTCCTCCTTATATATATATATATATATATATTAGTGTGCGATGTATAAATTGTATAAATTACTCAAAAATGAAAATAATACTGACATCTCATTTTAATAGATATATTTACCAAAATTATACAAAAATATCTTGAAATAAACAGTAAATTTATTCAATAAAATTGCCATTGGCTTCAGCCACATCCTCCGGACTAGTTTGGAATCTCCTGTAACTCTTCTAAACAATCTCCTTGTTTAAGTTGGTGAATGCTGCCATAATTCTTGCCTTCAGTTTGTCGTTGGTGTTACGAGGAGTTTTGTCGGTCTCTCACACAAATTGTCTGGCAGCCATGATTGGATTCTCCTGCTTG
The DNA here is from genome assembly GCA_964036315.1 of Acanthosepion esculentum. Classification (NCBI taxonomy): domain Eukaryota; kingdom Metazoa; phylum Mollusca; class Cephalopoda; order Sepiida; family Sepiidae; genus Acanthosepion; species Acanthosepion esculentum. The sequence continues at coordinate 12,918,617 of OZ038519.1, read as the reverse complement.
TGTGGCATGGTGCAGAGTCCTGTTGCCAGACATAGTATCTTCCAGACGCCACCCTCTTGACCCAGAGCAGCACTATCTTCTCAAGACACTTGATGTCGGCCTCCGTGTTGAGTCTGAGGCCCTGTGGGAAGATGAATGGAGGCATAACATCAACATCACTAGTGATCACTCCAAACACCACAATGTTGACTGGATATATTATCCAACTTTTTCCAAATCCTCTGCACTGATTGACACCCAAACACTTTGAAAATGTTTGTACTTGAGCTTCTGGCATGAACGCCAAGCAGTACAGCATGCAGTTTCCAAATTTCTGGCAGACTGAATTGTATCATAGTGCTCATTTTCTCACAGACAGTGACTATAATATACTGTGAATCAAAAACAAACGACATGCATGTGCCAAATTAAAAATATAAAATGGCCACATTTACCCATTACCTGTGTGTGTGTGTGTGTGTGTGTGTGTAAAAATTTAAATGTAATGTTAATTATTATCTTCTGTCTTCTTAATTCCTCTTCTTTTATTGTTCTCTCTCCTTAATAATGTTTTTTCTTTTCTTTCACTGTGTCTTTGTTGCCTTGATTGTGGTGAAATGATTAAAATAAAAATTAAAGGGGTTAAAGAGATGGCCATGAAAAATGGACTCCTAAGATATAGGATATGCTTTAGTAGTCAGTGTGTTAAGCCAGTAGGTTGTTACATAAATCAACAATAAGTTGAAGTAAAAATATTAATAAAATAATAATAGTAATAGTAGTAGGTATCCCAACACTCAGCTTACAGCCGATGAAATTCTTAACTAAACACTAAAAAATGCATATATTCAACTCGCCGTGTTATTTCATTCAATATCTCCATAAAAACATAATGCATACCAAATAAAAGCTTATTTCATGAACTTTGTTTCTATCTTATTTATTTTTATATGTACTACAGTGTGCGATGAACATTACAGTTTGAAAATAGAGACTTTTTGGTGATTTTGCAAAATTTTGGTCATTTTTTTCACTGACGGCAGTTTAGACTTCCTCAAATTTTGTAATATGCGCACTCCGCAGAGTTTATTACAATTTTGGTAACACGTTAACATTCTAAGCTTCATTTTCATATATTTTATATTTTTTAATTTTAATAAGAAGTTTGTAAACAATTCAAATGAAAACTTTGATCGTAAAATTCAAATTTTACTTCTTGTAAAAATAAAAACATAAAATATATCATTAAAATGCCCATTTAATAATCTATGAAACTAAATCAAAATCAAATATGAAACGATAGCTCCATTTTGCACATGTGCGATTATGTGTAACCATGTGCGACTTGCTCGGCCATCATTTCAACTCCACGCGAGACTCAATATACAGCGTCAACACGGACACAAAAGAATCGACCAGCATGTTTTCTATGGACAAAATTTTCAAGGAAATTGCTAAGAATTTATTTTAAATATTAATTTTCTATGATATGTAAAATGTAGTTTTCGTCATAAAAAATATGAAACAAAAATCGATGTTTACTTTACACTCAGATTCAAATCACGAAAAAAGAAATGTATAACTTATTGATCGAAAAATGTTCATATTCAAAGAATGAGATAAAAAAACATTCTACAAAAAAATTCTAGAATGTTTTTTATGTTTTTGCAGTATTCTCACAATAATTATCAGCATTTCAGTTACAAAGTAACATTTTGTTTAAAGTTACCCCTTCAAACAATTTTCTTACTTTTTAAATTATCTAATGAATGGATTTTATTTATGATTTATTGCTATCTAGATACAAATTTATGATTTAATATTCATTTTCCTAATTTATTATTATTTCTTAGTAATATTTATTTCATACGGATTATTAGTAATCATTAGTGGGTATTGCTTGGCATATGTTAAGCTTCTCTCTCTCTACAGTCCAGAAATTGTACATGTTGAGTCAGGACTGTACTTGTTCAGCATCTGCTCCATATACATTCTAATCTGTTGATTTTAGGTCATTTTAACCATGATAAATGGAAAGAGCACCCCCAGAAATGGCTAGATATGAAATTTGGTGTTTCTAGTGTAAGAAGCATTCATTTTATGACACAATTCAAGCAAGTCTAAAATCGGCCTTTCAAATACCTTATGACAAAAGGTTAAAAAGCAATTTTTTTCAATTTTGAAGTGGAATAATCCAGAATATATCCATTCTATCACTCCCCCAAAAATTAGGCATGTTACTGGTATAGTCATAATGTGATATTTGAAATTTGGGATGAACGTGGGTTTTATTTCCAGTTTTATGAAATGTCCAACCTCAGGTTATGAGTTGTTTGCATGTCGTTGCAGAAGTTTTGATTTATAAAATTTGCATATTCAGACTGAATTGATTTCAGAAATATGCAGCGATACTATCTGTAATTTTATTATTAATTTCATTGGTATGTACCTAACAAGTATAATTTTAACTGTTGTTCTTAATTGCTGTTTAAAATATAGGAGTTCAAATATGGTATTTTGTCCTAATTCATAATAGACAAAAAAAAGGTCGAGCACATGTGTAAAAATAAAAATAAATCTACCAAAATTAAACGGTTTGAGATATTTTGATGAAATAAAAACTGCTAAGTTTCTTTAATCATGTAGATTAAGAAGATGCAATCAGATAACACCTAGTACCTGTTTGAAATTTTCATCTGTGATACTTACTAATAGTAGATCAGAAGCCACATTATTTTTCTTTTCTATATTTTTGGGGCAAATATAAAAATGAACAAGAACCACTTGATCTCTTGTTAAAAAATAATTTTAAATATCTACAGCATTGATATTTTTCCTCTATAAAATAATTTAACTTTGAAGAGGATGATAATAAAGAAAATATTTTTTTAAGATAATTTTTCTGAATAATTATTTAAAAAGTTTTTTGTAATCCCACTATTTGCAAGGAGTGCTGAAAAATTATCAGCCAAACTCAGACCAGAATTTGTTTTGAAAGGGTTAAAGAAATTTGAGAAACTCTGTGCAGGTAACATTTCAATGGCTACAGTTCATTCCCTTCTTGGTCAGCTCCAGAACTTTTAGCTGACTCTTGTAAGCTTTCAGATTATCCTCAATGTATAAAAAGTGTGAAAGATCAACTGTTGAATTTCAGTAAATTTATTTTCAAATTAACACTGAATCATTAATATTTATGAAAACCTTTTTTTTTCTGATAGAAATGTGAAGGTTTTAATTTTATTGGGTTAATTTTACTGTCCATTCAAAAAATGTTATTTCCTCCAATCAAATTTTGCTTAATATTAATTTCTAATTGTCACTGTGCAAATCAGAAATTGAAAAAAAAATCAGGCAAAATGATTGGCTATAAGATACAATTGTTTTCATTCAATATACCCTCAAATTCTGTGTATTAAAAATGATTAAAAAAAAAGAAGTTTTATTTTTTTTTTAAGTTTTATTTTTTACAAACATATTTTGATTGAAAATTGAAAAATTAAGCATTTTAACTGAATTGTAAATATTTTAAGTTTATTAAAAATGGATCTATTCTTTTTTTTTAAAAATATCATGAATGCATATTTTATATGGTATTTTTTAAAATTAGATATATACTATATATTGACTTTTGAGTGATGCCTAAAAATGTCTCCTACTTGAAAAAAATAATACAACCTTTGTTACATATTTGTTATATTAGTGTGTGAAATATACATCGAAATGTAACAACTATTATGGGAGCTTTTCTGTTAATTCACTCCAAAATAAAGAGTCTATATTTACTAAAATTCGCACTAAAATTCAGAAATGTCCTTTAAAATTTGTTTAAAATGCATTCATTGTTATTTTGTGCCTTACATCTCAAAAAAAAAACTCACACAAATAAGAGTCTATCATGCTGCTATGGATTCCAATCCAAACATGGATTTATTCATTTTAGCCTTCTGCCAGGTACGTTCAATTGTTTTGCATGTGAGCTGATGTTTCTGGGTCAGCAAAATGCATACTGTGATTTACAGTCAGATGAATATGATTGGGATCATCCTTCAAAGATATATATATCCTTTCCAACAATCCGACATAATCATAGTCCCAGGTAAAATACAGCTTTGGATTGTGTCCAATAATGTGGAGGCTGTTCTGTCTAGCACACAGTACATGAAACATTCTTTTTTTTTGTTTCATGATAACAAAAGAGTGCCAAAACTTTAATAAAAAAACAGACAAGCTTTGATTTAAAAATTATAATTTGTTGGGGTGAATTAATATTTGCAATAAGTAACTTTACATTATTTGGGGTGAATTAACAGAAAAGATCCCTATTATGAAACAAAGGTAGCATATTTTAAGGATAAAAAATGAATGAAAACAAATTTAAATTGACATAACTTTGTGTATAATTGACATAATTAATATATAACATGATAATTAATATAGCTTATTATATTTTAGTTAAGTTCTTCATTATTTAAGAAAAGTAAAAGCTTTTTGAATTTGATATAATCTTTCTGCTATGTTTTTTAATCAACGTTTATTTGGAGCCAATTTTAATGTATGTATGTATGTATGTATGTATGTATGTATGTATGTATGTATGTATATATAATATAAAATTATAATATAAAAATTGTACACCACTGAAGAGTTGCAAAGATGCACTCTGGAATTTCTCAAGTCCTGCAAATATTTTTTTCTAGTAAAATTCAATGTTTAATTCATCAAACAAAGTCATACTCTTGTTATTAAAACATCCTGATTGTATTCTTTTTCTTTTTGTTGCAGCACAAATGCGTTCTTTACGACTGTTCTATGGAGACAAGGAATGTACCCGAGGTCAAGTTGTAATTGCTAGCCGTGAAAGCCAATACAAAATTTTGCACTTCCATCACAGTGGGCTGGACAAATTAGCAGCAATCTTTGAAGAATGGAATTTATTTGCCAATGCAAGGGAAAAGGTATTTAGTCACAAATTATATTTTTTTTCAATTCATAAAATCCATGCTTTTCATCACCACAAAATTTTCCACATCCTCTTACAACCATATTGTCAGATTAAAATGTAACATTTTAAAATGGTCAGCAGAAAAAAATTATTTTTAGTCACAAGAAATCCAATTATTCCATGACTTAATAGGTCATCAGTGTAACATGTTGCGTCCTTCATAGCGCATTTATCAAGGAAACACAAGTTATTTGGCAGCAGACATCCCCTCTCCAATATCAAACAATGAGTTGTTAAGTGTAAATGATGCTGCCACTCACATCCGAGAATGCCAATCTGCTAAGGCAGCTAAATAAACTACATTGCTCAGGCACATTAGTGTTTGTTCAACACCCACAGTGCCCACCCATGGTTTATACTGTAACTATACTGAGTGGACCTTAGTTAGAGTTTCTGAGTGAGAGCACGTTATCTAGCATGACCAACAAGGCCAGCACGCTCAAACCCTCGATCACGATGACTTGTGACTTTGTCCATCAATGACTCCCAAGAGTTCCATCTGCCCAATTTCACTCGCTCGACTTGGGTCAACCCATGGTGTGATTTTCAGACACTTTTCAAAGATGCTGCACACTGGAATCACCTGTGCCAGACCAATGACATCAAGAAGTCACCTTCCTGACAAATCAACCATAATGATATTCACACCTGAACCTCATGGACAGAAAGTGAACACTCTAACCACTCGGCCATGTGCCCATATAAAGAGTTGTACTGAATTAGATACAACCAATGGCATCAGAGGTTAATACCTGACTTATTGAATCTGATTACTTTCATGTAAAAACAGCAAGTTTCTTCACTCAAACTGAAAACTCTCATCCAAATAATCTAAATCATTGAACACTATAGTAAACATAAAAAACAAACCAATAAAGAACTTTGATTAAAACATTCAAGTCTTACATTAAGTTTAAAAACAGGAAGTACAATATGGCAGAAAATTTGACATTAAATCTGCACATGAAAGCATTAATCATGGCTCTTAGTAACTCACTAAGCAAAGTAATATTGATTTTTTTTCTTTTTTTTTTTTTCTCTTTTTTCTCCAACTTGAATTAAGAATATGTCATCCTCCTTGGAATTTATTCTTAATTACATGAGTGGGGACTAGACCAGCATTTATCAATTTTTTTTACTGCAACCCACAGCAAGAACCAGATTTTGCATTGTGACCCATTGTACCTTATCTGTAATAAATCCAAAACAAATTCTGCCCACGAGGATCATTTATTTAGCATTGAAAATTTATATTTCTTATGATCCACACATATAGGAATTGTATGGATCTATTTGTATGAATATAAAATTATTACTTTAAAAAAAACCATCCTGTTCTTAAATTTTGCTGAAACAACAGCCAACTCACCGAAAATTCAAATGAACACAACACTATATCATCTTACTGCCACGGAAAGAATACACTCGTACTCAACTTCAACATTGAGTTAGGAAATTCACTTTTAGCCCTGACTTCAGATGCAACTGAATTATTCAATGATCCTAATGGCTTTCACCATAGCTAAGTTTTAGCACAAGATCTCTTTGTGAGAGAGAACTGATGAACTCAGTCCACAATGAGTTTGACGAACAAGATACATAAACTCAATGAGAACAGACATAGACATATATATATATATATATATATATATATTTATAAATGTAAAAGACAATAGGAAAACTGTCCTTAGCAACTGGAAGAATTTAGAGAACACTATTTTCTTCCAGTTGCTAAGGACAATTTGTTTTGTTATTATTAGTTACTTTGTTTAATAAATTCATTTTGTTTTTGCCTTGAAAAAGTCCACATTGGATGAAACGCATTGGCTACCATTACAGTTTTCCTATTGTCTTTTACATTTATAAATATTGTCTTTTTCTACAGGTTAACTCTGAGAAATTTTTCATATATATATATATATATATATATATATATATATATATATATAATTTAAGAAAATAAAGTATAATATGAGCTTACCTCAGTGAAAAACTAGTGATGATTTATGAATGCTCTGCAACATTTATAGTTTTATATTCTGCAATTTGATCTCACTTCCATATTTTTTTCTTTCTTTCTTTTTTGTTTTGACCCTTTTTATTTATGTCATGACTGATTGAAGTGTCAGGACCCACAGTTTGAAAAACCCTGTATGAGTGAATTTGACTAAAGTTATATGCAATATTCAAAGGTTAAAATAATGTCTGTATATAATTTCAAAAATGTTTTATAGTTTAAACATGTTCACATTTCTTGGGTCATTAACTGAGGGGTAATCTTCTAAAAGGGACAGAATTGAGTTCTCTTACTAATAAGACAATGTCACTTCCTACCACATTTTATTTAGTGGGGTACCAAGTGCATAAATGGAGAAGTGCAGTTGATGTGCTTGAGTTTTAATTTTCACTTTTGTGTGAAATCCTATTTGAAAACAGAGGTTGATTGACAGATGCAAGTTATTCATCATGAGTGACACACAGTGAACTGCAGCTATGATTCAATTAACAAGAAGTTTTTTATTACTTGGTGCAACCTGTGAACAAGAAATCTATTCAACAATTGGTCAGTCAAGATGATGTTGATTATAATAGCGGTAATGCAGGTGACAAGGTAAACAGCAGTTTTAAAGTTTTAAGTACTTTATGACTTTTACATAAATTACTCATTTTTTTTTCAAAATCTATGAACAAATCAAAAGTATTTTTAATTAAATAGAAAATTTGAAAAGATTTTTCCCCATCATGTGAGTTCTAAAATAGGAATCAGAAGTTGCTGAATTTACCTGAAATATTTGAAATTTTTTCTTTTTTTTTTACTTAATATAAATTAAATTTTTGCAAGCGATAATTTTCAGTTTATTTTGTTAAAAAACAACATTATTAAAATTCTGAAGGTATATCATAGCCTTTAACATAGTGCAACTTATGAGTTATCTCCCTTAGAACTTAACGTTTTTTTCATTCACTTAGTAAATGTATTTTGCTAAGACGGCTCCAGCAACAAACTACCACAAACCCAAACTAAAACACTTTGCTCCCAGTGAAAAAATGAGATTTGAGATAGACCTCCAGTTCTGAGTATGAGTTGCACTGTGATTTGGCCTTTAATAAAGTACACCATGGAATATAAGTTATATTTTTAACCTGTTGATGAATTATATATTCAGAATAAAAAAACAGAATGAATCAAATAGATCATTTAAAAAGAATTATACGGTTCAATGGTCAAGGGTTAAAATGTCATACAAATTATTTTTCTACTTGTTGAAATGTTTATGTCTTGAATAACATTCATTATAAAATTCTTAAGGCAAATCACTCAGTTTGTCTTAATTAAATATTTATATTATCAGGACATATTTTTAGAGTTTTCCTTTATATGTTATTCTTTATTTGTATTTTATTTGACTTCATTTTTATTTTATATTTAAACATTCTATTTTAATTTTAATTTATGAATTTCTGTTTTGTTTTTACTTGTTGATTTCAGTTTTGTTAATATTCTATGTTTCAGTATTTACACAACATAAATTTTAAACTTAATCTGTAATTATCATTATCCATACAAAATAATCAAATAATCTTTTGTTTAAATTAGGACTTAACAAAACCCTGATTTTTTAATTAAGCTCTTCATTAGCAACATTGATAATAAATGACTTTTTGCCTTACTCTCAACACGCCCACTTATTTACTGTGGTACACCTATGACCCTCATGAGTTATGGGATTTGTGGTTGTTAATCCAGAGAAACTATCTTCCCCACACCATACTTTGATTTATTATTATTATTTGACCAGAGACACATTTCCTCTCTTCTAAATGGTGTTCATCTTGAATTTACTTCACTGTTTAGAAAAGTGTTCACTTTTTTATCAAATCTGTTGACAAAGGTTAACTTTAATGGCTGCAAATTTAAAATATACAATGGAAATTAGACCAAATAAAAATCAAATCATACCAATGACTTGGATAAATTTGAGAATCTTTAAATAAGAATGCAACATCCACCTTGTGTTTCTTTGTCCTATGTCTGCATAAGTACAGTCAACAAATTTATCTTGGTGAGTTTCATTGCAATATTGCTTTCAGATTTATGGCCAGTTTTATCTTCATAAGGATAAAAACATATCTTTGATTTATACTATTTCATACAACCACTAGTTGTGAAACAAAATAAAAATAATCCTTGCTAATACACACAATGTACATCTTTATCAGTTTTTATATTTGCAAATGAAATATTATGTCCTAAAGATAAACCATTTTGATTTTCTCAATTTAGACTCAAACATCTTCATTTTCCAAACATTTAACAAAACAAAAACATATGCAAAAAAACAAATAAACCGTAAAACAAGAAAAAAAAAACCTACAATTGTTGCCATTAACAATATAAAAAAATTAAGTTATGTTGTGTATATTTAAAAATGTGAAATTATTTTTTCCAGGCCAATAACAATGTTTATGATCAGGCTCTGAATATATTGCCAGTTAACATGAACATCCTCTCTCTAGGGGACAACTTCTTCTTAGGCAAAACAGTGACAGACTTTTGCTGGAGCCACATTTCTCAAGAGGTCAGCCTTTCACAATGGCTTTGGATTTTTCCAGAAACTTGTCAAATGACATTTGGATGCCAAAACTTAGTTTAGATCCTATTTTCTCACTAACAACTTTTCCCTCTTGTGTCCCCACCCCCCAAAAAATACATCCATATTTGTTGCTTCAGGAAGTTTTGCACATTCACTTTATTCACCAGGCATAATTTTTTGTTTTCTGCTTCTTTCCCTCAATAACAAATTCCATAATATACTACAAAGCATTTTACTTTTTTATACTTATAGTATTAGTATATACAGGGTGCGATGGATAAATTGTCATCTAAATTATGCAAAAATGAAAACAACACTGACACCTCATTTTAACAGATATATTTACCAAGATTACACAAAAATATCTTGAAATACGAAAGAGTAAATTTATTCAATAAAATCGGCATTGGCTCCAACTATGGCTTCTGGATGACTTTGGAATCTCCTACAACTCTTCTGGACAGTCTCCTTAATTAAGTTTGTGAATGGTACCATAATCATTGCCTTCAGTTCATCTTTGGTGTTACTAAGAGTTTTGTTGGTTTCTCACTCAACTGCACCCGACACATAATAATCGGGGGGGGGGTCAGTTTGGGGAGTTAGGTGGCCAGATGTAAGGGATGATATGGTAGCAAAGAGTAAATTTCTTCAATAAAATCACCATTGGCTTAAACTACTGCCTTTGGAACCTCCTGCAACTCTTCTGGATTGTCTCCTTATTTAAGTTGGTGAATGCTGCCATAATCCTTACCTTCAGTTCATCTTTGGTGTTACAAGGAGTTTTGTTGGTCTTTTGCTCAACTGCACCCCACACATCATAAAGGGGATTGCAGTCTGGGGAGTTAGGTGACCAGATGTAAGGGTGATGCAATCACTGAAATTTTCTGACAGCCATGACTGGGTTCTCCTGCTTGTGTGACATGGTGCAGAGTTCTGTTGCCAGACATAGGGTCTTCCAATAGCCACCCTCTTGACCCAGGGCAGCACTACCTCCTCAAAGCACTTGATGTAGGCCTCCATGTTGAGTCTGAGGCTCTCACCAACAAATTTGGGAGTTCTTTTCTTATCAGAATGATCAGAGTGAGTTTTCCAAGCTGCAATACCTTCGTAATCACCATTAGACTCATCCAACTCTTCCTGAATCCTCTGCACTGTCCTCCCAAACACTCTGAAATGTTCGTATTGGAGCTTCCAGTGTGAATGCCAAACAGTACAGCACACCATTTCAAAATTTCTGGTGAAGTGAATTGTGTCATGGTGCTCTTTTCCTCACAGATGGTACCCAACTGACCCTACAGTTGACAAAATCAAAAACTAACAACAAGCATGTGTGAAATTAAAAATATAAAATGCTAACATCGCATCCTGTATATATATATATATATATATATATATATATATATATATATATATATATATAATCATTTCACCCCCAAGCAAAGCAATAAACCCACTAAGATGCATGTATTTATTGTTTATATACCATGTCATATCATCTAGAGCAGCGTTTTTAAAACTTTTTTTTACTGCTGCCCACAGCACAAAACACATTTTGTATTGCGACCCATTATACCTATGCGTAATAAATCTTTTCACTAGGTTCATTTATTTATCATCAACAATTTATATGTATATTTCTTATGATCCACACATATTGGAATTGCACGTATCTATTTGTATGATGAATATAAAATTATTACTTTTAGAAAAATAAATTTAGAAGAAATTCCAACACAAAGGTAAAGTAAACAATATTTGAAAAAAATGTCATTTAATGAGATGGATGTGCACAATTTCATAAACAGATGATTCCAATTGGAATTGGTAGCTAAGTTTTGGTGGGAGAGGGAACTGACGTCACTCAGTCTGCAACAAGTTTGATGAACAAGATACATCAATGATCATTGTATAACTCAATGAGAACAGACCATATATATATATATATATATATATATATATATATATATATATATTTAAAAAACTAAAATATAATACAAACTTATCGCAGTGAAAAACTAGTGACGATTTATGTGTGCTGTGCAACATATTGCACACTTTGCTCTCTCTTACATATTTTTTCCTTCTTTTTTGTTGTAACCCATTTTATTTATCTCACTACCACTGAAGGGTCAGGACCCACAGTTTGAAAAATCCAGATCTAGAGAATTTAAGTATATCAAAACATTTATTCATCTTAATGAACAGGCAAACTCCACTTTACATAATTAATCAATTCGAATTTTTACTTGAAATTGTGTTAAGTGATTAAAAATATCAATAGGAATAATTATAATAAATCCTTATCCTTTTGGATAATCCATTCAGACTTATAAAAACAGTGTGTTAAAAACAACTTTTAGCTGCATATTACGCTAAAACTTATATTTTGCATTTATTTAATAATAATTCATCAAAACTAAACTGACAGTAAATATTTTGATTTTTTTTTCTTTTAAATTCTTTTTCTCATTGTCCAATTTTTTATAATCACTTTTTCTTCATTTCTGCTGACTTCAAAGCTTATTTTCATGTTAGGATTGACATAAGTAATGGCTACTCCTAGGTGTGACAATAAACTACATCTGGCAGCAGAATCTGATCAGGAAACTGGAGATTTTGAGGAGCATAGAACCACTTCTTAATTGCTGCCATTCCCAGGTCAATCCTGACCCGGGGTGATAGCACCTGTTTGGGTCACAGCTATGGGTAAATATTGAACTCCCTAAAGAAAAACAAAACACTATGAAAGTATAAAAACACATTTTTATAGTAAAAATGCCAGCAATACATTTTTATATATAAAAAAATTACCAACAATACATTTTATCTGTAGTTGAAGGCATACAATTGCATTCAAAATATATTTAGTTGAAGCCATAAAATATTTAGATTTCAATATTAAATAACCCATAGAGGTGTTGATATGCTGTTAAACAATCAACCAACGATAAGTAATGGCTTGCAGCTTGTATCCAAGTATACCTGTCTGCAAGGGCATCTAGCCAAAGTAGGTTATCATAACTTGGTCAAATGGTTGGCTGATCATGTACTTTCTTGGTGAAAGGAAACCCTTAAAGAACATAATTTAATGGAATGGTCATATTGTATTGATACATCATTGGTGACGAGCTGGTAAGTTGAATTCTGCATATATATATATATATATATATATATATATATATATATATATATATATATATATATATATATATATAGTTGTATATTTAGGCAGCAATCCTTCTTTTATGCAAGTTTCATTAAAAACGACAGACAAGGTACTATGGTGTGTGCATTATGTATATGTCTTAGTGTGTAGTAGTGGTGTTTTAATTTCCAAATACGGTTAGCATGTTGTGGCTTTGTTCGTAGTTAATATTGTTATGGGTAGGAAAAATAAAACATTTGGACAGTTCTTACACACCCTTTGTCCAGCAAAGAAAGCTCTGTCGTTTTTAATGAAACTTGCATATATATATATGTATGTATGTATGTATGTATGTATGTATGTATGTATGTGTGTGTGTGTGTGTGTGTGTGTGTGTGTGTATTTGTAGTGGGGAAGGGTTTTACTGAGGTAGCCAAAGAGAATAGACATGGAAAGAACAGACCACAGTAAATAGCCATTAGAACTGATCACTCCAACACTTGAAAAGTGGGAGAATGAGTAGACAGACACAGAGCTGTTAGTCTTTCATGATCATAGTTGTAAATAAGTGATTTGAAATTCAGGCTACTGCATAGAACTTGAAAAAAGAAGATGCTAGCATGAAACACATATGTAACATGAAACACATAGACAGAAAAGGTATGTTTCGATAAAATCTTGTTAAGGTATTCTGGTCTTTTTTTATCATTGTCCCAAGACTTTGATAAATCTTGGGAATCAGTTTCAGTTTTAGTTTTGTGTGACATATACCAGGCTTGAACTTGCGATGATTCAATCTCAAACTTGGGACTTCTTCAGATCTTATCTAAACACAGCATGAAGGCAGTATTATCTTGTCCAGAATGTCATTAAACTATTGACTAGGAAAATTTACAGACACTCATCACCAAAGGGGTACAATCTATGTGACGAATGAAAATCTAAGAGGAGAAAACTCAAAAACAGCAAAGAGATGCAAACATCAAACCATGAAGTTCCCACATGGGTAAAATGTTACATTTGGTACCATGTCAAAGGCCATGAGATTACCACAAAAATACGCATAGCATGTAGCGCAAAGTTTAGTGACAGTAACAACAAACCCATCCTTCAATTTTGTGTTGCATAAGACTGAATAAAATGCAAGTAAACATCTGGTGATGCTTACAAATGAGGAATGAAATTCCTGGATCCCTTCCAAATTGACCTTCTATAAAAAGAAGATTATACAGTATAATTAAATTAGGAAGTAGAAAACGTTTATAAATTTAAATTAAAAAAATTGAATACAACCCATTACAGAGGAAATACCTTTTAAGGAATACAAAACAATAACCAGCATACAATAAGTATTCATCAGATGCACTTTTTACATATCACCAATATTTGTAAAACCTATACTTAAAGAATGTAAGATCCAAACCATTGCAAAGGATGTAACCTAATATTACGTATTTGCTTCCAACATTCATATTTTTCATACAATTAAAATACACCAATGTACACAATTTTTAATACATGCTTAAATTACGTTAACATTTCTAGAATTAAATGCACACAGATGTCATGAATCAAACATGTGGCACCCACGCAATAAAAAATGATACATGTTTACACACTAACGCCATAAAATGAATGTGTAATGTCTAAACAACCAATGAAAACAAAACAATATAGAATTCAACAACTATTATTTCACTTTCCAAAATTTTCAGATAAAGCAAAATAGTGAAAGAAATTAAATTTATAAAGGTTTTCCTACTTGTTTCTTATTTCTGTCAGATTTAATCCATATCTTCAACTCATTATGCAGGATCTGTCTATATTTCTGACATGAGATATTGTAATTATTTATATTATTTACATGATTCGGACTATTCTCCTCATCTTTATTGTTATATACACAACATTTTGGCCATTGTACACTCCAGCCTTCTTAAGGTGATTGGAATTTTGATCTGTACCCTTTATTTTATAAATATATAAACAGTCCTTAACATATATTTATGGAAGTCAAATATATTTAATATCTAATAAGCTAAAGATAGCAAAAAACCATTACTAGATTAACAATTTATTGAGAAAAATTTTTCTATATCACTATTTCCCTAATTAAAGAAATTAATTTGCTACACCTAAAACTCAAAATAAAAATTTGCATTAATGATTAACTTTCAAATGAATTCTAATAAACTGAGGTTTCAAACTAATGTCTTTAAAGAAAACAAAATCAAAAGAGTTTAAGTCATAAGTTAGCATCTTTTAAAAAAATATGATATATGGAAATAAATTAAAAAATATTATTTTGTTTACTGATGAGTAGAAGTTAAGAATTGAGATAAGTAATCATTTTACTATATATATATATATAGAGAGAGAGAGAGAGAGAGAAAGAAAACGTATCTTAGCCAATGTGTTTTCTCGTCTGATAAACTTTATCAAGGCAAATGTAAAGATTTTATTTCACAAAAAATATTTAAAAACAGAAGTAAAAATCTGCTAGTTTTTCAGAAATTATATAATTTCTGAAAAACTAGCAGATCTTTACTTCTGTTTTTAAATATTTTTTGCAAAAAAATGATATAAAAAATATTTTTTACAAAATAATATATATATATATATATATATATATATATATATATATATATATATATATATTATTTTTAGTGGATACTCTTATTTGAGTAGATGCTCCGTTTATTTATTTTCATCTACTGGCCTGAAAATTCAAAAAAGTCTTAAAGAAAACTATACACTCTGAGGAGAGCGCATATTTTTCTCTAAGATTTTCTTATTAATTTGATGCTTAATACATAAACGGAGCCTCTATTCAAATATGAGTATCCACTGAAAATAACATTTAATGTGATCAAAATCTGTCGGATTAATAAATAAATTTAAAAAATTCATCCCCTTTCTTGACATGTTATGCACTCAGTTTTCACTGTGCGTGTATATATTTACATAGATACACTCATATTTTGTACATGCATATGAATAGTTGCCTGTGTGTGTATACCATATATATACTTGTGTATCATGTGACTGTCAAAGACCTAATTTTGAAGCTAATTTTAAGAGGGTCACATCAAACATGAAATATAAAATTAGCATATGTACTGCTGACCCTGCTACACCATTGACCAAACTATATAATCTGTTTATTGTAGTTAAATTAACTTTGAAATTAGGTCTTCAAAAGTTACATGATACACAAATATATATGGTATATATACTTGTGTAGAAAAGAATAATAGATTCCCTTTATTCTGTCTATAGAATGAATTATATATCCACGTGTGTAATGTGTGCATTTCTCTTATATCTGTCTGGCATTATATATGCTAGTAATTTTTGAAATCCTACACAAAATACATCTCTACATGTGTACACTTTAAGAAAAATATGTTTATGAAAATGTGTGTGTACAGACTGATCTGTGGAATATCTGAGTTCTTTCTCTTTTTCCTTATCTCTATGGTGGCCAAATAATGAGATTTCAATGTACTCCTGATCCCCCTCACTGACAATTTCTGTGGGGGGTGGGAATGATACTTAAATGACCATCGTTATTCAATGCAAAGAACACACATGGTGTATTCACTTCAACAAATGAATTTTTCTCAGCAAAACCAGAAACTGATTCCTCTTATCATTTCTATTGTTTGCTACCAATTCCATCTTCTGTGGAATCCATATTGAATTCTTTACAATTAAGCATTCTTCATATCCATCCAAGCCATTTCTCTTCTTGCCTCTTTGTTACTGACCTTTCCATTTTCTCTTCATCTGCCGTTTACATGGCCCACACTTAGTCACATGCAATCATCCACTCTCCATGCAACAACAACAACAACAGGCCTCTTATATACTTATAAATATATGTAAGTAGTGCATTACTTATATACAATTCCAGAACTTTATCTATCATTCTGATTAAGGAGAACTATATTTACTTTTTTTCAATATCTTTATTTTCAAGAATAAAGACATTGAAATGAAATGTTCATATAAAAAATATATTTTTGAAATGATTTTCATTTTATGTTATTCTGTTTCCTGAAGAACTGATTTTTAAAGAATTAATTTTTATTAATGAACAAAACATCTTTATGATTGAATTTTCTACACTCATCTTTTGTAAATAATCTCAAAATTTATTCAAATAACTTTGGTGATTTCTTAAAAATCAGTGGACTTTTATATAATTGGGTATGTATGCATATATATTATAAAATCTGTCAATGATTGGATGTAAAAAGAAATCTGTGAAACTGAGTACAGATAAGTGAGATATTTTATTTCATTACTAATAATTATGCATGCACACACACACACTTTCTACAAACATCACTCTCAGTAACTCCTTGGACATTAGTGACTTTATTGCCTTACTTGGACTGAAATTATTAAAAAAAATGTACTAAATTTATGTGAAGGAAGTGCTGAAAACTTATTGGCCTGGCACCCTTCTTAATATCTAACCCAACATCAGATTTCTTTTTTAGGAAGGGCTTATTGGTTGGGTTGAGAATTCGTCAGCACTCCTTTGTATATATTTATTAGCTGCTCAATCTTTTTAATTATTTTGTGTTATTTATTATATTTATTTATTATATTAACAAATATTCAGTCATTAATCATGGAATTTAGAAATATGGGCCATGCAGAAACTCGTATTTTGATTGGCTTTTGTTTACATTACATATTGCAGGTTCCAGTATTTTACCAAAAGGAACCAATTTCTGTTGGCTTGGAATAGAATTGATATTTTTAGAATTAAATATGTTCAGTGCAAACAATTTATCATCAGAAAAATTAATTTATTAATAAAATGTATTTTTCCATAATATTTTTTTTTTAGGCTTGCATGCAAAATCCAGGAAATTCTATAATTTTATTTTATTCTACTGCTGTTTTTAAAAACAAATTTGAATTTTCTAACTCATAATTATTGACTAATCATATCAAGTGAAAAAGAATGATTGATTTAATAACATTTTAACTTCTTTTTTTAAATATTAAAGTTTATGTAGGCTCATCAGTAATTGTGAAAAAACATTTTTTTTACACAAGAAATATTTTTAACATAATTTCCTTCCTCATTTATTCACTTAACCCAATCCTTTGCTATACATCACATGAATCAAATATTATACAATGACACAGATCAAAATTCAGTTAACAACTGCTTATCAGACTATGGATATATCAATTTTGTATGTAAGTCAATAAATCCTAATGAGAAAAAATATTTTGCACAACAAATATTTTTCAGCATAATTGTCTTCCTTGTCAATGCACTTAAGCCAATGCTCCTCCATAGATCATATCAATAAAAATGTCAAATCAAAACTCAGCTAAGTGTCTGGCTATAGATTTATTAATTGACTTTCCTAACACAATTTTTCTCTACGTTATATTTTTGAAACTTTCACAAAATGTATTTTATTTAATTTAAAACTTATAATTATTAAAAAAAATAATAATTCACCATTTTTTTTTACAGATTGATAAGTGTTTCAAGAGTTATTTAATTGAACTATAAACTCTTGACCAACAAATGAAAAGCTAAAGAAAATCGAAAACTTTTAATGGTTTTATGAAAAAAATCATTCAAGGAATATTTTGTTTTTGGGGGTTTCTATGTAAAAAAAAAAAAAAAGATTCATTTATAATGACTTTGTTTTTACATAATTTTGTTTTCATTTTTATGATTATTAACAGATAATTTTTCTTCTTTATGTTGCAATTGTTTTCATAATAATGAGAATACCTAACAACAACAACAACAACATAATCATTCATTACTAGAAAAATAGCAGTTTTGGACAATTATGCTCATCTCTTCAATATCATGACACACACACACACACACACACACATATGTATACATTAAGTTCATTCTGCTACATTATGGATGTTCAATTATTTCCTTAGGTGTTATATAAGCTTT
The DNA here is from genome assembly GCA_964036315.1 of Acanthosepion esculentum. Classification (NCBI taxonomy): domain Eukaryota; kingdom Metazoa; phylum Mollusca; class Cephalopoda; order Sepiida; family Sepiidae; genus Acanthosepion; species Acanthosepion esculentum. The sequence goes on along the minus strand of OZ038519.1, from coordinate 12,899,940 downwards.
ACGTTTATCTACTTATGTATCAATAATTATTTTGTAAGATATACAAATATTACGTTAGTAAAAATTTATCGTTATTTATAAACATGGATTCTCTAATAAAAATAATGAAAAACATTTTTTTTTTTCGTAAAAACAAATTTTCTTCTGTAATGTTATTCTTAAAAAGATATTTTTAAAAACTTATTGTTAAAAAAATTTAATGAGAAAGAAAACAGCAGATTGGCACAATTAAAATCACTTCAGAAAATTAATCAAATTCAGATAATAATAATAATAATCCTGCTGTTATAATTTTCTTAAAAGATTTTTTCCTTGGCTCAAAGCTTCTGTTTCTCCAAATGAAATAGGAGGTTGTTTCTTATCACTTGTCCCATTCCTGATTTTTATTTTACAATATTTTATGCAAGAAATACATTGAAATAGGTGACTTTAAAATTATCAAAGATCTTATGCTGTAGGTATATTTGGGTATTAAGAATTTGATACAAATGAATGAAATGATATGCTAGGTAAATTGATTATACATGTATGTGATACATGTTAACTTGTGCAGGTAGCAAATTAAAAATGCATCATGACCATATTAATAATTTTACCCTTCTCAACCACAATGATTTTTTATTATATATATATATATATATATATATATATATACACACACACATACATACAAGTTTCATTAAAACTGACTGACTAGGTGCTCTAGCTAAGTTTTTTATTTAATTTTTCTTGTGTTCTTCTAAATTTTTTTTTCTGAAAAATAAGTTATGTAGAAATTGTCTGAATGTTCTGTATGTCCAAGCACTTTTGGTTATACTTTTACCCATTATCAGGGATGATTTTGTTTTTACTTTAAACCTTGATAATGGGTAAAAGTATAGCTGAAAGTGCTCGGACATACATGGACAATTTCTACATAATTGATGTCCAGAAAAGAAAATAATTAGAACACAAGAAAAATTTAAAAAAAAAAAAATTAATTGCATTACCTTGTCATTTGTTTTTAATGAAACTTGTATAAAAGAAGGATTGATGCCCAAATACACAATTTCATATATATATATATATATATATATATATATATATTTTCTCTGTATTTATAAAGTAAATGTTCTTTAAGGCAAATGTTATTAAAAACAACAGACATTTTGTGTTGATTAATTTTACTGATCAACTTTTCCAAATTATGAATAATCCTTTTCAGACAAGGAGGAAATTCTTTTAGAAATTGTTCAAAGTTTATTTTGGAAGAAAAGTACAAGAAATATGTTATTTCATGCTTGTGCAATCTTCAGGCCATTTTTTGAGCACTTTTACCCATAAATAAATCATACCGTAAAACTATGTTTTTACCATATATATATATATATATATATATATATATATATATATATATACACACACATTTTCATATTGATTTAAAGCTGTGTACTGAACACAATTCTTCTTACTCTGCATTGTTTTAGCGTAAAGATGAATCTCCCTACCGGCAGTTTCTCATCGTCCAACCTACACTAATGGATAGCCAGTGTCATCCTGAGGAAGGGGTTTATGGCCTGGTCACAGATGAAATTTGGCAACAGCATATGAACATTCATGGGCAAATAGAAGATGATTTTCAACTCAGAAAGGTAAGCAGGTGACCACAATTCCACATTATGGCCAATGAACCAAACATGTGATCTTGTCTAATGAAATGCAATAAATTCAGGATGATTATAGTTTGAATAGAAAATAGATACAATAACATCCTCCCTTCCCCAGAAAACAAAACCCTGGATAAAGAGTATCTTTATTCATCGTTCTGCAATCATTCATGGAAAGAAACAATTCATCAGTTGTTTTTTTTATAGTTCCAAAATGCAAGATTAATGAGACTGGCAATTTAGATATGCTAAAGAAAAGTCTTAAAGTGCTTCCTTTAAATGAAAAATGTGAAACTTCTTGACTTACCAAAAGAAAAAAATCATTTACTTAAGATGTTAAGAACAACTCTTGTCTGTCACCTAACTTTTATTACATTATATTGTCCAGTTTTACTATTAATCATCTTTGTTGATCTCTTAAAGTGTCTAATAAAACCTATAGCAAGAATAAATCTGTCACTTAAGTTTTATTATATGCAAAGAATCTTCAGCAATCCTGGGCTAGCACAAACCATCAAGGTCTATTCTCCTGTACACCTATGAGACCTAAATACTCTACCAAAGAGACATCTGCAAACTTAAACGATTCCATCAAATGAAACTTCATCAAATCCTAAAGAGCATGTGGCAGAAGCAGAACATGAACAACAAAGTTCTCCTCTGCACAAAGCCTAGAAACTATCATGATTTGCTACCGACTTCAATGGGTCAGACAGCTTGTCTGAATGCCAGACATCCACCTACACAACCAATCCTCTTTTTGGAGCTTGCATCTGGCAAGAGACCAAGTGGAGCTCCAAGTCAACAATTCAAGGATCAGCTGAAAAACACCTTGCTGCAGACAGAAATCAATCTGATCAATTGGGAGATGGAAGAACCAATAGGAGAAGAGGAGTCCATGATAAAAGCACATCCTTCAAAAACACGAAAGGCAAATAGAAGAGACAAAGAGAAACCCAAAGAAGAGCCAGAGCTCTACATCCCCTGAACCCTCCTATCCTACCATGCGGTGACTGCAGACTTCTCTTCAGATCCAATTCATTTTGCACAGAAGAAAATGTCAATGAGCAATCCAATAGTTGGCAATGAATTCCACCAACAATTTACTAGTTATTAGTCATCTTTTATTATGTCTAATAAGATTTATGGCAAAAACAAATGCATGACTTTTATTGCAGTATATCATTAGAGTTGTTCTATTTTATTATTAATTTTTCATGTTAATCACTTATTGTGCATAATTTATAAATTAAATTTTATCATAGGTGTGTAAACATAGTATACATAGGGTATAGTACTCTCTGTGGTTTCAAATTGACAGGTCTTAGAACATATTTCTCGTGTGTAAAAAGGGGAGATAACTTCTGTATTCTTTGTCACAAAATGCTTTCAAGCAAAGCATTGAAATATTGTTTATTGCAATTTCTCAAAAATGCAGAGAACTAAGAAGAGAACAAGATTTTGTCATGATGAATTTCTTGGAATATTTTCAGAACTGAATTCAAATCAAGTTAAATTTGACATGTAAAAATTTTAAGGCTTATTTCTTCTCTCTTTACAGGCAATATTTTTTGGAGGTGTTGAAGCCTCATTGCGGCATGAAGCTTGGCCATTCTTATTACATTATTATCCATTCGACTCCACATTTCTGGACCGTGAACATATCAGAAATGATAAGTTTATACAATATCAGGATATTCGCAAACTAAAGTAAGTCATAAAATACTTTCCTACATTTTATTATTCAATTTCGTTTTCTCTCTTTCAAAATTATTTATATAAAAAATTTTATATCTGGAAAAATGTTATTTGCAGATTAAATATATTTGTATTATAAAAAATACGAAACCATCAAAAGAAATGTATTTTAAAAATACATCAACTATTGTCAATATTTTGGCAATCATAAATATATGTTTGATCATTAATGTTTTTTTTTACTTTTAAAATTTTTTAACTGATAGGCTTAACAAGTTTTCATTTAAATTTTCCATATGCCTACTCCTCCTCCTTAATACAATTTAGACTCCACTGTGGAGTATAGTGCCACAGCCTCAACATGCTAGAGCTATAGCCTCACAACATTGCTGTGGTTCCTGTAGCAAGTAAGATTTTACAGTTTGGAGTTGCGAACCCCATGCCCAACCAGTTTTGAATTCAGAGTAGTTGTTCTAATAAACTGTTTGCCAAGCACAGCTCGAGAGCTTTGTTTGCTATTTAACCTATAGTTGGGGATAGAAAAAATGGATTCATAGCTTTTCCAAGAGTATTTGTGCAAAAGTGAATGCTACAAACTCTAATGGAATTTGAACTTGTCAAATTGATTCCAACCTCTGTGCCAATAACCCCAATGCTACGTAAGCAACCATTGTATGCCGAACAGCCTTTTAAATAAGCTTCTTTTCTATCCATTAAATTAATTTTTGTTGAATGTCTTAATTTAAATATTGAAAGATTATGATGACTATACAGCTGATGTTAATTTAGTGAATTAAATAACTTCTATATAATTGTCACTGTGTTTTGAGCAGTGAGTTTTACACAGATTGAATGAGGATATGTTATACATATATATCTTATAGACAGAGTCCACCAAAATAATGTATTCACACTTCAGGAAAAGAATAACCTGTATAGATATTGTAATACTAAATTTATGTAGGCATCACAAGATTAATACAAGTTACCTTTGGACTCTACAATCACAAGAGATGCTCAAAATGGTGGCCTTTAAATTCCAGACATTAGTACGGCTGCCAACGTTGTTGGTTTTCTGCAATACACATCCTTTAGGACTTGTTGATGCTACAGTCATGAAACTAATTCCATCTGCTGACAAAATATCATACTACGGTAAACATTTATCGCAATTTGATAAAACTATGAAAGACAAGTTTTGCCTTTCATGAAGTGTGTAGACATTTTCTGGACAGGCTTTGTTGCGGCTAAAAAGAGTTTATAAGTTCATATGTCCAGAAATAAAATTAAAAAGAAATACAAAATTGAACTTCTCTTAGCAACATTTGCAAATTGCTTATTACTACATCTGTTGGGATCTGTCTACCCAGGTTTTTGTTGCTGGGTATCATGATTCCAAACATTTGACAGCAACACATCTTTTAAATGAAACATGAAAAAGGTTATTTCTTGAAGGTAATGTAGAAGCAGAATGTCAGTTGAAATAACATTTATACATTCTTTTCAGAAATATACACTAACAATAAAATGTTCAATTTTCCTTGTAGTGAAGTTTGTTTTATAAAGTAATTAAGCATTCTTAGTACAGTGAGAAATGTGTGAACAGACTAGTTTTATGACAGTCAGCCTAATGTTTTTGTGGGTTCATAGACAAAGGCTTAGTTGGCAGTTACTGGTTAATCCCTTCTATTGTGTGTGTGTGTGTGTGAACAAGGCTTTAGTCAGCAGCTGCTGGCTGTTCTCTTCCATTGTGTGTGTGTGTACACATGTAGATCTAACTGGCCTCTTAAATTGGTTTGAACCTCGAGAAGCAGTAAGTATATCTGTAAGGGGATTCAAAATCTAATTTTACATAGAGGTGTGAACTTTTTGTATATAAGGTTTTCATTGGTTAGAAAATAATTTCACACTGGCTCACAAAAGTCTTTTCTCAAATTTGTGTGAGTGGTGAAAAGAGTTATTATTGTTATTTTGTAAAAAATAACAACTACATCCGCAAGTGTTTTTGGCGGTATTTGCCCTAGTAGTAATTGTTTAACCAACAAACCTTCTGATGGGATTTTATTGGTTGAAAAATATAAATAGGATTTAATACCTCTCCATCTGCCTGATAATTTGAGGTGTGGACAAATAACTTTGCTTCACTTCAACATTGAAGTACTTAACCCCCACCCCAAGTTAAAACCTCTCCCAGTAAATTTATGTAATTTTTCTTGACTTTAGCATTTGCTGTTTTCATCTTAGGAAGTATTTTATTTTTAAAAAATTATATAAAACACTTCCTAACCACTTTTCTATTCAGTTTTATAGCAAACCTTTTCTACCTAAAATGAATGACTTTATTTGTGAGACTTCCATAATTTTTCTTGGATATTTTTCTCTGACTATAAAATACAAATTTTGTTAATCATCTTCAGTTATTTATGTTTAACCTTTTACTACATCTTGTTCAACCATTTTTATTTTTGTCTTCTCCAGGGAGACAATGTCTGAAGAAGAGTACCGAGAGTTCTGGCGCAATATTCAATGTACTGTGGAGAAGGATGTCGTCCGTACAGATCGTAGCCATCCTTACTTCAAGGGAGAAAACAACCCCAACATAGAAGTGCTCAAGTAAACTTTTTTCTCTTATTTTCTTTTTTCCCTTAAACCTGAAAAAAAGTTTTCTTTGGCTGAAAACAAGCTCAAGTTGAAAGAAAACTAAAGATCGTAAAAAGTACTTCATTGAATTTTGTATTATTTAATAAAATAATACAAAATTCAATGAAGTATTTTTCTTAATTTGTATTTAGAGCGTCCCAGTTAAACAAAATTCAGTTTATAAACATGATGAGTGCAAAATTTTAAAATAATAAATTATAAAAGTGAAAAATCGATTGTTTCTAACTTTGAGAAGAATCATTAACATTGCAAATTTGGTTGAGGCAGTTAAATTCTTTCTTCATGTACTTTGTTAGTTGTTAGTTCAACATTTCAGCCAATCCATTCTTCTACAAAAGTATGTTTGTAAATATTCTGTAATAAGCTGTAAAATTCCTCTTTTCTTAAAATTCTATGAGCATCTCTGTTAACAACTTAATCTTTAGCAGTCTGTAATTTACTTAATTTGTCAAACAGAATGGTTTCCTGTCCATTGCAAGTAACTCTGATTGCTAAACAATACTGTTTCAATTTTACAATTGTCTTCTTATAACTGAATTTGGCAATATGGCCGGTAGAGTTGATGCCCAGTATTAAAGGTAGCAATACTTACAAGTAATGCAGTGCTAGATGTTAATAGAGATGTTTGTATAAGCATGACACATTTTCCATTTGGGTCGCAGATATATATTGTCAAGAAGAATGCCTAAATATGAGGGGTTTTCTTTGATTTCCAACATTTATGAGGAACTTTTTGAAAATCTAACCTACATTTCACTCCATTAAAATTTTTCAATATAATTTATGTGTTATATACTGTGTATGGTTGCATCGGATAGCGTATGGCTGCAAATAGCAAGTGCAAACAACTATGTATTTCCAGTGAGGTGGGAAGAAATGGAGACAAGATATGTTAAGATAAAATTATCTGCATTACTAATGGATCAAAGTAGAGTATCTCTTGTAGATGAGTGAGGTGTTGTTTGCAGGTGAAAGAGTCTGATTTCAAGGATGATTGTGTAGTGGCCTTGTGTTGAAACTTGTGTCATCTTGGTTGGTCAAAAGACTTCTTTCAGATTCTACAATCTCCAATTATGCTCTTTATCTGGAGATATCTCTTCAGCCTCCAGACATTTCACCTCCCCTTCGGTTATGGATTCCTTATGTGCCTCTTATCTGACTTTAAGAGGATAACTGTTTTCCTCCCTTATATACTCTGTTCTATATTTGTTGTAGAACAGATAATAGTCAGACAGGACCAAATCAGGACAACAGAGTAGCTGATCAACCAGTTCAAAGCCGCAGTCACAAACAGTAGCCATTGAAACCAAAGTCTTGTGCACCAGAGCATTGTCCAGATGAAACCTGACTAGTTTCATCAGTTTTCCTGGACATTTGGTCTTGTAACCCTTTCATAACTGCTCCAGCAAGTTGGCATAGTTCCCTTCATTAATAGTGTGACCGTTTTGAAGATAGTCAATAAACATAATGCATTTTGAATCCAAAAAAACTGAGGCCATCAGCTTCCCTGCAGATGAAACAACTTAGCAGAGGATGTGGGGTGTTTCCCCTTCATGGATTATCTCTGGTTCAAAGTGATGAGTTAGGAAACCAAGTGGATCTACTTCAAACAATGTCAAATTTTCCCATGATGTGCTTGGTTTGTTGCACTTTTGATCAGGTTTCGCAGAAGCATTGCACCCACCAAGTAGCATTGTGCAGAATATTCTCAACTCTCTCACACAATATGCTAATAGCATTGGCTATTTGATTTACAGTCAATCGCCTGTCATCCATAATCCATGTGAGGAACATGATCAATGTTTTCCTCCGTGGTTGTAGCTGCAGAACATCCGGACTTTGGGTTATCTTCAAAACTCTTCCTTTCCCTCCTAAATTCAGCTGGCCACTGTTGATAAAGCTGGAGTGTCATCCCCTGATATATCAACTATGTTAGCATGAATGTCCTTCAGAACTAAACCCTTTTTCTACAGGTACCACCATACCAAATTTTGTCCATTTTCAAAAGTCACTACTAATTACTTTTGAAGTTGTGTTTGAACCAGTTTGATGCCAGTTTACCTTGGAAAAAAACAATGCATTTATTAATAAGAATAGTTGAAATTAATACATACAAGATTTCACAGCTCTAGCATCATTCCTTCATAGGTCAGCCTATGAACTTTTCATGCCAGCCTCGTATCATTATTTCACAGTTTATCATTTTATATAAAAATTATTTATCTTTTTTTTATACTCTTTCATTGTGAATATTTTGAAGCATTATTAAAAAAAATATCACTTTTTCTTTCTTGAATAATCATTAAACACTATATTTCAGCTGATAATATAATAGTAAAAGTACAATAATCACTAATTTTAAATTTGAAATGTAATTGGTGTTTAGTTCATTACAGAGTAATCTCCCCTTATTTACAAATAATTATAATATTAATTTTATAAATAGTGAGTTGAATTGACATTAAACTTAAATCAGGTGTTTTAAAACCTAGTACACAAAAGGGCTATTAGATACTGAGGGAGAGATGCAGTGGGCCAGAAGGAGGCTTGTCACCCAGGTATTAGCAATGGGGAGGATATCAACTTCCCGACCAAGACATTGCAAAGTTAAATCAGTTTGGTATTTTTGAGCGATAGAAATTGTGAAAGTAAAGGGGAGAGTAGAACAGGCAAGCAACATTTTTCACATATTCCACCTGTTCATGTTTATTAAATACATATTTAAAAAAAGATGCAAAATTTACACATAATTTTTAAAAAGAATGATCGATTGTCAAAATGTGAGACAAAAACGTGTACCATGTCAGTTAATGCAGGAGACGTCTTTCAGTATTAAAATTGAGTTTTCTTCCCTTCCTTGAAGAGGAACAAGAACAGACCTCACTGACTTTAAAATTGATTGACTGTCTTTTGTCACTTTGTGGATTCTTATTCAATACTGCTACAGCATAAGTGTAGCAGGGTTGAGGGACAAATTTATTAAATTTGTGGAAGATATTGGTCACAAAAAAACTTCCTTGCAGGCCACAGAAAGATAGTTTGAGGGCCACATGCAACTTGCAACTTGAAACATCTGGCTTAAATACTGACTTCAGCATTGTTTAAGGAAGTTTATTATAATTGAGATTTTTTTCATCCAAAGTTTTTTTTGATGTTAAATGAAGGAAAATTTTTTTTTTTTTTTTAATCTTATATTTCATCTTGTTTATCTATTATCTGTGTTTATGAATTAAATGCTGTGAATATTTTTTGTTTGTGTGTTTAGGAATATTTTGCTCAACTATGCCATTGCCAACCCTCGTATGGGCTATACGCAAGGAATGTCTGACTTACTGGCACCAGTTCTAGCAGAAATTCAACATGAGGTAGATGCCTACTGGTGTTTTGTGGGATTGATGCAGCGTACAATTTTTGTCAGCTCTCCAAAGGATTGTGACATGGACAAACAATTGGTAAAGATTAAATATTATCAACAATATTCACAATTTTATTATCTACATTTACATTTGACTTAAAGAATTTGCCTGTATTGTAACAGTTTCCAGTGCACAATGTAGATTCAATGTTAGCATAGAACTTACAGTTACATTTAGCCATTTCAACCTTTTGATAAAAATTAAATAAGAAAACAAAATCTCATTCAAAATAAATCTTTTATTTTAATTCATTAAATGTTATTTGTAATGTTTCTTTTCTTTTCTTCTTGCAGAATTACTTGCGTGAATTATTGCGACTGATGCAACCCAAATTTTATGAACACCTGGAAAAGTTGGGTGCAGATGCAATGGAGCTATTGTTTTGTCATAGGTTTGTTAAAATTGACTTTTCTCAGTCTTTTTATTTTTATCTAGTCATCTTATATCTGCATAATCATTGGCTGATTAGTTTTTGTAATATTTACATTCTGACTGTTCTTTGGTCATTGCAAAGTAACTAAGAAAGTTTGGTTATTTTTTGCATTTTGTCTTTTGTCTTGATCAATTCACCGCAAACAATACGCTGATGCTACTTAGATGAAAGAGAATGGGAAAACTTTAGAAAGAACTTGGAAACCCAATCCTCAACAGGAAACAAATTTGAATTTGATGTAACTATAAAACATTTTGCTTTTAAACTTGCCTTGATAAAGTCAGATTGACAAAATGCATTGGTAATGACTAAGAAATATTTTCCATATATATATATATATATATATATAGAATGTGTGTTTGTGTGTGCACGTAGGAGGAGAGAGAGAGATATAGACACACCCGTATTATATAAAACCATTTGTCATTTCTTTCTTCTCAATTTCTTGAAAATTGTTGCTACAATGTCTTCACTTTGCAAAATTCGATGAATTCAGAGTTTTAGTTAAATTTGACCATACCAAAAGCATTAAATAATTTTTATATTTAAATCATATCATGTGATGATTTTCCTGCATTTCCACATACACAATGATGTACCTGATGCATCCATTGAATGACTTATTCCTCTCTTTTGTTTGTTTACAACCACCTTGGCATCTGCATCCTCACAAAGGATTCAAATAAAAAGTCTATCTCCCAGTAGTAGTAAGAGTACCCAGAAACATTTTTCAAACAAAAAAATTGCTTATTAATTTCTGAAGAGAAAATTGCATATTAGAAAATGTTTTTCTTTTAAATGGTATTTTAATATTCATTCTTTATAGAAAAATGAAAAATAAATTTGTATCTTTTTAAAAAATATTCTGTGATTCCTCATTTTCTTTTTATAGTTAAACTAGAGATGAAGGACCATAAAAAATAGAAGAGTTCCACTTTGCCACAATTTCACTAACATTAAATGTTATTTTAATATAATCCATTCTCAATCCCAATAAAGATTAAAGGTTTTTTTTCCAAAGTTACTTTGAAAAAACAATCTTTCTCTTTCAAATGAAAACTTCTACAAACTGCTATTTGAAAGAAAAACTTCTAGAAACATTTATTCCGCTTTTGAAAAAACCAAATATTTTCTTTGAAGAGTGATGCTAAACTAAGATATAACAGTTTGGAGCTTGAAAAGAGAAATTGTCAAACTGAGTTTGAATTCTGTCTGAGTGTGTTACATTCAGTGTTACACAAATACTTTTGGAAAAGGTATGAATCTATCTTTACTTCCCCTGGCTATGGGTTAAATAGAAGGACAATACTGAATTCAAAACCAATCTTTAGCCCAGATATTATAAATCCATTGAAAAGATTATGGAGTTCACAATTAACTGTGTCATGGAGTTGTGAATCTTGACTGAGGTTGAATTAAAAAAATAAAACTTTAAACTACTTATTAAACAACTTAAAACTATTTGCTATTTTTCTTGTAACCTAGAACAACTTGGTGAATGTTATTTGAAGAGGAGATGGGCAGTGCCAAACACTTTAAGAGAATCTATGAAGGGGAATTATTTAGAATGCATTCCATCTATTTTATAGGTTATAAAAAACAAATATAAATATTTACATATTTAGTTTAAATTCCAATTGGAAATTTAGTGTAATTTTGTAATCTATAATTTGGTAATTATCTGTAACAATAATACCTGTATGTTCTTGTAAAATCATTAAGTGGTAAAATGAAAAGCAAATATGATTGTTGAGTGATTGTCCTTGAAACTAGAACTGTTAAAGTCACTAGGGCGTGTGCCAATTTCCGACTATAAAGTTACCCCATTTGTGATGAGGAAATATTGTTTGGAATTGCAAAGCAAGTTAGTGACTGTTGGTAGACAAGTAGGCTCAAAAGACAGAGAATTAAGAATGATTTCTTTATCATTGATGCTATCATGAAATAGTAAAATATTTCTGGTGTTTTTTTTTTTTTATCAACGTAATGGAACGTGCAAATATAATTTGTATGCATTCAATGAGCTAATGTGATCATGAAAGCATGCTAATAAGCAGACAATATATATAAACTTTCTCAGAGTAAAATGAATAGAGACTGAGCTTTGAAGAGAGGATTTCTCTCTTTCTCTTTCATCTTTGTTCTACCAATTCTCACATGCCTATCTTAATGGAATTCAAAAGCACTTATGCAGCAGCCTTGTGGCTGTTATAACAACAGCATTTAGTTGCAAAGGAAAGGAACAAACAAGGATTACATTTTCAACAGCGTGTATTCCTCAAATATTCATAATATAGACATAATTGTTTGAAATTTGGCAAAAAATATTCACATATAGTTCTTCAGTTGCTGTTGGTCAGGAAAGCAATTAGGTGTAAGGGTGTTGTTGGTAGGGACAAGAGTTGACCAATTTCTTGGGTTAGGTGGCCAATGTCACAGTTGAGGTCAGAGGATAGTTCAGAAAAAAGAAAGAAATTAATATCCATATTCCTCAAAATATAAAAATATATACAATTGAGGTATTGGAAAGTTCGCAGATTAAGATCTTTTTTTTTTCTTTTTTTTTTTTACAATAAGATAGTATGGGAAGATAATGGTTAACCCTAGCCTTGAACAGCTTAAGATTGCAGTGATCAGGGAAACATCCTCTTGAGAGTTGGTTCCACAAACCAGAGGTTTGCAGGAAGAAGCTGTTAGAGTGGAACTTACTTATCACTGATGTAGGGGAGAGGTTGGAGGCTGGAGAATAATTTGTCACCCACAAGGACTTGGAGACACTTTTGGACTCTATCCCAAATATAACAACAGTACTCCATTTATGGCCTGATCTGTTTCTTGTAAAGATAGTTTAAGGCCCAACAGTCTTTCAAATCACAGTGCCTCCCCAAGGGGACATTTGTTTATCCTGATTGGTTTTAGTTTGGAGATCCCAGTCTGCTCTGTAATTTTACTCCTAGTTAGTGAGAGAAGAGATGGACTCACAACTTTCTCATGACTATTTGTGTGAAAGTGAATGTAACAAGATGCCAGAATTTGAACTCTGCTAACCATTCTCTCTTTTCCATGTTGCTAACCAATATCTCTTTTCTACGCTGCTAACCACTCTTTCTTTCCATGTGGCTAACCATTACACTACCTGCACATCAAAAACCTGTGTTTGACTTTAAAAAATGTTTGCCAAAAGCTTAAAAGCATGGGAGCTAAGAAAATGCCCAAGGAGGTTTGACAACAGAGTTAAATGTAGAAAGGCCCAGTTTTGTGGTATAGAGACACGTGGGGAAAATTAGAGGTTCGATTGTGTTGAATGAGTACTGGATTAAATGTACAAAAATTACCTTAATTGAACCTGATTATTAATAATTTAGTATAACTGGGTATGACCCCATTACTCACCTGCTATACTCACCAAATCGGGCAAAAATGATGATAAGCTCTTCAGTCAAAATCAAAAATTATCTCTTAAAACCATACCGATTAAGATGTTTACTGAAAAAAACTATCCATTGGTTTTGGGAAAAAAGAGAAATGATTTTCAAAAAAGCTTTATGTTAACAATCTCTGTGTTTATTCACCAGTGGTTTCATACAAAGAATAGTTTTGGGGAAATTAGGTTATCTAAATTTAATCAAGTGATGAGCCGTGCACATGCTTTCCAAACAGGAGATTGGTTTGTTTGATTTTGTTTAGTGGCATATCAACACCTCTATGCATTATTTAATGCTGAAATCTAAATATTTTGACCACAATTCTATGGCTCAACTAAATATATTTTCAACACAATTGTATGCTTTCAACTACAGATATTTTGTACATAATTTTATACTTTAAGAGTAATGCCTATTTTATAGATACATAGATTGTACATGATCTGTTATAGGTGTTATATATTTTGGTATAAACCTATTTCTTTAAAGTTGGTCATTTTATTGACCGTTTCCGTATTCTCAGTTAGTAGTATTTATGTCTTACAAGTGCTAAGTGATTACATTCAATTAAAATGTGTTTCATTGTGAGTTTGGTTTGGCATGTTGTACATGTTGATTGAGATTCGTTCTTTGTCAAGTATGAATGAGTGAGGTATGTGCAGCCAAGCCAAAATGACCTCAGCCATTCTTCCTTTTCTAAACATCCCCCTCCTGAGGACTGGTTTGATTATGCAAAGTTTGTTATTTGCCTTGTTGGTCCAGCGCTTCTGCCATTTCTGTTTAATGAAATTGTTTATTTAATTTTTCAGGTTCCTAAAACTATTATCAAGGGTTTTATTTTTGGTAGATTTTGCAGCTGAGTCTGTTTGGTCATACAAAGAAGACATTTAGATTGTATAAATTAATGGTTAAATTTTCTCAATATATTGCTCATGACAGCCAGGAGGTTGAATTCCATATATATGAGTGTGCATTGAACTGTGGAGCGGAAAGAAAAGATGAAGGCAGAACAGATAATAGTTCTGAAGAGGCTTGAAAAGAGAAGATCATAATAACAGCCATGAATAAACAGTCCACCAGATTACAATCCTAACCTGGGAGAGATGAGCAAATCAACACATATGATTGTTGGTATATCATCATCAAAGCTATAACTACTGCCTTGCTTGGGATGAAATGATTAAAAAAAGAAAAATGAGTTCAGACAACAGTGTAGCACTATTAAGCATCAGAATTGGTGAAAGGTAATTGCTGGTTTGAAAAACCCATGTAACCAACAGCTAAATTAAACTATGTCTTAGTAAAATCTTGTTGAGATATTCTAGTTTTTAACATTATCACAATATTTTTTATGATTGACTGACCGTAATTGGGCAGATACCAATGAACATTAGTTGAGTGAACATTTCTATTGAATGGACCTATCACAGATGACACAGTTCAGAAATTTTTGATTAGACCTTTAAGAATTTTGCATGAATTTAAAATCATCAGGTGAGCTTCCAAGCAATTAGTTTCTACCCCAGGGCTTCTCAACCATTGGGGAATTCCCCTAGAGAGATTCCAAGGCTGGGCGGGGGATCTTTGCTTGTTCCCAATCCCCCGGCATTTGATTGAACCTTTTGCTTATGTTTCCGTTGATTTATTTGATAATTAGCGATGAATTAAAACAAATTACTGCACATGTAGTCAAGTTTTAAAATCAATCAACATTTTCTATTACTATTAAATTTGTAAAATTCTCCTATAAAAATAATCTATGTAAATTTACTAATATGGAAAAGAATGAAGATTTACAATAATATATGCGTATTATTTGGAATGCACATTTTGAGTTGGACAGTCTTGGAAAGGTGGGGAATGACATTCATGCATATGGTGAAAAGGGTGAATTGGGCAAAAATGGTTGAGTACCACTGATCTATATCTATATACTGGATATAGGTATAATAGGTATTAATAGTGTGTGTGTGTCTGTGTGTGGTTTTTCATATTTGGCAAGTCATCCAAAACTAATAACTATTTAAAGAGTAACAGACCAACAGATTTATACGTGTCATCTGTTGGTCTCAAGAAGCCATGGATCTGCACCCAAAGAGTTATGCCTCAGCTGTTGAAAAGCAGAATTAATATGATTTCAAACAGTTTTATAGCCCTATGTCTACACCATCACAGGAGTTCTCAACCAGCGGGTTGTACCCACAGGGGGAGCAGTAATTCAGGGTTTCAGGGTGGGGATCTTACTTTTTCTTGTCTTACAGAATTCTGTTTATTAAATTACAATCCCCTGACATTCTATTAAACTTGTCATTTATTGAAGTCTGCTTCAGTTGAATTATTTAATAATAAAACAAATTACTGCACATGTATTCAAGTTTTAAAATCAATCAACATTTTCTATTACTATTAAATTTGTAAAATTCTCCTATAAAAATAATCTATGTAAATTTACTAATATGGAAAAGAATGAAGATTTACAATAATATATGCGTATTATTTGGAATGCACATTTTGAGTTGGACAGTCTTGGAAAGGTGGGGAATGACATTCATGCATATGGTGAAAAGGGTGAATTGGGCAAAAATGGTTGAGTACCACTGCTGAACTTTTTCCTAAATGAATTGTAGAAAGAAACAATTTTGTTCATGACTTCTATAAATACAAAAAATTAGAATAAAATTTAGATTTACCAATTTTTCCATGTTTTTCAGATGGATTCTACTCTGCTTCAAAAGAGAATTTCCTGAAACAGATGCACTTCGTATCTGGGAATCCTGCTGGGCTCATTACCAGACCGACTATTTCCATTTGTTCATCTGTGTGGCCATTGTGAGTATTTATGGTGAAGACGTGGTGGAGCAAGACCTGCCTGAGGATGAGATCCTGCTACACTTCAGTAGCCTGGCCATGCACATGAATGGAGAACTGGTCTTGCGCAAGGTATAACTTTTTAATTGAATCTCTGTTTTGTTCTGAAGAAATCAAGGGTGGGGGCAGAAACACATAACATAAAAGCAGACAAATCAAAAAGAATTCTTTATACTTTAAGTATTTTATTGACACACACACTCTCTCTCTCTCTCTCTCACACACACACACACAATGAGCTCTCTCTCTCTCTCTCTCTCTCTCTCTATATATATATATATATATATATATATATATATATATATATAGGATTAATGTGAATAAAATTTGTCACTTAGCTGAATCCCAACTCCAGAGTTTCGTAGACAGACTTGTCTGTCCACTCTTCAGGAGGTATCAGCAATTTACTACTTACGTTTTCTTTTTATGCACATTTAACACTGGTGTAAGTTTTCTTCTGTATTCTCTGTGTTTGTGCGTGTGCTTGTCCACATGCAGTTATGTACCTGTTCGTGTGTTTGCTTGTGTGTTCCCATCTTCACAGATGTGTGTTGTGATCATTTTGCCCTTTTCTTCATTATTTTTCTACACTTGCTCACTTTAGCTCTTGTTCCTGCTCTAGACATGCGACCTACTTTAATTAATTAATTTATTTATTTTTATTTATGAGCATTTTAAGTTGTTTTGCTAGGGAAGTTGTGTTTCATTTGTTTATGTTTTTATTTTCATTTTCTTTATTTTTTTATATAAATAATTGAAATTAATGCTTAGTTAATAAATATTTTATATATATTTACAACTTTTGAATTTACGTATATTTTAATCATTAATTTATATGTTTTAGACGTACCTCAAATCTTCCCCCATTTACTTATTTATTCATACCAATTTTGATACAATAATTTTTGCCATTGTTGGTCCCTGAGGAAGTGTTGGCCAAAAGACGCCTTGGTTCCAAAAAAAAATGAACACTAAACAATGTTTTTTTAAAACAATCTAGTAGTTTATTTGGTTTTGCCTTGGTGTTATATATTGAAGTATTAATTATTGGGTGTTAGGTTTGTTCATTTTTTGGTGTTTATATATATATATATATATATATATAAAATTTCAGATAGAGTAGATCTGTAAAAGGACAATATGAATAAAGACAATAAGAAAACTTATCTTAGTCGACACATTTTGTCCTCTGAGGAACTTTATCAAGGCAAATGCAAGGATTTTATTTCGTAACAAGTATTTATATACTTTGACTTATTTCACAAATGTCTCTGTGACCTTTAACAATATTTTGGAAATTTCTTCATGCTTTCTGTGAGGTCTCTTTTTGTTGTTGCCGACAGTGTGGAACGCTTTAAAGTTTTTCTTTTTCTTCCCTTTCATTGTCGACATCCCTGTGAATGCCAAAGCCCTTTGCTCACCTATTGGTGGCTAGTGATTTTCACATGTGGACATCGAAAACCCTTCCACTTCCTGCTGCTAGATGGGTTCCTTCACAACTGACATTTAAGTGCTTTTTGCCTTGATGCCTGAATACTTTCTGATCTTATCTGCTAACCTACCTCCTTTTATGAGAAAACAGTAAACTCCCAGAGACCCCAATTCCAAGTTTTACAATGGCATGAGACCACATCTCTGATTGATCAGTAAATACAATAATTTTTTTTTTTTAATTCAAAAGGTGGATCTGCAACAATTCACAAAGAAATAATTTTGGCAGTTCTTTAACTGCTAATTCTAGAAATAGAAATTTTCACACAACTGTAACAAATTTTTTTTTTTTTTTACAAAGCATCTGGCTTTCTTAAAAATACATTTTTTTTCAAAAGAATGTATAAAAAAACAACCTGGAAAATTATAATATTTATTTATTTACACTTTTAACTAAAGATTAACTTTATTTTACAGGACTAAAAAATATAAAATTTTTATAGTTTACAGATTTGTCAATATGGCTAATTTTAGCAATTTTAAAAAAGGAAAATCATTCCAATCCATTTAAATTTGGTTTGACTTACAACAAAGTTTTTCTTATGGTGAAATATGTCAAAGAAGTTTTCTAAATTCTTCCAATGGGTCATTGAATAACAAAAAGGAAAATAATTCTATCCTGGTACATTTTGTCCTTCAAAAGGAACTTCTTCAGGCGAAATGTTTTCATTGATGGAATCATGTGTAGTGGAAGAGAATTTTGTCTGATATATAGAGTTTATAGATCATATATGGGGATGTGGCTTAGTGGTTAGAATGCTCACTCTCTGACTATGAGACTCAGGTTCATTATTGATTTGTCAGGATGGTGACTTCTTGATGTTATTGGTCTGGAGGAGGCGATCTCAACTTGCAACACTTCTAGAAAGTGCCTGAAAACTATGCTACACGTTGACCCAAGCCTTGCAAGTGAAATTGGATAGACAAAAGCGTTTGGGAGCCATCGGTGGTAGTGCTAGCACAAAGTCATCATGACCGAGATAACAGGCTCTCTCACAGATTTGCTAGCTGCCTTAGTAGAAGGGCATCATTATATATGGTATTCTCTCCCACACACACACACACACACACACACACACACACATATATATATAATATGGGATCATGAACAAAATTGTTTCTTTCTACAAAATGGGATCTAAATGTTTTATATATCAAACAATTTTAGGGAAAAAACTATGATAAAGTGGAAAAGGTTTTGTGTGATACATTTCATCCTTTAGCATTTCATTGGACTAAGGTTACGTTTGCATTGATGCAACTAGCTATGCACACAAAGGAGAGGGTCACTGAGAAATTTAAATTTAAGTTTCATTTTTTTAAATATGTCTAACTGGTTTCATTTAGTTTCTTTTTCTTCTTGTTCATGTTTCCATCACTTTTGTTATTAAATATCCCACATTGTCATAATAGAAGATCTGACAACAAGAATGGTGAAACGCTGTAAGAACATGGACACAAATTTACCATGGACGATCTAGCAATTAAAGCACTTTCTATATATTTTCATCTTAGTTAATTGCTTTCTGTTTTAATTAGAGTAGCATTTTTAAGTCAAAATTATGGTCAGGTTCATTATTGTGAGCAACTAATGCATTTAATGTGTTATTTTGTAAAAGATCCCTTTTCTGTTCATATAATCTTTTATTTAAATCCTTGGGGTTTCTCCAATGCATTTTTTGTGGTAATTATTACAAATGATAGAGTAAATTTCTCCTTCAAGTTTTAGCTTATTATTTTGTTTTGTATTAATTTCATTGCTTTAGAAGTAGTTGTAACAAATTTTATTTTAAGCTTAGATAAATTCTTTTCAATTGTAGTTGTGATAGAGTTAGTGGGTAAAGTAATATATTTTGATTCGTTGGGGTTGTCAGGAAGATTTGCTTCTCTATTCTGAAATATTTTTTTAGAGATTTTTGTTCTGCATTGAATATGAAGTAATTAGGGAATTGGGGAAGCTTAAAAGTATTTTCAATATATCTCTCTTCATGTAAATACTGAGGGCTAAAAATTCAAATATTTAAAAATAATTTTAAAATTCTTGTCTAATTCATTTTCTGGGTAATATATTTTGTGTGAAAGTGTTTTTAAAGTAATGGTTTGTATAAGGTTGAAGGGATGTAAATTTGGCCTTGTAAAAATATTCAACTCATCCACAAAGAAAAAGAAAAAAGAAAAAAAGAAAGCAGAGAAAGTGTAAATCTAAAATTTTATACTTCAGAAATTGTTGAGGTGTTTTATAAAAAGTAATTTTCTATTCTGAGACCAGTTTCTTCTTATGAAGGCAGTTTTCATGGACAAGACATGGGAAGATTTCTTAATGGCTCCTTTTAGTATGTCAGATAGTTACATTCATCTGCTACTCAGATTTTATACGGTGTTTACTCATTCCCCCATGAGAATGAGATGTGACACAAGGTCTTTTTAAAGTGGGGACTCGAGCGCGTGCACTCAGATGGGGACAAAAATTTCCCACAGCCCCCACAACCGTTGGTTGCGCTGGCCTCGTTGCAAGCACCGATCCCTCCCTCTTGTGCAATTGGAGGGCACGGCCTCGGGCAGCTGTTCCCCAGGGCTGGGC
Organism: Acanthosepion esculentum; assembly: GCA_964036315.1. Lineage (NCBI taxonomy): Eukaryota > Metazoa > Mollusca > Cephalopoda > Sepiida > Sepiidae > Acanthosepion > Acanthosepion esculentum. The sequence continues at coordinate 12,879,721 of OZ038519.1, read as the reverse complement.
ACCTCTCAGTATTATTTTCTCAGTTGCCCCTCTGCCCTTCGACAGAGACGCCCCTGAGCGCACTCTGTCCAAGGACAGAGACGCAACTGAGAGATGATAAATAATGCGCAAATTACTTAATAGTAATTTACACACAATTCTTCATACAAACTGACTGTTAATATGTTGTCCTTTTTATTTAGTCCTGACAGGATGACATACTAGTAGGCACTAAATGTGTGTAATTATTTAACAGAAAAATGCTCAGCTGCATTTTAAAATGTGTTACTTGAATAAAATATAAAATTTTTAATAATTTAATAACCATACATAATTAAAAGATAAAACTTTACAGAAAAATAATTTGATAAATGCTGTGTAATTTTGATCTTTCACCATGAATTAGAATTAAATTTTATTTTAAGTTGATAGGAAACTCAGTAGGAATATTGTATCTTATTAATGATTTTCAATAAAAAGGTTTTATCTGTCTGAAACTGATTAATTAATAGAATGAATGTTTTAATATGTTTATTATAATTTGAATCTCTCTAATTGTACAAAATCTTAATTTAGATAAATTTTTAAAGTTTTTCTTAACAAAAACTACAAATTGTTAATCATTCGTAACATTTTGCCCATGTTATGACTTCAGTTGTACTGTCTATAAATATTTGCTTTTAATATTAGAAACATGACAAAAATATATTTTTTCATGTGTTTTAATCAGCATTGCCTTCTTGTTTTCATTTTTCAGGCCCGTGGATTATTACACCAATTCCGAAAAATTCCCAAAATTCCCTGTACTCTGCATGGACTTTGTTCGCTCTGTGGTACAGGCATGTGGGACAGTGGCCATGTCCCCACAGTGGAATGTGTAGGCAACCACAGTGATGATGAGAGTTGTCCCTATAACAGCAGTTCTTCCACACCCGTACGTTGTTTAGACTCAGATTAACAACTGTTTTGAGAGACAGACAGGCAGGCAGGCAGGCATGCAGACAAGAGCGAGAGGGTGGCAGGGAGTCCTTTTCAGTTGCTACCAATGCAAACGCTTTCAAGAAAAATTATAGTCAGTATTAACTTTACTATTGCAGGATACAGCTAAAATCTCCCGTTACTTTTCAAAGGAACAAATCTTTATCAAATAACATCCCAGAATTAATAAAATTATATTCATCTAATTGATTACCATCAGATTTTTACGATCAAAAATCATTTAAATAAAGAAATAGGATTATTTGATTGTCAGAAAATGGAAACTAATTTTGAGATGTTTTTTCATTTTTGCAATCTTAAAAAGTGGGCTATATCGCCCCACGCTCTTAAAAATCCATTTGTTAGCCTCAGAATTAAATGGGAGATATAGTTACTGCCCAGTAAGGTTTATACTGACCAAAATTATTTTACCTCCATTTGAGTTGTGTGTTTTTTTTTTCCTCTGCAACGTTTCCGAATACACTTTTAGTTCTGCTAACAAGAACGATAACTCTGTGAGATAAATTATGACAGTACAACAAAAACAAAAAAAAATCTTTCTAAATTATTCTTTTATTTTTCGGTATGAATGGGGAAAAAACATTTTTATGGTTGCTTTTTTATCTAAAACATTTCCTTATAATTAACATCTGACCTCACCCCCTACCATCATCATTAATTAACTATTTATGGTCTATTGTTGTAATCACTACAAATGTACAAATGCAAAGTGCTTTAGTCTTCAGCAACATCTTTTACTATCACCATCATCCTGACTATTTTGTGGCTTGTGTGACATGTTGATTGCTTTATAAAATATTGAAAAAAATCACAAATTGTAAACTAATGTTTCATAAAAACAGTTCTAAGTTTAAGATAAGCAAAGTTTTCTTTGTATTCATTTTTGCTATTTCAAAAAAATATTATTAAATTATTAAACTGACAGATATTTAAATCTTAATTAGATCTTATCTGCTCTGCCACAATTCACACAATTGAAAAATAACGAGATCCTCTTTTAGTAACAACTTCTCAAGGTCATTTTATAAGTCTATCATAAAACAATTTTTTCACAACAAAATGGCTGACTCTACAAAGCAACAAATGGCAAGATCTGCCCACACAAGACAGCAGTGTTTTTATAGCTCATCAATTAATTAGATAATAATTAACCACAGAACCTCACTGAACCTTTAAAAAGCCATCAGTCTGTTTCATATACAAATATTTGGCATCCCTTTTCTGGAACATTTTTTTAAATAACTTTTTTTGTTTAAACTTAAAATATGAATATAGAATTATGAAATAAAAATTCATAAGAATTGTATCACAAAGTCTTCTGAAATAATTTACGTTTTATAGTTTACAGTTACTGTTTTAAAATTTATGTGCATTTTGATAAGTTAGGATTTGAATGTAAAATTAGGTTAGATTTATTTAGGCAAAATATTCATAATTAAACAGATTTTTACTACAGTTGTCTCAAATATTTGTTACATTTAGTGCATAAAATGTGTATGTAAATGTAACAACTTTTATGGGACAGAAGCAGTATTACTGAAATCATTTTTTTTTTTTTTTCTTAATCATTTCACCCCAAGTAAGGCAAGATGCAAGAGGTTACTGAGTCAGAGAATATGAGCAAAAATACTATTACGGAAAGGGAAATGTGATAGAAGAAACTGTTAGCATAGAACTTACAGTTACATCTAGCAGCCATTTCAATGAAATGATGAGATCTTCCTTGCCGCCAATCTAATACTGCACATATTCATAAAGTCTAGGTACCATAGTTGAACCAATTTGTTTTTTTAAATCATTTCACTCCAAGAAAGGCAACAAAGCCACTAGGATGAAAGAGGTTACAGAATGTAAGAAAATATAAGAAGAAAAAAAACACTATTAAGGAGAGAGAACAATAAAAGAACAGGAATTAAGAAGACAGAAAATAATGATTAACATTGCCATTAAATTTTTTATGATCAAAGTTGAGGGGGAAGCAAGAAGCCAGAAAAGAGTTACATATGCAAGAAACTGTTAGCATAGAACTTACATTTAGCCATTTCAACTGTAAAAGGACAAGACCAATCTCGTACTGTACTTTTATGATTATTTTCTAATCTTGGTGTATTTTATATATCCAAGGATTTGTAACTTAAATATTTCATTAAAATTTTGTTGGAGTCAAGTAAAGCACATCTCAAAAATTTTAAATCTCTTACAAGCCATACAATAGGATAAGATTCAAACATTTTCATTCGGTTTTCTTTTCCTGCATTTAGATGAAAAACAATTTTTTTTGTGTAATTTCATCTCAAAACTAATCATTCCATGAATAGATTTTAGTTTTTCTATCATCAGATTATAGCTTTTAAGCAAATTACATCTAATAATAATCTGTTCAATTTCTATGGCCTTTTTGATGACTACAGTAGTTATATATTTATTACTAACAGTTGCGGACAGGATTCAAACCCAGGTAAAAGCTAGGATTTTGAATGCTGATTTTCAAAATAGGTTGACCTTTCCTGTTTAGTGAATTAGCACCATACAACCTTTGACCTTATGACCCTGAGCCACAAACTAACCAATGGTTAGTAAATGTTTTTCTCATTAACTTATTTACAAAGAGAAAAATAGATATAAGAAAATCTAGCTATCCAAAATTTTAAATTGCAGTAAATCTATTTTATTTTTTGAAAGCAAAGAGGTTTTTTTTTTTTCTATCATTTCACCCCAAGCAAGGCACTAAAGCCACTAAGACAGATTACTGAGTATGAGAGAATATGAGAAAAAAGAACTAAGGCAAGAGATCAATAAAAAACAATTAAGAAGACAGAAGATAACAATTGACATTACATTTAAATTTTTGAAGATCAAATTTGACTGGAAAGCAAGAAACTGGAAGAGATTTCCACAAGCGAGAAGTGTGAGAAAAGAAACTGTTAGCAAAGAACATACAGTTACATCTAGCAGCCATTTCAAATGTAAACTAATGAGACCTTGCTGCCAATCTAGTACTGCACTTAAATTTGTATAGTCTAGGTACCATAGAAGAAAGTTCATTGAAAAAATTATCATGGAAGAATTTATAGAAAAAGCACAGGGAAGCTACATTACAGCAATGGTAAAGTGACTGAAGCTGAGATGCTTGGTCATAATTTTAAACCAAAATATTTTTTAATCTCTAAACATAGAGAATAATAATATGTACTTTAAAATCTATGAGTGATAGGAATTTATTAATAAAAAACAGATGTTTTGTAAAGGGAGTTGGTGAAATGGGAATATTGAGTTAAATATACATTGCAGTGTTATATGGTGACTTCAAAAGTTATTAATTTCAAATACTTAAGATTACTGATCTCAGTCTCTTTTTTATTATTATTTATATTGTGTCAGTTATTCAAAGATTTTTTATTCAAGTTTTGATGCTTCTATTGAAAAATATTTATGGGAGAAAATTTAGATTACTAAACAAGATGATGTGTCAACTTTATGGTTTTATTTTACAAAAATGTTTAGAAAAATTTATTTTTTCTTCAGTTTCTTCCACTATTTCATTTTTATTTATTTTTTTAATGGAAATGATTGAAATATCAAGAACTTCAGCCTTTCCTTAGAATGAAAGATATTTCTAGAATAATCATTTTGTATAAAAACAAAATAACAATAGAAATTCTTAAGGAAAATGGCTAAAAACATTTATTCTTATAAAAACTGGTTTGTGATTTACTTTTTTTACTCTAAGGACTTACCAAAACTTAATATGTTACTAATTCTTTCTTTGATTTAAAATGAATAGAGACCAGTTTGATGTAAGCCCTACACTGAAAATATTCATTTGACAAAACCAAAATTGAATTATAGTTTTTAAGAAAATAGGCCAATGTGATAATGCAACTTCATGACAATATAGAACTATTTTTCTTCAAATTTTGCCTGGCATTTGATTACATAAAAGGTTTTAAATATCACTCCTCCCAGCGCCAATCAGTATTAATTTGTATTCTTGGCAATAGGCAAACTTCATATTTTAAGAATTTGACTGCTGAAATTTTTGCATTGCATGTCTGTTAAACACAAAACTCATAACATCAATAAACTTCCAACATCTTGGAATATATTTTGTGAATCAAATACCTATAACATTTTTTTGAATGATGTTTTTCAGTTTTATAATAAACTCTCTTATCTTCTATTTATATGGGAAAATAATACAAAGTTTTTGCTTCTGGTTCAATAATAACTGATACATTTAGATGATGAAATTTGTCCTGAAATAATTGTGAGATTTGTAAATAAAAATGAAATCTCAATGAAAATGAAATTAATTCAGTGCTTGGAACAATTATTTGAGAAACCAATAATGAATTTACATTTAAGGATTTTTTATTATTTAAAGTAGCATCAAGGTTTTGTAGCTGATTTTCAGGTCTATTTTTAGAACATTATAACTCTATATTACGATGTTTGCTATTTTGAGTTTTGCCAAACATGTTCTTAAATTTCCACCCATGGTTGGCATTTTCTGCTAAAATACGTAAACACATCAGGTGTGGGTTTGAAAATTTAAATATTTGCTTTAAGACATCTCATCTTATTAAAAAAAATTATTACAATCAGGTTTAAATATAATAACACTTTATTAGGACATATGAATATAAGCTTTAATAAGTGTTACTATTAATCAAAAGAAAACCATGAAAATATATCAACTGTTATGGGGCAGAAGTAGTATTTTGTTAAATTATCTTCAAGATTTTTTTAACACATTTACCAAAGTCCGTCACATTTAAATAAAATAATAGACTGTTTTAAAAAATTTGTTTCGGCAAGTTATAAGTATATAAATCTCTATTGTATATATGGAGTGGGGCTTGAAAAGTTCTTGGCCCAACTAAAAAGGATCAAAAAATAAAATTCTGATGTTTACTTACTTGGCCAGATGTTGGAAAGTGAGTCAGGCCCCAAAATTTTCAGCATCCCCTTGTTTTATGTTAGAATTATATAAACAAGTTTTGTTAAAGATGACTGACAAGTTGCTGTGATTAAGTTTTTAATTATTTTGTGTTCATATAAGTGTTTTCTTTTCTGGACACAGTGTGTAAAAACTTTTCAAAAACAAATCAAACTCACAAATAATTATATTGGTCATACAACTACGTGCCTATCTAGATGACTCATGTTACACCTATCTGACCCTAGCTCAATTAGGACTCATTTAAACACATATGGAAACCTGCCAAATTCTCTCTGCAACATACGAGTAAAAAATACAATAGCCTCATCTAAAGGTAAAAAATAAAAGATTAAAAATAATGGAAGCACCTAATAAAAAAAGCCAACATTCACAAACACAAACACAACATGCTGACTATGTTTTGAAAATAAAACATTCCTATAACTTCAGATACATACATAAAAAAAACCCACACATTCAGTTAAAAATAAAAATTATCTTTGATAAATGGCTAGAAGAATAGCTGAAAGAACTTAGATATGCAGAACTTTTGGACAGTTTTTAGACACTTTGTGTCCAGAAAAGAAAGCACTTGTACGAACACAAGAAAAATTAAATAAAGAGCTTAATTGCAGCACCTTGTCAGTCATCTTTAATAAAACTTGTACAAAAGAGTGATTGCTGCCCAAATACATTATATATATATATATATATATATTATATGAAAAGATTACTTAACTTTTAAATATCAATTTTATCCCAACTTCAAAGTTTCTTGGTAAAATTTCCATTTCAAGGGTTGTGGTTTTAAATGGTATATATAATTTACACTCAAACTACTTTCCTCATCTTTGTTGATGAGGATAATAGTCCACATATAAATAATGATGACTCTTCATCCTAGAAATTCAGTTAAATATATTATTATTGTTATTAAACTATGAATTTTCTAATATTTTGGATTTATTTAAAGATTTTGAAATTGTAACTCCCAATAGTCGTACATAGGCAATTCCAAATGGACAACACTTTTAAATTACCTGAAATGAAAACCTGAAAATTTACCATCAGTAATAATGATCTTATAATGCAAAATGGAGAAATCAATAGAAAAAAATTTTAAAAGTTGTAGCAATTCTAATATTATTGTAATAGCAATAAAAATTATGTCCCCCCCCCCTCCTCAAAACAAAACAAAATATTGAGCTCTAAAAATGTTTGTATGCTACAAAGTCATATTCATCTGCTGGAAATTCAGTTAATGACATCTAAAAATATAAGCAGTTTTTTGGGGGTTTTTTATGAATACCAGAAAACAAAAACCTATATTGACTTCAATATGCATCTTGCATTTCAATATGCATCTTGCATAATAAAAACCGACAACATAATTGTTTGGAAAAATCTTAATCAGTAACCAGTAATTTAATTAAATAATTTTCAATAATTTTTATTTTCTTACTTTTTTTTTCTTCTCATTTTTAATTTTTAAAATTATTCTAAAAATTTTCATTTGCGTGTTTTTGTGTTTACTTATTTGTAAATATCTTTTTAAATCAATTTTTCACAATTCTTTTAAATTGTAACAATTAACAAAATATAATGCATTAGAGTTTTAATAGATTTTACTTGTAAATATCATTTTTAAGTAATTTTTTCACAATTCTCTTTTAAGTTTGTAACAACAAAATATTATGCTTTAGAATTTTAATAAATTTTATATGAAATAAACTGGGTATTCTTGCTTCATATTGTAAATAGACTTTTTTATTTTCAAGCGTCGAGTTAGTAATCAAGCTGATTTGTCTTTCTAGATCACTTTTTTTTCCTAGAAAATCAATCATGCTTAATATTCAGCAACCATTTTATTACAGATAAAAAAATGTTGCCAGAAGTAACAGATTTAGCAATAAACATTTTAAGTCTGGTCCTTAGGTAATTTCTCCCTTTATTTCTGAAAGAAATAATAATATAATTATTAAATTTTTTTGCCTAAATGATGCAGTGAAATTCACTTTAAAAATTTACTATGTAAATGTAACAAACAACAAACTGTGATTGATTTTGATAAGAGTTTATTTATTTCATCCTGGAAACTTTAAACAAATCAACAATATGCACTTTTTTTTTCTTTTTTTTTGGGGTGGGGTTTTTTGTATTGTTTTTTTTTGTTTTTTTCAAGTAATATCCATCATTTAAGCTTCAAGATTTTCTCATGGGTAAGAATTTTTGCATTCATTTATTCCAAGAGAGACATTTTTACAAACATAAAATAAATACAAATAAAATCCTGGTGAAAGTATAACCCACAACTTAGCCTGCAGATACAATATCAAACCCATAAAGAATAACCGTTCTCTGACTGTAATTGTCAGTCTGGTTATTTTGTTTATGTATTTATTTTCAAAATTAATGTCTTGTCTGATTTAACTTTTACCATCTTATTAACACATTAACTGCAGTAGCCATTTGTGTATTCACAGTTGAACTATAAAACTGTAATGCTGGAAATTTCTGTTATCTGCAATTAATGGATTAACATCAGATAAGATATTTTTTTAAATTAATCTAAACCAACTTTGAACATTTTTATACAGATTATGATGACTAAAAACTGTTTAATAATAATGTTTTGTACAAATAGCATGACATAAATCATGTTTTGTATAAATAGTCTGCAAGTATTAACTAATTTATATGCATTTTTAATTTGTTGAAAATCATGTCATTTTTAATATTTTTGTACATTTTCAAAACTAACAAAAATATTGATTTGCAATATGAAACCAAGTTAAAAAATAAAACATAAATTGATGTTTCATTTTAGCTAATTTTCTCTACTATTTCCTATTTATATACCAATTTGTTGAAGTGTATAAATATTTAGTGGAAGCACAAAGGTCTGAGGTTCCATCTCACACTTATTGAAAAAGTCTGGCTTAAAACAAAATATTCTTTTGAATGAACAGATTTAACAGTTAATTTGCATATCTCATTGAGCATATGTTCTGCCTAGACATACTATTTGAACATATGTAGACAACATTTTGTTAATATTTTGATGTTTGTTTTTGCAAAGTTCACTATGATTGATATTTTCTTTAAACTTTTATCTTTTTCTCATATCTAAATTTTGAGCAAATTTGACAGCAAAACACAAAATTATAGAATTTGTCTCTGTAATATTGCAGGCTGATTTTGTCAATTTGAAACATTTGATGGCCACTTGCTTAATTTGTCATAGATCCACAACTTCAATATATAAAGGTTAAAGTTAATTTTTTTTTATATATAAAATTTACCAGTGAATTGAATTATTGGTATTTCTTTTTAGGGTTTTCATCTGTTCAGTTTCTATGTTGACCTTACAAATTGACCAATAAAATTTAATTTCTTGATAAATGCAATCAAATTCTGTCTATACAAAACGTTTTCTATTTCTGCCATATTTAAGGCTGCGTATCTCAAATTTACTGTCGTCATACATTGTTTCTTAAACTTATTATTTTCTCGAAATCTTTCAAAATCTGCCAGAAAAAGTTGAAGATGAACAAATTTCAATTTTGCTTTGCTATCTTACCTTTCTAGCCATTTGCTTCATCTTTGTAAATTTCAACATTTTTTCAGCAGTCACACAGGTGTTTTAATCACAATGCTAATGAGTCTATATAATTATATTAAATAGGACTAAACAATATTTCATCATCTTTTCATTAAGTTTATTAAATTTTTACTTATGAATATTTATTTCCAGCAATCAGAAATTGAATGAATCTGTGTCACTTTCCAGGAAGAGATTTTTTTTTCTTTCATAGTCCAAAAATTTACAGGGGGAAATACATGAACATTTTTTAGTTATCTGTTTTTTAATTTTAGATCAAATATATTTAATAAGTATTTTATTATGATAGAAAATACAATGTGATGAAATTATCCATATTTAAATAAAGCCTCAAAATCTCTTTCTCCATCTCCATTCTATCAAAAGCCTCAAAATAAACATAAAATATTCAACAACTTCATTTAATCATTATTTTATTTTACACATTTTTAAAACAGATTTGTTATTTCCTCAGATTTCTTTAAAAATGCATTTTATTATATATATATATATATATATATATATATATATATTCTCACACACACACACAGGAGTTGAAAATATTGATAGATTTGACAGAATTGTTAAATAAGGAACAAGGAGGAAATCTTTATAAATTTGACATGTTTCACTGTTTATTTAGCTTCATCAGAAATTTTCAGAATGGAATGATTTGGAGTTATATGTCAGCTTTTAAATTTTATGTTGTTTTTATTGGTTGAGTAGATGTTATGTTATGTTTATACAAACATAAATACTAATATACACATGACATTTACAAAACCAAAACAGAATTTAAAAATTGATACTGACATAAACACTAATGCCAATATATATATATATATATATATATGATGTCTATATAAAGAATAAAAACAAAACAACATAGAATTTTAAAAAGAAATATAACTCTGAAGCATTCCATTAAATAAACAGTGAAACATCAAATTTATAAATATAATTGTTCCTTATATATATATATATATATATATATGTGTGTGTGTGTGTGTGTGTGTATGTATATATATTTGGTTTGCAGGTCTGAAAGATTGAAGGCTATTCTTATAGCTTTCATGAAATAAAGATTATTAGCTATGGTATTTTAAGTGTTTGATATTCATTAATTAATTAATCTATCTATCTATCTATCTATCTATATATATATATATATATATATATATATATATATATATATATATATATATAATAGCTGGACACTCATATTTGAGGATACCTGTCTACTAGGGCAACTAGCCAATCCCTACTGCAGACGCTCACTCAGGCATATTATTGTTTGCTTAACGCCCACAGTGTCCACCTGTAGTTTATACCGCAACTATGCTGAGCAGACCTTAGTTACAGTTTCTGAGAGAGAATGTGTTATCTAGCATGATCAACAATTTGAACAAGGCCAGCATGCTCAAGCCCTCAGCCACGATGACTTGTGGCTTTATGCTAGCACAGCTATCGACAGACCCCATGGGTTCCGTCTACCCAATTTCACTCACAAGGCTTGTGTCAACCGATGGTATGATTTTCAGGTACTTTCCAAAGATGCCACATGCTGGGATCGACCTTGATCCAGTCCGATAACATCAGGAAGTCTACTTTCTGACTAATCGACCATGTTGAGTTTCAAACCCGAGTCTCTTGGTCAGAAAGTGAACATTCTAACCACTCAGCCACGCACCCATATATATATATATATATATATATATATATGCACACACGCACTGTGGCAGGCTGGCCCACTGGAATACCAGTAAATTTCCCAGTGGGCCACATCATTTTAGAAATAACCGAACAAAGTAAAAAATAAAAAAAACACAAAAATATTGCTTAAATGCTGGGAAGATTTTAATAAGGCTTGTTTGATGGTTTAATTTCTTTCAGTAGATAATAGATATCCTCAGTTCTTTGTTTGATGAAGTGTTTTGGGATTAAATGGATCCTTTTACAATTTTCCCAGTATAAATTTTCAAACCAGTCAGCCACTATACACTATAGTCTGACTGGGTTGAAAATCTATACTGGGAAAATTATATATATAATATATATATATATATATATATATATATATATATATATATATATATATATTATAATTATTTTTAAAAAAATATGATTCCTTTGCTACATAAGAGTTCTCATGTTTAAAAAACGAAAGCCAAAACCCTCAATATAATTATTAAAATTAAATTGAATTAAAGTATCAAGCCCTGTTTCATCCTCAAGCGAAAATTTAGGAATAACCAATCTTGAAATTTACTCATCTTTATAAGCATGTTTGTTCACAATATTAATTACTATGGAAATGGCTGGGGCAACCATTTTGATAAGTGGTCTAACAGTTAATTTTTATCCACATGTCAGTCACCTTCAGAAAGAGGTCAAGCTGAGGTAGGGTAGGGTATCCATTTCAAAGCAAACGATGATCGTCTGGTCAGTCACAGCGAAAGATAGTTTTTAGCACCATGATATGTCGTGAAGTGTCTAGAGAATTTGCTTTATGAAGTCGTCAAAAAGACAAATTGTAGTTCAGTGCGATGTGTTTATATATGAAACAGCCATTTGGAAAAATAAATAAATAAAATAAAACAAAATTCTCTGGACACTTCACGACATATCATGTTGCCAAAAGCTATCTTTCGCTGTGACTGACCAGACGATATGCTATGCGTACATGAATGCCATCATTCGCTTTGAAATGGATACCCCGCCTTACCTCGGCTTGACCTCTTTCAAAATTATGGTTACACTCCTTACGGTGAGCAATGTGTTGTTCTGTAAAAGATTCCTTTTTGTGTTCATATAATCTTTTATTTAAATCCCTTGAGGTTTCTGTATGGGAATTATCGCAGGTGATAAGAGTAAATTCCTCCTTCAAGTTTTAGTTTTATTATTTTGTTTTCTATTAATTACTAATTCTGAAACAATGAAAGATTTAATTAAAAACTGCGCTCAACATAAGGCATACATATTCTTCTTACTCTTTCTTCTCTTGAATAACACTTGAGCTGTGACTGTTAGAATATTTCTGTAGAAGCTGAATTTAAATTTTAAGTCATCATTGATTAGTTGGGCAGTTTGGAGGGAAAAAGAAATTTGTAAAATGATGACCATTTGTAAAAAGATTTGATCCAAGTTACTTCAGAAATAAATTCCTGAAATAAAACTTATCTGAAAACTTGTAGAACATTAATAATTAGTGTTTTAATTACTCATCGTCATTATTATTATTATTATTTGTATGTTTCCTCTTATGCTGTCTTGGTCTCTCTTCTTCTGTCACTTCTCACTTTAATCATTAAATCTCTTCATTAAATGCATTGTTTTTTCTGGAGCAGCACATAAAACAACTACCAACCTTCTCAGATCATTAACCCTTTTGTAACCAAAAGCTTTGAAACACTGATTTTTAAAGCTCATCTCTTTATCACCATTTGTTTTTGAAGTCAGAAGTCATTTCTGACCTGTATTTTGAAAGTGTTTCACTGAATTTTAATTGTGAATCTCTTGAAGTTTAACTTTATTCACTTCATTACTGTTTTTAAATCAACTTGAATCCAATGACATTTTTCACATGACCCAACTAGAATTATCTAATTTAATAATCCTCTCAATTATTTTAATTGCTAATTTTAATTAAAGAATTATTTTCAATAATATTCAGATTTTGAGTCTATAAAATTCACAATGCTGTGAAAATATTAAATGTTTGTGGGTCAATATCAATATGGATTTATTTAGCTATTGTTTTGATATATAAAATATATTGAAGTCTTATTTCTTAATATTAAGAGTTTTTGCTATAAACCAACGAGATCGATAGATGTCTATGCACTTTTTAAATTAAAAAATTGTCAGTAAGCATTGAAATTTTATATTGATTTATGTTAATTAAAAGATAATCAGTCAGTCAATCAATCAGTCAAGTAGGGAATAAAATTATGATTTTGTTTTTAATTACTTCTACTGAATGCAATGTCTGGGGGTGAATATTTGAATTCCCTGATTGTTATGAGTTTTTAAATGCATTTAAAACAATCCTGTTTTCTGTGAGTGTTCATGAATATATTATTGCACTGACTAATTAAAATTTTCTTGGCATATTTTAAAGATTTATTGTGCCTGAAGTACACTTTAAATCTCCAATCAAGAAAGACGATTATTCTCCTTGGACCTCATTTAATGTATTATTTTAGATGGAAGCCAAAGAGAGTTTGGGGGGTTGATTTGTTAACAGGCTCTAAATGCCTGGACAAAAAAATGTTTATTGAATTTTTTTGTTTTTGTTTTTGTCAAAATGAAAGTTATTAAGCAGATGTCAGCTTTGCACAAACTGCCCACATCTCCTTTGTGTCTTTTAATTTTGTTGTTGTTGAAATTCACTAAAATCCAAAGAGAATGGTGCTGCCACAAACTCTTCACAAACTTTTTTTTCCCCCAAAGCAAAAGCATGTTTCATCTTGTTGCTAAAAGGAAAGCTCCAGTGATCGTGATGGAAGAAAATGCAATTTGAAATCAAATTAAAAGAAAAAATGTAAAAGAAAATTCAGACCTGATGGTTTTGATGCAATATAAACTAAAAATAGGGAATGTCTGATACTAACTTTTTAAAAATTTTATTTTAATTTTTAATTAGTTTTTTTTTTTTTTTTTTGAGGAGGAGAATTCACATTAAAATATCATTTAATTATTAATTGCAATTATAATATATTAAATTTAAAAATAAAAGATTTTTTTTCATTAAATTTAAGAAGAGACTTCATATGACTTGGCAGGTGTCCTTTAAATATATATATATATATATATATATATATATATAATGGAGATTTGACATATATATATATATATATATATATATATATATATATATATATAATGGAGATTTGACATATATATATATATATATATATATATATATATATATATATAATGGAGATTTGACATATATATACATATATATAATGGAGATTTGACATATATATATATATATATATATATATATTGCAAATGTAACTTTTTCTTCTATCATGAATCCTAAAGAGACATATATATGCTCATCCAATTGGATTTGGAGAATTGAACCCAATCTAAAAATACAGAGATGTAAGGGTCACTTTTTCTCCTCTAAAACTGATGATACCAACCTGTTGTTAGTTTCATGAATTTGAGTCGATCACACCAGTACAAGATTTCTCTTCTTTTTTTTTTTTACTTATCAGAACTTGTAAAAAGCAACGTTAATTATTTATCATTGGATCTAAACTTTTTGGATTAAATGTAATATGTATCTGAGTTTGTACAAATATAAAATAATTAAGTTTCTACATTTTGCAATCCAAAACAAAGAATTGTGACCATTTTTTGCATCGAGATCTGAGATGAGATCAATTTTGTATGAAATGAAATCCAAGGAAAAAGACATCTAAATGTCTATACCTTGTGAATTTGATGGCCTGCAATCCCCAATTGTCTTTATGGGGATTGCAAGTGCTCAGGGGATTAAAATCTTGTCTCATATCTGGATACTTTGGGGAAGAGAAAACGCAAGGTACTCTTTACGGGTTCGGGTGCCTCAAAGCTGTCATGGGTGATAAAATTTGCTGGGGCGGACAGGACGTGAGAGAGGAGAAAGAAGCACAACAGTTGGGGAGGATCCTATGCAGTTGCTTTATTAAAAGTTCACAAGTCAGTGTTTCCCAAATAATAATGTTGAATATTTTTTGATTTTTGATCAAGTACTGTAAGGAAACTTATTCAGAGCATGATTAAAAATCCAGACTAATGAATTTGATGTCCACAGAGGCAAAACAAATGCCATGTGGAAGTTTATAAACATTAACCACTTCATTATATTGTGAATGTGTCAAGATTGGGTGACCTGAATCAGTTTGTTTCTTCCTTTCTTGATTTGACTTCCTAACAAAGATATTTGAATAGATAACCTGAAAATATATATTTACATACAGTTATAGTCTAAGATTGGTTTTTGTCTGTATTGTTAGTTCAGACAAATGTGCTCAATCATCAACAAATACGGTCACATTGAAAAACTTGAACCATTTTTTTTTTTGTTACTTGATGTTGATTCAAAATGAAAATAGTTACATAAGTAATTTTATACTCACACGTATTAGTTGGATGGAGGGCCTTGGATCGATTTTGGAAACTGCATGAAAATTGTGAAAATGAAATTTATAACTTTCATTATGTTGAAATTAATCAAGTTAGTTGTAAATTGACTAATATAGTAGACAACGTAGACTTTGGTATATTTTTGTATTGGTCTTAATCTCTGGATCGATTTAAAAGAATGGAATTTTATTCCAAAATACGGAATCAAAATGTTTGATCATTATAATAAATCAATTAAAAAAACTCACATTTTTTTAACTTTTTATTTATACTTTCCATTGAATTTTTAGAATCCAATTTATGAAAATTAAATAATAGAAGTAGCTGTGTATAAAAATGTTATATATTTTTAATAGAAACAATAACAGCAGCAATATTATTTTTATTTTTATTAGATCAAGTATTGTCAGCCATTATTATAAATTTTTGACTTGTATTTTGATCATGCAATTAAAGGAATTAAGATGAAAGAAAATGCTCATCAAAAAATGACAATAACAGAAAAAAATTTTATATATACTAAATGAACAGATTATGATAATGTTTTCAAAATACATTAATTATTTATTCAAAATTTTTATCTCATATGAAATTTGAATTTAAAAAAATGTTTTTATCGTTATTCAATCAGTGATCCAAGTCATCCCACTGCTTTTCTCACTCCATTTGATGGTGTAGGTGTGAGTGTAAATGTCATATATATAAATAAAGTGGACACTATGGTCAACACCAATCACCAACAGTCTGTTTCATGCTTTGATGCAATCTTTGGGCTATGAAAATTGCATTCACACATTAAACAAACTGTTGCCACTTGGTGTTGACCACAGTGTCCACTTTTATATTTACTATATTCTCTGTCTCTGATATTGAGCACTTTTACCCATAAATATAGCATACTTTAAAGCTATATTTTTATCATTCATACATACATACATACATACATACATACATACATACATATATATATATATATATATATATATATATATATATATATATATATATATATATATATATATATATATAAAGAAGTCTTAATTGTAAAGTTTTGATTTTATTAGCTTTATATCTTTTTCCTGAAATATTTAATTATAATTTTAGGGAATTTTCCATCAAAAGTCAATTTCAAGGCTCTTTACTGACACAAACACTGCAATGTGAATGAAGATTATAATTTGGAAAACACTGACTTTTAAATTATCTTTTTTTTTTCTTTTTTTTTTTTTTGCCCAAGGTCAGAAACAAAGACAAATGTATGAAATGAAAAACAAAAAAGCTTTCATTTGCTGTTAATCTTATTCATGCAATGTTCATTTCTACCCTGGGTATTTGTATATTATTACAATTCCAAGAAGTATAAAACCTTCGTCATAGAAATTCTGGTCTGAAATCCTGAGCCACTCGAAGCTTCCCAAAATTCGCAAGACTTGAATTGATAAATACACAAGGTGGATGTTGAAAGAAAAGACAAAATACCAGATGTGACTTTATTGGCACAAAATTTGGTAGAAACAAGACTGTTTTCAAAATACAAAATGAAAGATTATTCAAAAATGGACATTAATGAAAATGTTAAAAATGTAAAAAAAAATTAAATTTGGCTCAGGTCAAAAAAAAAAAAGAAAAAATTGAAAATTATTGGATGAGTAAATTCATTTTCTTCTTTTTTTTTAAAAAAAACAAAATCACTGTTCAAATATCAAAGTGGAGCCAAATATAAATGTATTTGATTAAAGCTCGCCAGTATTGATGAGTGGCTATTTTCTGAAAAAAAAAAAAGAAAAGAAGAATATCATTGGGCAGAAAAAGTTTTTTTAAGTCACTGACTGGTTGATTGGATCAACTGAAAAAATAAATAAAATTTTTAATATGTCAGTCAAATAAAAAAGACTGTCTAAAGAGAAAAAGATAAAGGGCGTCCATGTTGGACTGTCCTCATTCAAATCAAATACATGTAAGAAAAAATAAATAAAAACATTTAAAAATGTGAATAAATGAGTTTGTCTTTTTTGTTATTTTGCTTTCATCATTCTGTTTGTTGTTGAAGAAATTTTCTAATAATTATTCTACCAGCCAGTTACATTCACCAGGTGTGTTCATCAGATTATAACTGAACACTTACATGTGAATTACAAATTAGAGATACCCAGCTGTGCCTGAATCCTGTCCCCCATCACTCTCTATCACCACAAGACTTAACTGGAATGTTTTCCCACAAGCCATGAAATGAAAGCCGTAAAACACAGGCAGATTATATTTAGAGCAAGAAATGGTTCACCATTTTGAAGCATGCAAGTGATAAGGAAAAAAATCACAAACATATTTTAGTTGTGTTAAAACAACTAAAATATGCTGATAAGATACTGGGCATTGCAAGCAAAATTTTGAAGTTATAAAAGGAGAAATAGTTTTCCCAACCCTAATTTCAATCTTATCAGATCAATTCCATTTAATTTTATACAAAGAAACTTTCACTTTTAACCACTGGAGTAAAAGTAATAAATTAGCCAAGAAAATGTTTTACATTTGTCAGGCATTGTCTCTGAACACTGTCATACTTAGACCTTCCCTAAATCTATCAAATATAATGATCTATGCAAGCACATATGTTATTCTTTTAGATTAGTCACTCTGCCAAAACTATAGAAGCCAGTTTGCCATACCATTTTACCTATAACTGGAGAAGAGATGTATCCATGTTTTTTCTTGGTAGCATGACTAGTCTAAGAGAAAAATAGCATGTCATGGGTTAGCATAAATCATTATGTTTGATAGATTTAGGGAAGGTTGAAGTGTAACAGTGTTCACAAAAAATGCTAGACAAATAAGATATTTAGTATATATATTATATATATATATATATATATATAAAAGGAAAACAAAAACCATTAGTGGAACCAACAGACAACTTGCCCAAAGCTAAACTCTTATCCAGCTACAATCTTGAATAAAAACGACAATACTGAAAAACAAAACAAAAAAAGGCCTGAAAGCAAACTTACCTGTAAAGTGCTCAAAGCCTAGATTGCGCAAAAAATGCTTATCCTATGAAAGGAGGGGTCTAGTTTTGACTCGAGTTTCCTGCGCATGTAATCCTCAGACCATACACACACATATAGATATATATATATATATATTAAGTCTGTCTAAAAAGTAACAGAAATGATCACATTTTTCAATGTTAGAGACATTGTTCACAGTGAGTTCTTGTCATAAAACCAGACAATCACTCAGCAAGTCTACGAGATCCTTCCCACGGTATTTGCTTTGCAGAGTGCACAAGAAGAGACAAGAGTTGTGGTAGGTCAAATTATGGCTGCTTCACCATGACAATGCACTTGCTCAAAACACCCTGAGCATCCAACAGTTCCTGTATACTTTTGAATATTTACTATACAGGTGGGTGATAAAAAAATTTTCCATGTGAAAGTGGGTGATGACACAAAAATGTTTGGGAACCCCTGTCCTAGAAAATTTAAATTTGGAATTTTCCTAGACTGTTTACCAAATAAGGCTAGAGAACCCAGTCTGTCCTGTTAATTTACCTGTAGCTGTGGTGGGGTGGGTGATGGATTCATGCCTTTCCCAAGCACATTAATACAAAGCCTATCATTTGAACTCTGTTTTAAGTCAATAACTGTTATATCACTCATACAGTACTAATGCATTTTTATGTCAAGTTTCATTTGAAATGATGGAAATTTTTCAAATTATATGAACTGGATTTATAAACAGACTTCTTTCTTACACAGAGAAAAGGGCATTTCAACATGGTGTCTCATTAGCACAATTACAACTGAGTATGATCCTCACTGGGTGCCCCATACTTTCAGGCTTGTGCTACATCTAAGCTATTATGTAGATGTAGATGTTATCACCTTACAAAGAGAAAAACTTTTTGGATGCTAAATTTGTAAAAACATGGATGGTTGTAAAAATAAAATATACTTGATGATAATATTTAAAGACAAGAATTAATGGCTGTTTTTATTCATATTGATTTGGATGATCCACTGAAAAAATAAAGTTAAGAAAGCAAACAGAATATGGTAATAAAACAAAAAAAACTTTCAATTTTGTGTACCTCCTTATTCTAAACGAGTCTAATTATAAACAAGGTCTTAAGATAATTGAAGCGCTCTATATAGTACAATTTAAGCCAGACCTCAGCCTTACCTTATTCAACAGTAGGAGTAACATGTTGATTATCTTTTAAAAGACATCCCAACACAGAATCACAACCATATTTCTTCTAGAACAGCTTAGAAATTCTACAACTTCCACACAATGTAACTGAGAACATTAACACATGAAAACATAACGAAGAAGCCCTTGAAAATGGTTAATGAATTGGTTTGGGACAGAGTGTCTATACTCTCTTAGATCCCAGAAAGGAAAACTGTAAAAATATTAGAAAAACTTAATAAAAAAAATTTGGAAGATTTTCCTTGTCTGTCATATTCAATAAAACATGTATAAAAGAAAGATTGCTGCCCAAATAAGCAATATATATATATATATATATATATTATATATATATATATATAAAAGGCAGGATGTGTGTGTGTGTGTGTAACGAATGCACGGCTGCAATTTTTGACGGATTTGCACCAAAATTTACATGCACATGCTCCAAGTTAGTGGGAAGGCCAAGACTGACTTTGCATTTCCCAACTCCCATCAATAGTGGAAATAATCAATTTTTTCATGCTTCTACAGCAGTTTTCATGTAGTTTGCGGCCATTTTCTACTGGCCAGAGTGAGAGCCTATAGCTGGCTGCCACGAATAAGCAGGAAGATTCTATTGGCCAGCGTGAGAGCCAACAGCTGACTGACATGAATGTTAACTAGCATGCTAGCATGCCAAAAAAATCGATAGCTGCATTTGTCACAAGTGGGAAAAATTTAAATCTGCATGGCACTTTACTGCAATTGGTTCATTTGCTTGCTTAAACTCAACGTTGATTCTGATTCTGCAGAACTGGGTTCGGTGTGAAAAAGTATTTGTTGTTAACATTCTTTTTTCATTCGGTTTTTCCAGTTACGAGTCCTTTTTTAAAGCTGATCATTTTGTGTTCATTTTGTTTAGTTCTTTTTTCGTAACAGATTTAATGTTTAGTATAGTGCTTAGAAAAAATTTGCAGTGTGAGATAGGCAAGAAGTAAGGCATGTAGCAACATCAGCACGGCAAAGGGCACTCCTTTAAAGGCAAGGAAGGGCAAAAATATTTTAAGTCTAGTGATAGCGTTTGCTGTATGAGTCGTACGATTTTTTAATCAAGCACGGGCAATGCTGGGCCATGCTGCTAGTATATATATATATATATATATATATATATATATATATATATGTATATGTATTTATTCCAAATGAGTTTTTCTTTTTGCAGTGTCTGTATGTTTTTGTTGTATTGGATTATCTCCCTTAGATTGATATCACCAGGCAGCAGTGTTTTGTTATGAAAATGTCAGAATTATTCCTGTGACTTATGGTCTTCATAAAAAGTGAAAAGGTGGAGAGCTGTTAACTATGCTGACTCTGTGGTCCTACTAATGATTGATTTGACTAATCTTGACTAATTATTATGGACTCATTTCACTGACAAATCTCAAGACCAAGATATTTGAAACTTAAAGTTTCCTCTGATCTGACCATAAAGACTTGCTTGATTTTCTTTATTACATTTTCTTTAAATTTTCAGTGTCTGTCTAGAAGAAGTCATTCACTTGAGATGATATGATTCCATTAATCTTATTATCATAGTACCATGTAAAGACAGCTTGGCAGTTTCTCAGTTTCATTAGAGCTCTTGTATTTTAAGCATATGTCACAATTTGAAAGGACAGTCTTTCTAAAATCTCCACCAGAAGCTGATATAGAAATGGAGATCTCATATATTTTAAGAGGAATGAATCAATCCATTGGATGGGACCAGGAACAGTTATACAAACTGAAAAGAAGCAGGTGTTGGTCATGCATGGAGGAAGCTATGTTAGTGTCCATCCATGTCATCTGCAGATGTATAAAAATGATTTTGTTCAAGAACTGAATGCACCAACAACTGATGAGAACCCCCACCCAACACAGAAAATGTGGAAGGTGATTCATGGGTCGACCAAGATAGTCAAAGTACAGATTTTGAAGATGCAGTGGGTGGTTCATTTGATAAAAAAATGATATTAGTCCTTTATGAGTGACAATACAAAAACTCATGAATTGAGTATCAGTCAGGCTAAAAACAACTGGATGTTCATCAAAATATCTGTGAAGGCAAATATTGTAATTTTACCAAGAATAGGGCAGGAGATAAAGTGGCATCAGACAATGATAAAAAATTTCATAATTACTTTCTTATAATTTGTTTTTATATATCCTCTGATCTTTTATGAAATTGTTTTTTTTTCATTTTCTGGCTTTGTAAATCCAGAAAATGCATGGCACATGGAACTAGAACAATCTATCCGAGTGAATGAAATAAAGAGTTCAGTTTAAAGAAGGCTAGAGTGTACAACTACCGAAACATTGTGAATATTACAATAAAGATGAGGACAATAGTCCAAACAATGTAAATAGTGGGGCATCAGTTTTCTATTATTATTAAGTAATAACTGATCCCTCAAAATTGCTACATACTAATGTGTAGCAGAAAAACACAATTTACACATAGTTAGAGATAACAAATTACAGCCAAATTTATAGAATTATTAGAAAACATATATCTCCAATATTACACACCAATTTTCATCTAGCTAAGTCACACACACACACACACACACACACACTGCACTCTACTCAAAACAAATTTTAAAACAAATACAAATATACCAGAGTGCTGACCATTATCGATGAGAATCTTGCTGGCCACAACTACAACTACGTCCGTGCATTTCCCTTATATAGACTATAAGAGAAACCAGACAGTTCAGAAAGAGCAGAGAGAGAGAGAGAGAGAGACTTCACACACACACACACACATATGCTTAACTATAGAGGCTACCCAAGAGCACGGCTGACTGCTCACCCGACCATTAGGCTGTGAAAACGGCCTCCACTATCAATGCAACAAGTCCAAACCTATAGCAGTCAGCCGGTTAAGTATACACCTTTTTCAAGCTCTCATTTCACACCTCGTACACCATAGATTTGAATGCTACATTATATGACTTACCAGAGACATTTCCATATTTTGTAAATGAAAATAAGTCTTTGGTCATTTCTCCAAACCCATGTCTAATTTGTTTCTTTATTTCAACCAACTTCCACCTCAGATCAAATGTAATAATTGTAAAAATATATTTAAAGACTCATAAGAACTTAGCAAAATATTTTATCAGATTTTATGACATAGATAAATTAGTCAAACCTCCTAAAAGAGACTCTGGTATTAATCTGTCCTACATGACTTTAGTGAATAAAAGCAAATTTATAAGTATTTCTTGAGTGTCAATGTATAAAAAAATTTTTCAAGCATGACTTTAATGTTTCCATAATCATAGATGAAGCCTAAAAGAATATGAGTCTATTCGATTTGATTCTATAAACAAAAACTGTAGATTATTGTAGGCCAGACAATGTTTATTGATTGACCTTGAATATCTCAGGTATCAACAAAGGCAGTGTTGGAGATGACACATTCCTTGCCAAGAGTAACATCGAATGAAGTAATTGGTATGCTTGTCTTTCAAGCCAATGATTGCAAAATAGATTCTCAATAGATACTTGAAAATCTGGCATTGTCAAATATGTCAATCAAAGCTAAATTATGGATTATAAAAACAAATTGGAAATAAGACACTGAAATTTGAATGGAGAGATTAAGTAGAAAAAAGTGTTTGATTTTTCTTGAATTCTGGAGATCAACCTTTGAACCTGGATATAATTTGAAGGATGTATTTGAGAAGTTACAACTTATAGAACAGTGCTATATAAGACCAGCTACTAAACTTGCAAATAATTATCAAAAAAGTTCATGGTTGATTAGGTTAGTTCTAGTTGGTTGATTTTACAACATGTCAGCCTTCATTGGGTTATTTGAATTTTGTCTGAGGCATCCAGTAAGGATCAAACTCACAACTCAGTATTAATGGCTACCAGACTAGCCTCATCATTCTATGGCACCTGAGCTGATTAAGTAAAAGTAGGAAAAACAGGAAACAAGTAATGATCAATGTTGTCAACTATGCTCCCACAGATTGAATTCTTTATCCTTGGCTAACAAATATTTTGTTGAATTACCCTGTCTGAACTGTTAATTAAAAATGAGCACACCATTTTCCATAAGAACTTCTAACAATTTATTTGGTAAAAAGATTCATTTGCCCCTGGGATCTATTCCAATCTGTATATTAGATCTTTTCTACTTGTTTTTTTTTTTTAAATGAAAATTTCATTATAAAATTTTCAAGCAACTGGACAAGAGAAAATTAAGACAATATTATCAATAGTAAAGATTTTACCAGACAAAGACAGCTGAAAGCAAACAAATAAAGGTATTAAGATTAACAAACATTTTCATACAGAGTTGAATAAAAACCCAACAGCAAGCAATGGTCAAGCAATAGGCTTGTAAATCAATCCATGAACCAGTAACACAACTTGGCAAAATAAAACCACATTCTTTCTGCCATCCATAGTGTTTTACTTGTCCAACTGAACCTACAGGGTAGGGAATATTGAAAAGTTCTCAGCCCAACCAAGAAGCTTCTTCAAAAATATCTGATTCGATCATTTGGTCAATTTTGGGGAAGTTTTCAGTACACCCTCGTAACAAAATGATGAAATCAACACTTCTACCTAGGCGTATCTGTACACTCTTCTTGTGCTCTGTGAAAAGTATTACCCGCACATACAGTATAGATATCAACAGTGTATCTGTAGTGGTCCGTGCGGTGTGGTGAATGGAAGAAGAGAAGATGAGTTATCTCTAGGTTATGGTTTCCGCTGGCCGGTCCAGCTATATAAAAATCTTGGACTTTAATGGAGTCCAATGAAAGCAAAAGAAAACAAACGAGACCGATATACATGTACAAAACAAATATATATTAATACATGAATTACAAATAGATTAAAACACGAGTTACAATACATTGAAGACATGAATAAAATGTTACAGTGTCTGTATGGAAAGTTGTGTATGTGTGTTGTTTTTAGTTGAATGTCCGTACGGGTGAATTTTGTTTTAGCGTGTTCACATATTGGAAATTTTAAGAGAAAGTTTTTTGTACCTCGCTCCACGTGCGAGGTTTTGGCCCGCGGCCGAAATCGACATAGTTGCTCACACGTGTGCGTAAGCAGAGAAAAAGAGAGGAAGAAGCGAAAGGTCAACCAGTATTTATATTCCCGGGAGAGAGAGACCCCTAGTGACGGGTTACGGAAATGAAGGGGAGCTAACTGCGACATATCTATTCATTTCCAAAAGGCAACAGACTTATGAAAAATAAAATAAAATGAAAGAAAGGGTGAAGGAGAAAGCTGGAGAAAAATGAAAAATAAAACAAATTAAAGGAAAGAAGAAAAGATGAGGATAAAAGAAAGATATAGACAGACAAGTTTTCTGTCTTGAGTTTTATTACTTTGTTAGACCTAAATATTTGTTCCTTGATGTTAGATAGATACTATTGAATTAATTTATAGATTGTTGTTGCCAAAAAAAGATTTGTAATTGAAAATATATAACCTTGACATATGTGGGAAGGATATTAGAATAATCAAGAACTGCCTACATCTAGATAGGAAGTGAGTTCAGTAAATATACACAAATAAATTGAGATGTAAGACAAGGATACGTTTTCTCACCAGACCTTTTCAACCTACAGCAAGGTCATTCTACTAGGATTCATTATAGGTGGCCATAATCTTAACAACATGAGATATACAGATCATACAATGCTGATAGCAGACATATAAAGGGAACTACAAGAACTCCTACAAGTTCAAAGTCCTAAAGGGACACAACACAAAGAAGAATTGAAAATATAATTTTTCAGTTATTATAAAAGAAATATCTCTTACAGCTCACATTGTTACAGTAAAACTAAAGTTGGTATTTTTTTCAGTCTGAGTAAAATGAGTTTCATTCATTATTGATGAGGTTCAAAATGATACTATAAAGTATTCTTTATGTCCATGTGTCTATATATTCTAAACAAATATCAGAAAACAAAGGGTTAAGCTGATAATTATGTGCATATAAAAACTTGTGGATTTGAATCACCTAACAACAAAGAAAAAGGTGAGAAACGTGTTGAAATATAAAATATCTTTATTTTCATGTTTTTTTTACAACTAAATTTTTCCTAGTGTGTATGAGCATCAAAGTTCTTTTTGTTTGTTAAGATGAAAAGAAATGTGATTTCTTCATGTGGATGTATGAAAAAAAGAGACAAGGGAGAAAATGAGGTGGAATGTGTAAGTGTCATGTAGCTTGGTGAGGAAGACAGGTGAATCTTTCTTAAGACACTGTCATTTGTTATTTGGTGTTTGACTGTCTTGCTGGTTATTTTCATCTTCACTCACCAAAATATTTCCTATTATTCAAATGATAATAAGCGTTATTACCCAGCCAGCCCAGCTCAACCCTGAGTTGTTCCCATGCTGGTTAGTACTCCAGCTGGTCAACTGATGGTCATCTGCTTTCTCCTTTGTTCCTTCATCTACTTCTGTTCCACGTTGTGTTGCTTGATTACAGAGCAGTGAAGATCTAATTTTATCTGTACTTGAGCACTCAATCAAACCGCAGGGAACCATGCTACAAAAGAAAAGGACAAAGAATGCTTCCACTGGTGAAACTAAAAATAACAAAATAACAAAGAAGCTCGCCAGGTTAATTTT
This sequence comes from Acanthosepion esculentum, assembly GCA_964036315.1. Taxonomy (NCBI): domain Eukaryota; kingdom Metazoa; phylum Mollusca; class Cephalopoda; order Sepiida; family Sepiidae; genus Acanthosepion; species Acanthosepion esculentum. Next base: position 12,853,226 of record OZ038519.1, on the reverse strand, counting down.
CAATTGGTTTATATAATTTTTGATTCAACAAAATTAACCCTTCCCATTAAACTCTCTATCATGACACTTTTTCTTTTTCTTCTAAAACTTGGAGCAGGTTCAATCAACAAGGAAAAAGGTCGGTCAGGAATTCTCTTGACAGCAGGTCACATGGGATTCAAAAGCTCCTTTGTCTGCTGCTGTTTCATCTTGTCTGCGTCTCTTGCTGTCTCTGCTAGGTTGCTTAAGTGCCCTGTTTATATGTATTTCGTCCAACTCCCACCACACTTCAGGACCCATCAATATTCATATCAATTATTTTCTCCAATTTTGGAGAAGCGATACTGACCTTCAAACAAAGTGGTCAGTTATTCAAAGCAATACATTCTTTGACGACAAATTTTGTTTATCATTCCTTTCTATATCCTGATGATTGGTTACTTATTCAAAACAATAATTTTTCCGATAACAACCTTTGTGTTTATAAATTATTTCTATGTCCTTGACATCAAAGAATTTTCTTTGTTGTCAATTTTGTCATATGACCGATTAAAAACTTTGCCCACTTTGCATGTTTACAAAACTATTGTGGATTGTTTACATTATCAGCTTGCAATTTATATCAATTCTATCTGCCTCTCAGCTGACAATCAATCCACATTCCACATTTCTCAAATCATCTTTTGGACCCAACATTCCATTCTGCATTTCTGTTTATCAGAAAAGAAAAAAAACAAATGATGTCATTCTAACCTTGAAAATATTTCATTAACTAATTAAAAAAGAGTCAGTTATTCATATTTTTTGTCTTTCAGCAATTTAGTTTTCAAGAGTCAATCAATAAAGTCATAACTGAGAAGAAATCATACCACAAATATGTTTGTAGAATTCTCAAACACAAACTTTGATTTTCAAAGTCACTCAATTCAATTTAGTTTAGTTAAATTTATTTTTATTCCTAAAATCTTTGGAACTTCATCACATTCCACACACACACACAACAGAGTTAAAGTACACAAAGTGAAGCCACTTGGTACAGATTGACTTTGAACTCTGTTACACATACACACTAAGTTATAACATTTTCGCTCACTTTCGTTGTTTATAGCAGTACTTGGAAGGAAAGTCTGTAAAGTGTGGTAGAGATTCAACCAGTGACCATGGTAGAGAAAACTGAGCAGAGAATCTGCATCAAATTTTGCCAAAATCTTGGTGATATCTGTACTGAGAACTATTCAAAGTTACAGAAAGTGTATGGAGAGGAGTGTATGAGCCAGACATGTGTGTGCAAGTGGTTCAACCATTTCCAAGATGGCTGACAAGCATGCACATTCTGGGTGACACAAAACTAGCATTTCTGAAAACATTGCAGATGTGTGTGCAGCTGTGCAGAAAGACTGTTGAATCACTGTGTGTGAGTTGTTGGAGGATATGAACAATGATTTAGTCTGCCAATTTTGTACAAACACTGCTTTCAATTGACCAAAAAGAAAATTACGTTTCAGGTGCAGGATCTCCTTGGTTGTGTCTATGAAGATGAAAACTTTTTGAAAATAGTATAACAGGTGATGAATCATGGATCTATGACAATGACCCCCCAAACCAAGACTCAGTCTTCACAGTGGAAGACGCCAAACTCTCCAAGACCAAAGAAAGCATGAATTAGTCAGAGCAATATGAAGACACTGTTCTCAGTTTTTCTCAACTACAAGGGCATTGTTCATCATGAGTATGCTTTGCCTGGGCAGACAGTAAACAAAGAGTTCTACCGTGGCATATTGCAGTGTTTGCAGGATGTTGTTTGTCTGAAAAGAATAGAATTGCATTGCAACACAGGAGTTTTTGAAGAAGCATAGTATTCCCCAGGTTCCCAAATGTTTTCAAAAATCAAATCCAACTTGAAAGGAACAAGATCTGAAGACGTTGAGGAATTTCAAAAGAATGCAACAAGGCAGCTGATCATTATCCAAATAAAGAAGTTCCAGTAAAGTTCATTGCTTTCGCTGAAACAAAGTTGGATACATTTCATCTGAGTGCCTGGGAAATGGCTCAAGGGAGGAGATGTCAATGCCAGTCTCTTCCCCAAAAGAGTAAAGAACAATGCACTACCAGTCATCACTGTGCTCATAGATGAACAGAAGTAGTCCTTGTAGACTCTGGCTGCTCACAGATCTATATGCTGCTTTTGGCAATGCCAGGAGGTGAAGGGGTGGACTGCTGATGGGAAATCACTAAAGTGCCATGAGTATGACAGCTAAATTGAATGTTGGTCATGCTCGGCCTGTGAACATTAAAATAGCAAATTTACCATCAAGTCTCCATAAGAGTGGATGTAATTGTGCAAGACTCAGAAGAGAAATAATAAGAAAAGTGAACAAATTTATTTTATTTATCATAGTATATATGTACAAATTCAAATATGACTAACAATATACCTGTAAAGGGACAATATGAATAAAGACAAGAGGAAAACTTATCTTAGCCAACACTAAAGAAATACACTTTTTCCAAGCCAACATCCATGACCATAAAACATTTTTTAAATTAAAAGAAAATTGTTAAATTCAAAATTTTCTATTATTTAAAATATATAATACATTAATTAATCTATAACTAAAATAATATAAATAATGACATTATAAAAAAAAATTCAACAACAATATTTACTCAATTTATATCACTTAGCATCTTCCATAATTTACTTTGCCCAGCACCATATTCCAGGGGTTTTCAAACTTTGTGACTTGCGGACCCCTTTATATTTCAGGCTTTACCTTAGGGACCCCCTTATAAACGCTTATGAAATTTATACATAAATATTTGCTGAATATAACATATAATTTTGCATTAATGCAATAAAAGCTGGTTTAAAGCTTACTTTAGACATAAGTGTTCAAATAAATTAATGTGGCATGTTGCTGCAAAATGTAACAAAATTAAATTTTGTTATATTAAAATATTCATTTTACATGTAAATGAAAACAGTAATAGTATTTAACAAATAGTTTTATTGTCAATTACACACACAGGATTTTTTAATACACACTTAGTGAGAAGGATGTGCTTGCTTGGCTTTGCACAAACTGTCAATTCTTGGCGATATTACTGATAAACATACACGTAAGTCACTTTCTGGAGCAAGTCTGGATCTGTATTTGTTTTTCAAATTGGTAAGTGCCAAAAATCCTGCTTCGCATAAATATGTTGTTGCAAATGGTAACAAAATCTTAACTGCCTTTCGAGATAACAATGGATACTCGGAGGCTACAGTGAGCCAGAATTTCGAAAATTGTTACTGCATAAAACTGATTTTTAAAGTTCTGTCGCATGAAATTTCCACCAGTTCTTCCAGTTCATTTCCTGTGAGCATGCTATTAGCTATTTCAACATTAAACGGATTTCTGATCCAGTCAAAATTTTCAATATTATCAGGAACATCTTTCGAGAAATATTTGTCAAAATGTTCAGCAAGTGATATTAAATGTCGTTTAACATCTACAATTATCAAATCAACATTAACTGAACCATTGTTGCTGAGATATTCGTCCAGTGTAGGGAACATATCTAAAGTTTTCTTACTAACTTTTGCAGTCCATATATTCAGTTTTTTCTTAAATGCTTCGATTTTGTCATGACTAAATAAGGTATTTGAATTTCTTCCTTGTAAATATAAATTCAGTTCATTAAGTTTGTTGAATATATCTGCCAGATAAGCAACTTTGCAAAGCCAAATTTTATTGGCCATTATTGAAGCCAGTTCAGCATTATAATCACACAGAAACATCGACAGTTCTTCTCTAAGTTCAAATAAATGCTAAATTATTTTACCTCTGTATGAAACAACAGACTTGAATGTTCAGCCCCCATCTCACCACAGAGTATTGCAAAGAAACTACTATACAGTGATCTGGTTTTAATGAAATTCATCACTTTAATACAAGATGACAAGACTTCGGACAAAGAAGCATCCATTTTCTCGATGAATCATGCAATGTGTTGCAGTGATATTAGGTGCTGCTTTCTTAACATGCCCCACAACACCTGAGTGAATACCAGTCATTGATGCCGCCCCATCTGTACATATGCCAATATACTGGCTCCATAACAAGCCTGATTGAAGAAGAAAAGAGTCCAATACTTTAAAAACTTCCTCCCCAGTTGTTCTAGTGGGCATAGGATGGCAAAATAGAAAATCTTCAAGCATTTCACTTTCCCAGCAATTTTGTACATACACCATAAGTTGAGATCCATTGGTAATATCTGTGCTTTCATCAAGTTGTAATGCAAAAAGCACTCTGTCAATTAACTGAGATTTTATATCTTCTGACATATCTTCTATTCTTCTCACAATTGTGTTATCTGGCAGTGGCACAGCTTTCAATTACACAGCACATTTTTCATCCAAAACAGCCTCACACATGTCTATTGCACAGGGCAAAACAAGTTTTTCAGCAATATTATGGGCCTTCTTAGCACGAGCCACTCTCAGTGCCACTGAATAAGATGCCCGTAATAGTTTATGATTTGATGTTATTGACATTGTAAAAGTTGCTTTCTGCTTTAAATATGCATCCCTTTTTCTTTCAAAGAAATCTTTTGGTTTTGTGGCAAATTCAGGATGTAGTGTTGTTAAATGTCGCTGCAATTTAGCTGCTTTCAGGGCTTCATTCGACAACAGCTTATGACAAAGTAAACACTGTGGTCTGTTAACATTAGGCACACTTTCAATGAATCCAAATCGAATATACTCCACATCATATTCTCTTAATTTGTTTTTCTGAACAATCTCTTCTGTCTCTGTAACGGATTCTGAGTTGATATCATCATGAGGTTTCCGTTTCAAAAATTTATCTATGGGTAAAATGGCGACTATTTTGTATGACTTTTATGCTTTTCTTTTGTGAATTTGTTTAATAAATACAGGATGAATAAGCAATATCGCTATGTTTGGAAAAAATTATCTGACAATCCTATATTTACAAATTATTTTAAAGCTGATTTTACTGATACTTATAAATGACCATACCTAGAATAGTGGTATCATACACTTCATTCACATATCCTCATTAATTAAATTGATTCTAAAATGCCTGAAGTTTACAACAAACTCAAAATGTAACAATACTAAAAAAGCCTATCTGGTTTTGACTGTGCGCGTATTGCTAAAAAGAACTCGAAATACTGTATTGACTCTTTCAGTGGCTGTAGACAACATGGAACGCTTACTGTTAATTGCTATGAAAACAATATACTAATAAAAAATTCAGAGCTTACTTGCTTACTCGTCCAACAGCCTTGCACTTCTACTCGCAAAATGTCTCCCGTTTGAAGATTTGCACACGTGACGCCTAACAGCCTATGAGAAAGCCTTTGGTTCCTTCTCTGCATGAATAGAATCCATTATCTTTATCAATTTAAGATACAAATTATATGAGTATGTCAAATCTATGAAATAGTTTATTGAATCAATTTATTTCATGATCAGCCTATAAGTTACTGATAAGCACTTATAAGTTGCACGTCACCCATAAAAAAGTCTTTGCTGTCTATGCTCCCCCTATCTTGTCCTTGAGGACCCCCTGTGGTCCACGGACCATAGTTTGTAAATCCCTGCCATATTCAACCCTCTTCATCGCAACTATGATGTCTAGTATAATTATGATCACAGAGTGTTCTTCCCCTAGATACATGGTTATGCAGAAAGTACAGAGTATCTCACACAGGTCTTATTTTTCAATGTGCAGGGTGTCAATACATCCTCTTCCTCCACCAACTAAACCGTATTAAATTATATTACAGCGTTTGTTGCTCATTAGCATTGCTTGTTTCTCTTCATTTGTGTATTTGAACCTGTAAAGCCTTCATCATATCTTTGACAAGTCGCTTATTCTTTTTAAATATTGTGTTGTGGTGAGTGGTTCACAACACTGTCTACAGTGTCATAAGCGACATTCTTTAAAGTAAAGTGAATTGTAACTGATGATCATTTTTTTCATGTTTTTGCTTTAGATTCGATCCTTTTATATTTTGTATTTTTTTTTTGAGGGGATTTGTTTTGTGAGCTGGATGTGATGATCACAGCCCCTTTGCAGAGGGCAACATTTTTATTTTGGTTTTTGTTTTCTTAGCATTCACATCTAACCAACAGGAATCAGAAAGAGATCGTTTGAAGCAGAGTATAACAGACTAACAGAAGTCTACTTGGTTTATTTCCACTTCAAATCTTCTTAGAGCCAAAACTCCAAACTGATTTTATGTCTACTAATTATTTTTATTTTTTTATTCCCCTTGATGCTTAATTAGTTTCCCTGAATTTTTTCAGTTTAATCTTAATGATTTCCTGCTTCAAATTGTCAAGTAATAAAATGTGGAATCAGGGTTATCACCCTGTTATATCCCTCAGGCAGTAAAATGTGGAAACATCCTGTTATACATTGAGAAATTTTTGGTGTGTAATACAAATGGGTATATTGATATGTGTTGAATTCAATTTTTTTATTAATTATTATTATTATTATTATTATTGTAAGGATACAGAAGGTGATTGTTTCCCTTTGGGTGAGATAAGTCACATGGATCATGTGACGGCTGCTTTATGATATCACTCTATGCAGTAACAAAAGCAGCAGTTAATTTCAGTTTCTTTACTGCATCCAAACTGAACAGTTGCTTTTTTAGTGAGTTGTTGCTGTATTATACACACACACTTATTTAATTTTATGCAATTTTGAGAAATTCTTTTTTTTAGCACTTAATGTTTACGATTATAAGGACAAGTCTATGGAGAATTTAAATCATCAAAATCTTTTGTCAAGTTACAGAAAATCTGCTCTGAGTTGTAAAATAAAAAATGCCATAAAACTAAGACATTATTTAATTAGAAAAGCTTTTAATTACTTTTATGAATAAAATATATTATGGACACTATTGTCTGATGAATATTTTTTTAATGAATAATGAATTTTTACAAGAATTGTTTTCATTTTTTTTAGTTTTAATTAGAATAATTGACAAACTTTTAAATCTTTTAAAATTCTGTATTAATTTGTAGAAGTCTATTTATTAATCATAAATGGAAAAGCTTACTATAATTCAGAAACACCTGACTTTTTTAAAAAGAATTTGTGTGTGTGTGTGTGTGTGTGTGCATAAATGTGTCAAATTTTGTAAATATGGATGTCCATACACAACATTATCAGAAAGTAAGTGGTAACTATAGTAAATTTAAAGTCTATTGGTAATTTTCTAACATTTTCTCAACAAGTGCCTTCATAAGTAAGATTGTAAAGCCAAAGTACCTACAATTCAATAAAATATTAAAATGCTTAAAATATTTAAAATTTTAAAGATTACTGGGTAGTTATAAGGAAGGCATTTACATTGTATTCATCATGTTAATTTATTATGATTATCTACTCCCTACTTAAATTTCCCAAACATTAGGCTAACATTGATAGATGTGTCCACATCTCATAAAAATACCTACTTCTGTGTTAAAAATGCTTTTTTGCAATATTTTAAACTAAAAGTAATAGTCATTTCAATTCAGATTGATTAATTAAACTTTAAATCAGATAATTTTTCTCAATATATCAGAAAAGTATATTTTAGTTTAAAAGAATTTTTAATAAAGAGAATTATGTTGTGTTGACAGTTTTGTGAATAAGTATGATTTTATTGATTTTACTGATAACCAAAAAAACAAATCATTCTGATCAATTTAAATTCAGTTTCAAATAGAGTAAAGTATTTTGATTATTGGAAATATTAAATTTAATCTATTAGTTTGGAATTGAAACTATAATAAAAGCTTCAAGAAAGATGTTTTATTTTTAAAATGCATTTTAAGCCTTAAGTAATATTTTTTTTTTGTGGATGAGGTTCCTACTTTAAATTATAACCCAGTAACATCTTCATTTTCATTCACCCCAGGATGGCAAAAAAGTCAATTATCTCAGTTTTCTCTTTACTTCCCTGACTTTTTGCAACAAGAAGCTTCAAAGAGAAGAAGAATATTATGATTGTTGGAAGTGAGAATCAAAATGGGCAACAAGGAATGGCATCGTTACTTTGATTCCAAGTATTATGGAATCAAAGTAACAATGACAAAGTAATATGAGCAGATGACGGCATGTCACCTTGTGGACAATTTTTTCTGTTTCCCATGTCAGTTATTTTGTCATCATAAGAACACATGGACCGCTACTGCCTATTGCGATTTGAACAATTTGATTACACCATTGACAAGGCACAAAAAAGTCTCAGAACCATCTGAAGTCTGTAATTGCTCAGAAATAATTTTTCCCAATGGGGGCAAAGTTCCACTGACTTGGCAATTGGCCTGCATATTCTGGTTTCCAAGTCACTTTTTTCAACACTGATTATATATATATTCCAAGTATTTGAATAAAGACAAAAGGAAAACTTATCTTAGTCAATGCTTTTTGTCTCCTGAGGCACTTTATCAAGGCAAATGTAAGGATTTTATTTTGTGACAAGTATTTATATAAAGATGAGAACAAAAATGTTGTTGGTTTTTCAAAATTGTTTTAAGTTTAGGAATGCTGAAAAGCTAAGCAAGCAATGGAGGACAACACGACACAATTCAATGTCTAATAAAGTGAGAAAGTGATGTTTTTGAAATTTAAAATTTTTTTTATGCAAATTAGTAATTAAATTATTTTAGTTTGGGATTAATGTGTTATATATTTTAAATAACATGAGGTTAAGGATTTAACGGTTTTCTTTCAATTTTTTTTTACATTTTTGTAGTCATATTTCTTGGCTTGGGATAGTAATTCTTTTAGGAATGGCGATATTGATTTATATTTTGATAAGATTTGATAGCGACACTCATGAGAATTTTCCTTCTAAGTTACTCTCTCTTTTAAGAAGTGTGGTATTCTTTAGATCAAAGTTGTGGTTGAATTTATTTCTATGTATAACTAATGCATTTGATAAATTTGTGTTCATAGATATGTTTTTTTAAATTTCTGCAAGTTTCCCCAATGTATTATAAGGAGCAGTTATGACAATTTATTTTATATATACCTGCTTCAGAATTATTATTGTTATGGTAATTTTGGTTTTGATCAGATCCATAATTATGGATGTGGTTGTAATTATATTCGTGTTGTTTAGATTGTTTTGGAAAGGGAATGTTATGGAGTTAGTAGGTAGTTATATATCTGTTTTTATTTAGTTTATTATTGTTAATATTGCTATCTTTTTTGTGATTGTATATTCTGTATGCCTTTCTCTTATATTCATAAACATAATTTTAAATATAGACCTCAATGTAGGCTAATATATCTGTTGAAAAATCAGATAGGAAAAATTAGTAAAAAATAGTAAAATAATATTAGAAAGAATTAGAAATGATTTAAGAATAATCTTAGAGGTTAATCAATGGAAGCAATTGATTGGTTTAGATCTATTAACCAAAAAGAAAATCGAAAAAGGATCTTAATCATCATGGCTGGTGTGAAACTCAAATTAACAGCTATAGATCAGTGGCTTTAGACAAATTCTTGGTTATATACATATATATATATGTGTGTGTGTATGTGTGTGTGTCTTCTGTGCAGCTAGCAGACTATTATATATATATTGAGTGAGCAGACCCTGTTGCAAAAGCCTGCTGAGAGCCCATCTGTAGTTTATACTGCAACTATTCTGAGTGGACCTTAGTTACAATTTATGAGAGAGACTGTATCATCTGATGTGATTAATAGTTGAACAAGGCTTAAACCGTCAGTCATGACTGCTAGCACAACTATTGATGACTTCAGAATAGTTCTGTCTACTCAATTTCACTTGGGTCAACTTATGATTTAGTTTCAGGTACTTTCCAATGTTGCTGCATGCTAAGATCTCCTTCCTAGGCTAATAACATCAAGAAGTCACTTCCTTGATAAATTAACTATGGTGAGATTCAAACCAGGATCTGATATAATAACGATTTCACTTGTTGGCTATTTGTGCATGTAGGGGCTTCCATACTTAGCTCATTTCAGCAGTAGCAGCAATGGAAGTAATTAGCAGGGACCAATAGAAAGTCTGAGAACTCATAAAACACTGACCCTGCCCTATTTGGCCTCTTTTTCCACTTTTACTTTTCAGTGGCTGCTACCTTCAAGGCCAGCTCAAAGGACCACTCCCAACCCTTGGTGCAGGAGACCCATAGCAGCCCCAAATTGAAACTGAGATTTTTTGTACCACATGGGAACAAGCAGAGAAATCTCCCTTTGAGACACCCATCCAAAGGAAAAATCCACTCGCAACCCTTGCTGCACAAGACCTGTACCAGTCCTGGCAGCTTGAACCAGAAATTTCTTGTTCTTCGTCAGAACAAGTGGAGAAATCTCTCTTCAAAAGATTTACTCAAGGGAAGAGCTCTGTTAACTGGGAAACAACTTTTTCCCTGCACTATTTATCACTATTTTGCACTTTCTTTCACCCATAAATAAAAGCTGTTAAAATTATTTCAAACCTTGGGTTTGTTCATTCCCCTCTATGTGTATGTGTGTGTGTGCTGAGCACACACACACATACACAACTGGGAAAATCCCAATATTTATGGTCAGGAAGCAAACTTTCTAACCACTTGGCCATGCTGCACTCATATATGTGTGTGTGTGTGTGTGTGTGTGTGTGTGTATACATACTCACATGCAGAATTTCCCTCAAATCTCTTTTTTTTCCATCAGATATTTTCAAGATTTAGTTATTAAATAAAGCCCACAAACATCAACTTGAAGTCCATTCCATATTAGTAACATTTCTCAATAGAAATTCAATTCCATGTTGGAGTATTTCCATTATGTATTTCAAATAAGTGTCAGATAAAGAAGAGATTGAAGACAATGGTTTCTCTTCTGTGAATTATATCAAGACCTCCTAATTATTTTTGCAGCTTCCAATAAAGTGGTTGCTTGCCCATGTGTTTTTATAGAACTCTAAAAAGGAAATAATATTGTCAATATCTTTTAGAATTGCATTTTAAAAATTTTGAAGAGAGGTATATAAAGTATTTTCTGAAAAATATATATAAACACAGACATCCACACAAACTCAAACATTAAATTTAAAAAAAGCAAACAAAAAGACTTTTTGATATTAATAAAGTAAATTTATTTAAAACTTCATAATTTGTGCTTAGAAACAACATAATATATAGCTTTATCTTTGAAACAATTCTAATAAATTTTTATTCTTCATCAAAATCAAGTCATATACAATAAAATACTATTTACAGCAATGAAACAAATTCAACTGTAACAAATAAAATTTTTAAAAATAGTTTTTAAATATTAGTAAATTAATTATTTACCAAAAATAAATAAAATAGTTTTGTTGAAGTCATCCACTCTGTACTGAATGTCCAATGTTTTTGGATTAGAGATCAATCTTTAGTTAATGTCATATTGCAAAATGTCTTTAAAAACAAAATTTTACTTCTTTTTTTTTTTAAATTTTAGAAGTCATTCATAAAATATGATTTGTCATTAGTATATTCATGGAATTCTTTAAAATGAATAATTCTTTCATTTTTAGAAATTTGCTAAGATCAAGAAAGTAAATACTAAATTACACTTTTTAAAATTTTTATATGAATTAATGCTATCTGTGAAAATTGTACAGTATATCTTTGTAATTTGGGGATAAAATACAAATTATTCTTATAAAAAATAAACATTAAATAATGTGTCTTTTGATCATCTATTAAAAGATTTTTACATGATTGAAAGACAGTATTATCATTACGTTTCATTAACTTTTGAAAAGCCAAATATCCCATCTAAATGTCCTCTTTCTGTCTCTTTCTTACTATTGTAATCAGGGTTCAGAAAATCTTTTTAAGAGTAGGTTGGAATAGTAATGTTTTGGGGGCTTGTGGACTAAGACAAACTTAAAATAAAAGTATGGATATTTCATTAGTGTCTTTATCTCATACCCAAGAATTTAATTTCGTCTTTGCTGATTTATGATGATGGTGTTGATAAACTAAATTCACCACCAACATGCAGCAGATTCAGGACTAGAAGCTTCCAGTTTCACCAAAACCTGCTCCTGTCATCCATTCCCTATCGCAATTGGCATTGCAAGAGTTGGTTGAAGGTGAAAGAAAATCAGAGTAAAAGAAAGTGCCGATGGCGTGAATTTGTTTAAGGTGGACCTCAACTTGCCAGGAAGTGACCCACATACTTGATTTCATGACCTTCCTCTGTGGCACATATGGCATGAGACATGCAGAATCTAGTTATGAAACTGCAATGGACTGCTGCGGACTCTGTTATAATTTTGAGTGGCACCTTATGTAGCATGTCCATCACTTCATCCACTGGTTCAACCATTCATAGATCCCTATGTATATATTATATATGTACAAAATTATGGTAACACTATATTTTTAATTTGTTTTAAACCATATTGAATATATTCCATTAGGAATAAACAAACTTTAATACTATTGTTTTAGCAATAATGATTTAAACTTTGTTTCCTATCATCAAAATCAACTGCATATGATGATCAGCAAAATCAACTGCAAATGTTGATCAGCAAAATCGGCTGCAAATGTTGATCAGCAAAATCGGCTGCAAATGTTGATCAGTAATATCTAACCTATATAGAGATTTAGCAGGTTTTCTCTTTGTCTTTTTTACACAAATATTGTTATGCTAAATGCAGAATTATTAGGCAAAATAATCTGAAACAGAATACTGTCTGATTTCATGTATAGTGCGACCCCTGAATTTTTTTGCATGAATTTTAACCACTCCAGAAAAAATTTACCTGTGTATAGTGCAACCATTCACCAAAAATGCATGATTTTTAACCTCTTTAAAAAATTACCTGTGTATTGTGTGACCCCCTATTTTTTGCATAAAAAATTGATCAAAGAAACTTGCACTGTACTCAAGTATACACAGTATTCTTAATCTGAATGTTCATTTGTAAAATTAAGTTAACTTCACTTCCCACTTTGTATTTGTCATTGGATTTCAGGTTGATCACTTTTAACTGTAGATCTGGTAAAAGAGATCATTAGTTATACATAAACAAAAGACATTTCTTTTTATAGTATACACAATATTGAAGAAAAAAACTATAAACATTTTGGAACAATAGCATATACTATACGATCTGTGGGCCAACCTAAGTTTATCATTAGCAATATATATATATATATATATATATATAAATTTTTGACAAAAATCACCCGAGGATAATGTAAGCTTGAAACCAAGGTAGCAGATTCAACTGATCTCCTGATTTTTAAAGATAAAAGCTCTACATGTTATTTTTACTTTTATTTTTTCACATGTGTATTGAGCACTTTTTTATATTACTGTTTCTTGGTCTGATTCAATTCTGACTATTAACCTTTTATATATTTTATATATATATATATATATATATATATATATATATATATAAAACAATAAAAATATAGTTTATGTTATGCTGTATTTATGTGTTAAAGTACTCAATATCAGTAAATATAAAACTGGTCAACGCCTGATGGTGACAGTCTGTTTTATGAAACAGACTGTTTCCGTTGGGTGTTTACTTCAATGTTCACTTTTATATATATATATATATATATAATTGTGTATTTGGGCAGCAATCCCTCTTTTATACAAGTTTTATTAAAAACGACTGACAAGGAACTGCTGTTAAGTTTTTTATTTAATTTTTCATGTGTTCTTATAATTTTCTTCTTTTCTGGACATAAATTCTGTAGAAATTCTCCAAATGTTTTGTATGTCTGAGTGTTTTTATTTAAAATGATATTTGATAATGGCTACAAGTATAGGTGAAAGTGCTCTGACATACAAAATATTTGAATAATTTCTATATAATTTACATCCAGAAAAGAAAACAAATGACCAGAACACATGGAAAATTAAATAAAAAACTTAACCACAGTACCTTGTCAGTCATCTTTAATAAAATTGGTTTATTTATATATATATATATATATATATATATATATATATATATATTTTGGAAATGGATTAAATCCAACATATTTTTAATTTATTTGTTTAAATGTTATTTTAAATGGAGACTCATGTTTGAGTAGACACACTGTTTTTATTTAATAAAATAAATAAAAACAGAACATCTACTCAAATAGGAGTATCCATTTAAAAAATGTTTAAACAAATATATATATATATTACAGCCTAGTATATATTATAGAACAGCTATCACATAATTGCAGCAGCTGGCATCATGCTGTTCATGAAGGGCATTAAAAAGCAAAACCAACTGTGAAAGATCAGAAGACAACGCTGAGAACAATCTCAGACTTTCATTCCACATTCCAGCTTTGTCTGCCACACCTGCAGAAGAGAGTGCCATTCAAAGATTGAACTGTAAAATGTTTGAATAAATTCTTGCTACCAAAATATATACTATTTAACAGGGACATATAAATATGACCATATATACTCTAGGATAGGTCACACTGTCTTTTCATGAACATTTTGATAAAAATCAGAGTTGTGACCTATTCACTCGATATCATAGAGAATTTGAAATAGGCTGTGGCATATCAGTAGTCCAGGTGAGCACCCTGGGTTCAAGCATAAGCAAGAACAAGGAAAAAAATTAATTTTTCCCAACATTTTGATTTTACACAATCACCCCTTCCAACAGTACTGCATACCTGCACTGGTCATATTTAAACTTTTGTCACCAGATTTATGACAAAAAAGATTTATGAATAGATGTGGACTGACACTACTCCAAAAAACTCATATTGCTCAAAATCTGCCAGAAGAGATTGATGAAAAAATTCATAATTTTGAAAAGTTTGTTCTGAAGAAGTGTAAAATGTTTGAGTTCTACCTAGAAAATATAATATATCAAGTCCTTCAAAAAATGTAGCATCTCCAATGCCATGGATGGTGTGACCTATCTGCAAGTCAACTGCAAATAACCACTTTGACAACCCCAAACTAAGGGTGTGACCTATCTGCAAGTCAACCGCAAATAAACACTTTGACAAACCCAAACTAAAAGTGCAACCTATTTACGAGTCAACTGCAATTTGAAAACCCCAAAATAATGGTGCGACCTGTATGCAAGTATATACAGTAATATAGATTATAAAATGAATATCTGAAAAGCCTCTAGCAAACTCTTAAAAACCTGCCCTCTCCTTTCAACACTGTAATTAATAAGAAAAATACAAAATTAATGACATTTTTTTTATGGTCAGTTTTCTCCTTTTGTATGCGTCATATCTAAGAATCACAGAAAGTTGACAATAGTCACAATAGAGGTCAATCTCTTTAGAACACACACAATGTATGTACTTTTTGTCTTTCATATCTGATTACATATGATACCTCTATGATCACATGACTAATCATGTGATCATATAGCTACCATATTTCTTTTCGAAATAATATTCTATTCTTTATTATAATCATTTCTTAATGTTTCTTTTGCTTATTCATTGACTAAAAATTCCACAAATTGGACCATTCATACCCACAAAAAAAGCGAGATTGACACCGCTATTAGTGTAACTACCTTCACTCCCTTGTCAGTGTTTATTGTTTTAAAAAGTGATGATTAGAATTGTAATAAAACCCAAACATATGAAAGTGAATTTATATATTCTCTTTGTTCTTGGGAATTGGCAACAAAAACAAACAATATAATAAATAATGTTTAAACCCTATTTATTATATTGTTTATTGGAATGTTTGACCAAATATTGGCTAGTTGCCAAATGATTCAAACTTTATAAAACTTTATAAAATGGTAAATAATAAGAATTTCCTTATAGCTGGTTCACAAATTTTAATAATTTAGTAAATGTTTATAAATTTATGAATAAAAAATTGTTTTCATATTTATTTCTTTATAAATTGGTAAAGGCGTGATGATAAATTCAAAAATACAAGGCACTGAAGGAGGCATCAAGTTGTTTACTACGCAGATATTTTAAAAGGTAACAGATATAATGGTTCTTTCATCATACGAGTACAATGGTTCTTTAGACAAGTGGTTCCCAACCTTTTTTAGCTCATGGCCCACTTTGAACCAGAATATTGCATTGTATTAGTTTTTAGAATGTTGTAAATATAAAATTATTCTTATTAATAAACAATCTAATAAATAAATATAGTGTTTAATATTTTTGTTGTAAATTCTCAAGAACAAAAAAGAATGTATAAATTCATTTTCATATGTTTAGGTTTTATTAAAATTCTAATCATTGCTTATTAAAGCAATAAACATTGCTAAGACGTGAAGGTAATTAAAATAATAGCTGTGTCAATGGAAAAATTGCCCTTTTGATATTCCATTTTTCTTTCCAAGCACAAAGGTCAAAGTTTGCCAAAAATTCAATGCATTATTGCTTGCTTTTTTTCTTTTTGTGGCATGAAGTTTTGGCCATTAAAAAAAGAAAAAAGTTCAACTCAAATGTCCCTAACTGAAGAAATGTGTAAAACTTTTGGCAGAAGTGAGGATAACAACCACTATGTGGAAAATATTCTGAGAAAAAGAATATAAATCATTTTGAGGAAGAGTATTTGAGGAGATGCTGTAAAAGATGTCTATCAAGTTTATAAAGAATTTTTTTTAGATCATTACTACTTCATGTCCCTTATTTAAAATGAAAAATTCCAGAATATGTAAGTCATGTGAGGCTTAGGTCTGCTACTGGTAACATGTAACCCAGTACAACCTGCTGCATGGATGGGTGGTTGGTATCTAAACTAACTGCTGGTGAAGAGGGTGGCATGTCACCACCACAGGATGAAAAACAAAACCTGCTAAAGAGTGGATGAACTTCTTATAGTAGCCAATGTTCAATATAAATATATATAAATTGATGATATCCCCTGACAAGTGGACAGAGTAGACATTTTTTTCGTAACCAGTAGCACAACTCAGAGTTTCATGCATGCTACCAGTGAGGAAAAAATATATAATTATTAATATATAGTTTATAGCTGTTACTGAGCACTATTTTATTAACACCAGCACTCTTGTATATTCATTTTTATATATATACATATATATATATATATATATATATATATATATATATATATATATATATATATATATGAGGCTGGGATGGTGTCTCAAGCCTTGAATGGCAACCTTCCTAGAGATGGTGTCTTGATAAAAGTACTTGGTGTACTTGAACTACCATGAGTGCCTGAGGTGGGAGTTAGGAATAGCTTGTTTTGTAAAACCTTGCCTCAAATTATTATGACAAGTCTCAGTAGGTTGACAGGCATATGTGGAGAGGTAAACTGAAATCCTCTGTCAAGCGGAACCCACCTTGTTTTGTATGAGATTAATCCCACTCCTGCCTCAGCAAAAAACACAGCTGTGATGATGTAAGGAAAATAATGGAATATTAAAATTAAAATTATTTATCATTATATGCACATTTTAAATCTAAGATAATTTATTTTTGATAATTCTGGAAGTTTAATCTGCGTTGTCTAAAAATCCCAACATCTGAAAAGCTGATGCCAATTTATCAAAACTTTTAGTAACATCAAAACTAGTATTTTCAAACATTGGTAAGTTTGTAATTAAAATAAACAAGGCTTAATGAAGTGAAAATACTTTCTCATTGACTTCATAATAAAATTATTTAAAAATTCTTTTGAGTTATATGTCAATGAATATTTTTTAATTAGACAAATTATAAATCACCAATGTTAGAAATGCAACAAGGAATTTGCTTTCACGGGTTTGTTCTTGTTTTGTTTTTTTGTTTTTTTTCCACAAGTGGATGGAAATAAATAAATTCTCTTATATTTCTTGTCCATTTCAGATTCTTCTGAAAAAAGTGAAGAATTGAATAGTCAAAATATTATGATAAACACAACAAAGATAATGATTCTAGTCCAAAGAACATCATTGACTGAGGCCAATACTTTATCTCAGAATTTCAGACAAAAAAAAAATATTGAATTTCTTCTGAGAATTCAGGATAGCAATTAAATAAGTGCTTTGCTGAATTGTTTTAAAAAAGCAATTTACATCAAGAGCCACTGACACAACTTTAAATGCCTCTCCTAAGTCCTTCATGACATTCAGCAACTTTGTACAATTAAATAAAAAATATTACTCAAAACATCAAAGTTTACTGAAATGTTTCAATCAACATCCACAAAAGAAACAAAAGTTCAGAATTTAAAAATCCCTGCCTGGATTTATAACAAAAAAGAAAAAAAATCTATTTCCCACCATCTTTGTCATTTCAAGTCGGACTAATAAAACTAACAACATTGAAAAATAGTAAAGGACCCAAAAATACAATGCAGTGAAATATTGTATTCTTTACACCAGGAAAATTATTTAAAGTACTACTAAATTTTCCTTCAAAGATTTTCCTGGTTACATTTTAAGACAAAATTTTCAAGATAACATAATACCAGTAATTATGTTTAATACAAACAAAAAATAAAAATTAAATTAATTTTTGGTTCTGTTTTTTTTTTTAAATCAAAGCACACTCTATTTGACAAAACAAAATCTTTTAGAGCACTTTACCTTGTCCATCCCTCAGAAAAAAACAAAAGCATTTGGAAAATTTAATCTCCAGATTGAATTCTGAAAGTGGTACAATATTTCATATCTGTTTTTGCTACTTTAAATATACAATTGTTTGTAAAACCTAAAATTAAGGGCATCTGCTGTGAGGAGGATTGTCGAGCAGGACATGCCCTCACCAAATTATCTACACCAATTTATACTTATATTCAATAAAGAGCAATAGGGTAATACAATTTTTTTCATGGAAACCAAAATTTATGTTTCCATAAAAAAAGGAAAAAAAAAACTGTATTTATTATTCACTGGTGCACATGTGAGATATATTTCGGAATATATACATTTTGTTCCCCACTCACAGAAAACAAAACTTTCATAACTTTAATTTAAATGAAAATTTACAATGAGAATGTGTCAAGTCTTGAAAAGAATAGACATTTCAGTTAAAATGATAAGGAAGTAAAGGCATGATGATAAATTCAAAAATACAAGGCACTGAAGGAGGCATCAAGTTGTTTACTACGCAGATATTTTAAAAGGTAACAGATATAATGGTTCTTTCATCATACGAGTACAATGGTTCTTTAGACAAGTGGTTCCCAACCTTTTTTAGCTCATGGTCCACTTGAATTTTTCTCTGGGCCATGAAATTAATATAGTGTAAAAAATTACTTCCATTTTACATAGAATATAGCCAATTATAAAATTTCTGTTGTCCACCTGGAATTTGCCATGGCCTATTTTGGTCATGTGGCCATAGGTTGGGAAACACTGCTTTAGACAAATATGATATGATTCAATGTTATAAAAAAAATAATACAGTCTTTTATTTGTAAGAAATTTTTCTTTAATTAGTTAATAAATACTAATTTATTTTAAATGAAAGTATTTTAACCCAAATACTAATTTTGGTTTGACTTGTAGCATATAAAAATTCAATACATGATATGGTATCAATCAAAGATTGAAAAGTAAAAACAACTTTCACATTCTGGCTAAGATAGCATGTATAAAAAAATATATAAAAAAATAAATAACTCAAAATGCATTTTGCCTCTTGTATCATATTTTACAAAATTATCAAATGTGAGTTAAAAATGTCTGCATTTTTGAAAATATTAAATTACTTCAGATTAAAATTGACAATGCTGCACTTAAACTTTTTGATTTTATTGAAGCTATTCATATTTCTTTTAATTGCTATCTCCAGTCATCATCAAGTGACAAAATGTAGATCAGTGTTTCCCACACTTTGATGGGAAAATCCTGCTTTAATGATTAAATAAATTTTTATCCAACCATGTCTTTATATGATACTATTTCTTAATGGTGGAGTTAAGTGATGCTGCTTGCACTGTTAATATTAACAACACATGACTTAATATAATGTGTTGTTAACAGGGTGCAAGTCAAGGAATAATATTCATGAATATTCCATGATGTAAGCACCAAGAAGGTTTCTATCCCATAATAGGTGTTACATTTGCATATATATTTTATACATTGAATATAGCAAATATTAGAGGACAGAGACAGCAGTGGTATTCAACCAGTTTAAACCAGTCTTCATGATCTGGTTGCTAGAATTACAGAAGTAAACTGAACCTGTTTCTGGATTGTTGTAAAATAAGCTTTTTTTCCTGATCTAAAGTATTATTTTCATGGAATAAGAAGTGTTTTTTCAACACAACATTTGTCTTGAATTATCAGATGATTCTAGTGAGAGGGAACTGGTTCTTAAAAATGTTTAATCCCACTAATGAAGAGAGAAAATAATTTTGCAAAATTCACAATGGAAAACAATAACATTTTCATGAAAGTTAACATTTATTAACAATTAACTTAAATTAATGAGTATTTAGTATTTTTTCTATTTATACAACAATGTAACTATTTACATTTGTTTGGACTGTTATCCTCATCTTTATTGTCACATTCATGATATTTCAGCTGTTGTACGTGCCGACTTTCTTCACATGATTGGAATTTAAAACCAAACCCTTTATTTTGTCCACCGGTTTAGATTGTTCTTGTTCCACATGTCATGCCTCTTCTGGATGTCTCACTTTCATTTATTTCCCTTTAGCAACTCAACTCTCCAAGTTTTTGTTCAATTCTGTTCTGGGCAACTCTTTGGATCAAGTCACTGGATTACTTCAACCAATGCTTTTATCCACTGGGCCATGTGTCCTTGGGGAGAAGCATGCCACGTGGAACTAGAACAGTTTACCCTGATGGATAAAGTAAAGGGTTTGATTCAAAATTCCAATCACCTGATGAAGGCTGGAGTATAAAATGGTCAAAACATGAATATGACAACAAAGATGAGGACAACAGTCCAAATAGTGTAAATAGTTACAATGCCTCATCTCAGAAATATAGACAGATACAAAAACATAAATTAATCTGTCTGTAGATAGAATTTTAAAACTTCAGCTTCATGAATACACAACAATCTCAGATAAATTAATTTATAGCTATTGTTAAAACTTTAATTTCAGTATGATATTCAGTTTAGAATTGAACTGAGAAGATAAAACAGAATAAATACTTCTATTCAGTAACAAGACATTTGAAGTGTGAAGAATATAAAAAAAAATTCTGTTTTTATTTTCAGAAGAATTATAAAGGAAATGTGTACATGGAGAAAGCAAAAAGTAAACATCTTTCTTGGCTTCTTAAAGACCATTTTCAGTGTGAAGAATATAAGAACAACCTATTTTGAATATATTAAAAAAAGCATTTATTATTATTATTATTATTGGATTTTATAATAGAACTGGAGGTTTTATCTTCAAAGAGTTCTCTAAAAATACAATTCAATACAACAAATTATTTACTTACTCAATTTCATGATTTTTAAAGTTCTTTCCAATAATTTTTTTGTTTTTATTAAAGAAAAGATTGAAAATAGTATTTTGATTATTTTTCCTGAAGTAAAATAAATCTTTTGAATGAAAGACTCAGCAGTACTCAACTCTTTGTATATGTGCATGTATGTGTTTGGATGTTTCTGCATTATTTAACTTTGTGCATGAGTGAAATTTTAGAAGTATTTATATTATCAGCAACATTATAAGATTGTGATTTTGAAAATATGCAGACAAGCAACTGAAGTCAGTTAGTCTCCAATAATAATTATGTACGTTCAAATGTAGAAAATTTTTATTTAAAAAAGTCCTTAGCTGTTAGTTTTAAGCAACTCGTTCTATATATTAAACATAAAAAGAAGGAATACCTTTTGATTGAGTAACCATTTTAATTACTTAGTTTGATTCTCTGATAACTTGTCATTTCTGTGCTATTTCAACTTGTGTGTTTGATGCCATCTTCATGGTTCAGTGAATTCTGAATGGAATTGGTAAATTGAAAGAAGAAAGTCCAGTCCACTTGAATTACAAACTGCCTGTTATGAAACATATGTCTTATTTTAAAAGTAAATGTTACGAACTGTGGGTTTTTACTCCAGCTGTTCTTTCTCTCATTTGGACATAAAAACTTATATACAGAAAGTCTATATGCTTCATTCCAGAAAATAAGTACAAATGAACAGCAACAAAAGAAATTGACTATCTATTTAAAATTAAACAAAAAATAATGTTTACTGTAGGATAATAGATCTAAAAGATATTTATTTTATGAGGATCAAATAAAAAAATATAGAATCTGGAATCTCTAAAATTTAACACCTGATTTAACCACCCTCCCCTGTTAATAAAATCCGATTTAACCACCCTCCCCTGCTATTAACACCTGATTTAAACACCCTCCCCTGCTATTAACATCTGACTTAGCCACCATCCCCATTTTTTATTGGCACTGATATTCACAGAACTTAAAACGATTACTTGGTTACATATTTTAGTGCATCATTTTACTTACAATTATTGCCTGTGATGCAAACAATAGTCAGTACGTTATTTAAATAAATTAGCCATAAATAATCAACAGTGCCTTTTTATAGCTATTTCTTACTTATATTATTTTAAAATAAGACTGTTTTTACATTTACATAAGTAGCAAAGTAATTGTTCTAAGTAACATAGTTAATCAAAATAAGTGCTGCATAATTTATTGCAATTTTTATTTTATGAGTGCCATTATTTTCCTATATCTTTAAGAATATAAATCAAAATAACAAAAACATTTAAGTTTCGGTTTTACTAAGTACATTTAACTTTTGCCTGAGTTATTTAGTTGAAGAAGAAGAGTTAAAGAAGAAGAGTTAAAGAAGAAGGGTGATGCATAATAAACAAGTATCACAAACCATTGTTAGTAAATTTATCCTAAACTGAATGTACCATGAATGTGACTATGCTAAATTAGTTTCTTTGACTATTAATGTAACTGAAGTTTTCTTCTTTTCTTTTTTCTGTAACAATCCAGTCAGCTTCACACTTGGTCAGGTATGTATTTTGTAATTATTTACATTGTTCCTACTGTTGTCCTCATATTTGTTGCCATATTCATGACATTTCAGCCATTGTATGCTCCAGCCTTCTTCAGGTGATTGGAATTTTAAACCAAACACTTTATTTCATCTACCGGGATAGATTGTTCTAGTTCCACGTGCCATACCTCTTCTGAATATCTCTGTTTCAGTTATTTCCCTTTAGTAATTCAACTCTGCGAGTTATGGCCAGGTATTAAACTCACAACTCTTTGGGTCAAGTAACTAGATTATTTCAACCAACACTTTTATCCAGTGGGCCGAAACATCGTGAATATGGCAACAAAAATTAGGACAACAGACTGAAAAATGTAAATAGTGTAAATAATTACAATACCTCATCTCAGAAATATAAATAGATATGTATTTTGTGTTGCAGAATATGTTTAAAGGAGTTTTATGTCAATTGTTCATGTTGTTCATAATGTTTTATTTTTATTTAGTTGGTTGACATGAAACACATTCAATAACAATTTAAGTTACTTCCTTCTGATGCACTTATCTGACCTCTTTAATGAAGAGTAAAGAAATCCCTACAATATGACGATTTAATATTTTGTTATATTTTGCTTAAAACATTTGACTTAGGTTTTTTTTTCTTTCTGATTAAAATGAAAGATGAAAAAGAAGTTTTTTATGGAAGAAAAACTCATTGCATAAAGGGAAAAGAAATAATCAACATGAAAATAAAGAAAGAAAAAAATGATTGAAAAATATAAAAAGAGAGAGAGAGAGAAAAAACAAAGAAATAGAGAGAGAAGTCAAAGAAGAAAAAGTTTTCCAGATTTTTTTAAAAATTTTATCTTACAGGATATAAAATTTAAAAACTTAAATTTTGTTAATTCTGTGCTGTGTTAATTTTATTACTACCTCTGTCCCATAATAGTTGTTGCCTTTAAGTATATTAAATGTATATACAAGTGTAACAGATATTGTGGGACAACAGTAGTAATTCTTAAGAGGGAAATGTCAGAAAAGATAACAGCTTCATGAACATAGAAAGAGTTTCTTACATCTTTCACTTATTAATTTTAAAACTTTCTTATAAATAGATTTCTTTTTTAGTTTTCTAATTTATGATTAATAGACAAAATCCATTGTTTAGTATAGGTTTTTCAACTTTTCTTAAAAAGAAATATAAATTGGATCCTTAAATAGCTTTGATAAACAGATGAGGAATAAATGATACTCTATGAATTTCTGATGAATTCTGTTCACTGCATTGTCTGATGATATTGAGAAAATGTTTAGTGGTGATAACAATTCCAATTAAAAATACTCTTATCACGCAGCATACTAACTACACTGGTTGTTTTTAATTTAATATACTTTGTATATAGCATAAAGACAAAAATCAATTTTGCACATTACTTATAGCAAAACTAACTCTTCTGTTAGTGAGATGAAGTATAGGAACATTACAAATGACAAAATTCAGACCAGGAGTGGTTGACCTTAAATTACCTTAGTTACAATGCCAATAGTAGAGGTCAGATCTAAAACAATGCTTGGTGACAAAAGTTGAACTGAGAAATATGCCAAAAAATAATATGTCAAAGGTTGATCTACAAACCATATATATATATATATATATATATATATATATATATATATATATATATATATAGAGAGAGAGAGAGAGAGAGAGAGAGAAAACAACAAATTTGAAGCATGGAGACCATGGCATCCAGACAAAGCAGATAGTCAACCCATAGCAGAAGGGAAAAAAGAAATGTGAATGTTATATAATAAGAGTTTATAGCCCCCACCCCAACATACAAAAAAAGAGCCCAGCTTTATCATATCTGCCCTGCTCACCCAGTGAGGCTACATAATCATTTCTCTGGATTGTTCAAGTAATATTCATCCTTATATTTTATATACGCCACATTTTTCATATCTTGAGAATATGTTAATGAATCATTAATAGAAAAGGGGGCCTTATTGCACTCAAGAAAGATCTTGTTTGCATTCATCTCTTTACTGATATGGTTAGTCCCCTGACACATAACCTGGGGATAGCTGAAATGATTGTGACCACACACTGCAACATGTGTAACACATGTAATACTTTCTAAATATCAATTACATTTTTTTTTACATATATCAGTTCATTCAATCTATTGTAAATTTGTAAAGTTTTGTCCAGGACAAAAAATGAGGAGTGCAGAGTTAAATATTAAAACAGTTAAAAAAAATTTCACTTCATTGACATTAAGAACATCAAGTGAGTGATCAATTTAACCAGTAGTAAATTAACATAAAATGGGAGATCAGTTTAGTTGAGAAATTATAATAAAACTGATAACCCATTTTATGGCCACCAGTTATATTAACAATAGAGATGAGAATGTTTATCCAAATAATGTCTCATTTTATAAATAAATAATAACTTAAAATGCATGAAAATGTGTGATCAGTTTGGTAAAAAATTAAACCCCGACTTCATCAAAGACAAAGATATTAGTTCAAATAACCCTATGATCACATTATAATACTTAAAAGCTAAATCTGTGGGAAATTTATAATTCTTATTGAATTGCATAAAATAGAAAATAAATTCTGTCATCAAATTACAATAAGCCTGGTCGTGAAATTTGTATAAATGAGTTAAAAATCAAGGACTGAATATGGATAGGTTGGTGGTTAAGAAGCTTTTCTCAATGACCCGTTGTAATGAGTTCAGTCCTCACTAACTGCCTCTCTAGTGTGACCTTGTGCTAGAGTAAACTAAACTTATTAAATAATTATTGAATAATGAAAATAAGGGTGTTACTCCCAAAATATTTGTGATGCCTCATCTCATAAACTATGCCGTGCTGAATAATTGCCCTTCATGGCATTTTACAAGATAATGGGAATTACTTAGTGACATCCAGCTTCTCTCCAAGTAATATACAACAGTTTGTATTGGTAACAGCAGCAAAGAGAAATCCCTGTATATATTGGCTTCTCAAGTCTCCGATTCCTAGAGTGTTCCTTTTTCTAGGCTGGCTGCCATCAAAGACTATAAGAGGGGCCAATCTACCTTTCAATTTGGCCCATTTGACTTTTCCAAGGCAGGTGTTAGTGTAAAAGTGAATGTAACAGATTCAATCGGAATTTGAACTCAGCTCGTTCATTCCACAGTCTGCACAAATAACCATTATGTTACCTCGGCATCCAAAAATGTAGTCGGGTCATTCCATGTCGATTCAACCAATCAATGTAACCCCCAAAAATATTAGATCATCATAATTGCAAAATTACCATGATTTAGAATTTTTGATAAAAAATATTAAGAGGTCTAGAATTGGTAGCTTTGAAAAACAGTGAATGAAACTTGTTGAGATTTATTCCTCAAATACTCTAGTTTTCAAATGCTGCGCCACCTTTTGCTACATTTAGGGGCTGAAGATGATATTTCTCAAATTTTCTGTACATGGCTGCCTAAAAATTTTCATTTTTTCACCAGAAAACTGCTAATATCTACTTTTTAGTTAACCCCTGTAAAATTCTAAAGGGATATTTGGATTCCTTGATGAAAAATCTCTAAGGGTATCTAATTTCATTAATTTCTGGCCAGTGAATTAGAAAATAAGTTTTTGTGATCTCATTGAGTTTGAAAATGGAAATATCTGTCAACAGAAAATGCCGATTCAGCAAAATTTCAACTTGTGATATCTTGAGAACATTTAGGAATTTTCATTAAAAAATTTCAGTATTTTCTAATGATTATAAGTTCTACAACATATATCAAAATAAAATAAAAAATTATTTTTTTTGGGTGGGGGGTTTACATTTTTCCATTTTTCTTTCTTGAATTGGCCTGGAATAACCCAGCCACTAACTGATATGTTTTATAGCATAGGAAGTACAGTGACCATTAGACAAATAATAATTAAAAAAAAAACTTTTTCTTCTCTTTATAAAAAAACTAAAAATAACACAGCAAATGTTTTATAACCATCGATGGATAGTGGGACAAACCTGAATTCTTTTACCTGAAATTTCTGGCAGTAAATCCTGACCCAAAGAGGTTGAAGTCTGAACTCTATTATCAAGAGTTGATTTAACACCAAAATTATAATCACTGTATGTTTGTTCCTGGTTAAATGTTTTACAGATTTCATTAAATAAAAGTCCTTTGTTAATTTTTTTACTTTTCTGATCTTTTGTTTTGAATACTGAAAATGTCTCTTGTGTGCTGATGCTATAAAATGGTTGAGCAAGGTTTAAACATGAGAGCCTATTGAATGTGTTGTTAGATTGTGTGTTATTATCTTGGATTCTTTGCTGTTGAGTCATTGCCTTCAGTTGAACTACAGAAAGAGTGTGTAACTGCTTTGGTTTCTGTTTAGAAAATTCATTAAATGAAGCCTTTGTTCTAGGTAGTTGCTGCTGCTGCTGCTTTTCATTGGTGCTTGACTTAGGCACAATCATTTCTTTGATGTTATTATCATTTACATTTGCAAATTGGTCTCTTGCTTTCAGAGAGCTGTCAGCACTTTTGCTCTTTGGAAACAGGCTTTTCTTTAGTGATCGCCTGACCATAGTGTGAGGATAATCACCATCAATTCGTAAACCAGATAAATCAGAAATTGTAAAGGAAGCTAAATTTTTCTTACTTCGAGAATAATTGGGGCAGCAGTTATAATTATCTGAAGATGAATTCTGGGATTTATTACTTTCAGAAACTGCCAACATATCCTTTGCAAAGGAGTTACATTCATTTAATGGAAGCAAGAGTGATGGTTTCCGCAAAGATATTTTTTTATATGCGGAAGAATCTGTATTGGTCTCAGCAAATTTCATGGTCCGATAAACTCCATTTGAAGGAATATATTCATGGTT
This sequence comes from Acanthosepion esculentum, assembly GCA_964036315.1. NCBI lineage: Eukaryota > Metazoa > Mollusca > Cephalopoda > Sepiida > Sepiidae > Acanthosepion > Acanthosepion esculentum. The sequence goes on along the minus strand of OZ038519.1, from coordinate 12,825,415 downwards.
CTCAGATGTGAACATATATTTAAGATTATTGGAAAACAAAAGCCTCATTTTCTTTCGGTCATATCGAGGATTCGTCACGTTTATGTTACGGAAGTTGCCCAGAATCTTTTTATTTTTTGTTTTAATATTAGTCTTATGTTCATAAGTGCATGTTGGGCAAATTTTATTCCAGCCACTGCAGATTTCACCCCAGCTATCACTGACAGTGCATTCTCTGTCCCCACTGTCATGAATGAATTCTTCAGAGCTGAGGCAGAGAAGAGAGGTAACAGCCTTTTGTCGGTTAAGGACATTTTCAAAAGTTTCAGCAGAAACTGCTGTTTTCTTGCCATTGGACATTACATGTGCATAAAAGATTTTGTAGACATTGTCATATAATGGACATTTTTTAACATTTTAACAGTATTTCTATAATTGATCTTTGTTTACACTTCAATGTCCTTGTCTTTTCTATCGAACCGCATTCCGATATAGTATGATTAGTTTTATATAAACGAGGATTGATTCAGACCTACAATACAAATAAAATTAGAATTAGTAAAAGAGAAAATAGAAACTTTAAAATTAAAAGAAATGCTATTCTTAAACTGTTTGACACATTATAATCTCATTTCAAGATGTCAAGAAATTGCAAGGATTTAAAAGATTAGATAAAATGTATAAACTTCAAAACAATAAAAATAATTTCTACCATGAGTTGTGACTTTGTTGAGTGTTGATATTGTGAAGCATTTTTGGCTTTGTCTAGATAGTCTAGGTGTTGAGCACTTTAATTTACTGCCTTTTTGTCTCTTTTTCCTTATTTGGAAATTTCCTTGTCTGGCAAGTTGTTTGTTGGTCACACCAACATTGTTATTGTTTTAGTAGTGTATGTATATATGTAGTAAAAAAATCTGGACTCTCCCGTCGTTTGACATATGAGGGTACAGCAAGAGTTCTTAGAACAAAACAGTAGTACTATCTACATATATGATTTGATTAGAGGTGAAGGCATGTGTCTACACAACCACACTTTTTGGAGGAGCCAAATGCAGAGAGAGAACTGTTGCACCTTGTGTGTTACAAGGTCCCTAAAAAACCACCTCAGTTTTTCAATTCAGAGTTGTCTTTCTCATAGTTAGCAGCCAAGGCTATAGGACCCAGTCTACCCCACATTCTACCCATAGCTTGGGGGGGGGAGATGGATCTTTACCTTTCTCAAGGGTATTTGCATAAGTGAATGTAATAAACTTGACTGGAATTCAAACTCAGCTCAGTAGGTTTTCATTTCTTCCTCTGCTAGACTGGTTGCCATCCAAGTCTGTAGGACTCAGTTTGTCCTGCTATTCAACCCATAGATGGGCGAGGATAGATAGATTTATACATTTCTCAAGGGTATAAGTGAATGTAATAAACTTGACTCTTTGATTCCTCAATCTGAGCTGCTAATCAATTACTCCACTGTACCTCTGTGTGAGGTGTGTGTGTGTGTGTGTGTCTATATATATATATATATATATATATATATATATATATATATAAATTCACAACACGTGGCTATAAACAACATCTCACTGGTAACAAAAAAACAAAAAAATAGATAAAAGTGATTTAAAACAAAAATTCAAAAACGGTTGCTAGATCCAGCAAAGCCCTTAATATTTCAACCTAAAAGTTATTATTTAATGGGATTCAAAGGGAATTTTTTTATTATGATTTGCACAATACAGTGAGCAATTGGTTTAATTTAATGAGTGAAAGAGAAAAGATGTTTTTCTTTGTAAAAATGTTGACCAGTGATTTTACAGTATCAAGTTGCAAATGGGATCATGGAATTGGGATGAGAAGTTCTTCTGTATGTGGCATATTTCCAAAAGGACCTAAAGAAACCTATCACATTGAGAATCTCACTGGTTTCACTCCATTCAACACCTCATGATTAGTCAGCAATTTCAACAATTTCAAAATATTTAATAATTCCTCAAAAAATTAATGGAATTAAAAATGGAATCATTCCTTTGTGATGGAATATAAAATTTAAATGGAAGATGATGTAGTTATAAAGTTAAGAAAAATACTGGAAACTTAATTTTGCAACAACCTTATTTCCGCGTTTCTAAAATTATTAGAAAAAAATTATTTGCTGTATTAGATTTTATTGTCAGATTTTCTATAAAAAATGTTTCAATATTAAACAAAAAAAAATAAAATTGAAAAATACATGATGATAATTTTAAATTCTTTCTCATATGTTCGAGAGATTTTTTTTATTTTTAGTATCACATATTAGTGACCTAAAAATGCTTAAACGTTTTACTGTACTTTTAGACTTTGTGATCCATATTTGCTAAGATGGAAAGCTTCTCTATTCATTATTTTTTAATATTTGTACATGTAGTTTGAGTTTAAATGTAAGTTTGAGAAGACAATTGTCGCAGTTTTTATAACAAAAGTAATTCCTTTTCATTATCCAATATCTTTTATAATTTTATTTTCAAATTTTAAAAATAACCTCATCAAAAATATAAAAGTCATTTTTCCAACGATGTAATCAAAATGGGATTATTTTTAAAAATAAATATAAGTTGTTCAACTCTTTGTTTTTCGTTCTTTAAGCAATTATTTTATTTTTAATTTCTTTGCTTTCATTTTTTCTTTCTCTAAATTAAATATTATGACCGTTCTTAAAATTTTTATTAGCAAAAAACAGTTGAACAAATTGAACCGATTTATTTATTCAATAACAATGTTTTTAAAAATGAAAAAAAAAGTATATTTGAGTAAAAATAAAAGTTTAAAAAAGAAGAGAGTTAAGATTAAGAAGTTTATTTAGATTTTTAAAAAATCAGAACAAAAGAGTAAGACTTAATTTTATATTTTTCACGTTTATAAAAAAGACCTTTCTCACGCTATGAAGTTTATTAAATTATATAAATTAAAGAAAGATGACTATATTTTCAAAATTTCAATGATTTGATTTCAAATGAAGACTCAAACAAAATAAAATATTTGTTCAACTTGTTAAAAAAAATATAAAATATTTTTATAGTTAAATTTTAAATTATTTATAGTATTAAAAATTAAAAAGTAAATATAATAAAATAATTAAAAAGTAAATGTTGATATATTTTGCTTACCAAAAAGTATTTTTCTACTTCTTCGAACGTTGGTTTTTTACCTCAAAAATTGAATTTGTGTTTCGCTGATACACAACGAAGCAATTTTTTCTTCAGATTCACTCTATAATAATGAGGAATAATAGCAGACGATAGAGATCATAAAACAAAGGTCTGGTATATATGTATATTTTCTTTTTTGACAAGTTACCAAATAATTTAAATAAAAAATATGATCAAGAAGAGCTTCTGCTTAAAAATCCATCTGGGCACCTGTTTGTTGTGAAAAGTTTGTCTTGGGACGATCAGATTCAGTTACCATAGCAACAGGCAAGACGTGACCCGACTCCTTTTTTAATCAGTATTAAAAACAGAAAACACGCCTACACAGTAAATAAAATGTCTATGTAAATAAAAACGGATTTTAAAATATACTTATGTTTATAAAGAAAATTATTGCTAACGTGTGTGTACGGTTACAGACAATAAAAACAAGAGGCACGCGCGATGGGGAATGACACACACGCACTCACGGTTGATTTCTATTTACAAATAAATAAGAAGAGTAAGAAGACTGATAGAAGCGACTTTTGGTTTGTCGTCTTCATTGAATTCTAACTCAATAAAAATTAATTTTGCGGCTTGCCATATTAACTTTTGTTCTGCGCTTACGGCTTCAAATTATCCATTAATATAAAATTTTAAAATAAAGTGTAACAAGAAGTGTCACTAAATTGATATTTATTAGCTTAAATTTAACCTTCAATAGACTTCTTTTTTTTCTTTTTTTTTTTTTTTACAAAAACCGACAATAAAACGTTGACCAAAGGAAAAAAACTATTTTTAAAGTAATTTCCTCATCGGTCACTGTAACATCCGACCTAATTTTTTTTTGCAATCATTGTTTAAAAAATAATAATTTGAAAAAAATCATCTATTTTGGCAACTGAGAAAATGCAGTAATTTTTTTTAAGTAAAAGTAAAAACTAAAATATTGAAAGTGCAGTTTACAACGTGGTCCGAAAGTTTTGTTACCCATATATAATATAATTTTCTATTTCAGACGGCTGGCACGAACTCTTACAGTGGTAGAGTGTGACAGGACTTTCGGACCACCCTGAATATTCCTCTGTCAATCGTTGAGAAAAAAAAAAAAAAATTTTGATTTTTAATTTTTTCCCTCAATTTTTAAGTATCTTTCCTTTTTCTTCTTCTGTGTACTGTCATCGCGACTAATGTTTTGTTGTTGAGTTAACGCCTTTAAAACAGGAAAATATTTTTTATCATTAGTAATAACAATATTTGTCTTAGATTATTAACAATTTTTGCATAATAAACACTAAATTATTTCCCTTAACTTTATTTTTATTAGCCTCATATTCTGGACCCACTTTTAGATTTGTTATAAACACCAATAATAAAATTTTGTGAATCCAAACGATGCAACTATATCACCCAAAGTGTAGATTCTCCGTGGAATGACTGAAAAAAAAAAAAAAAAAAAAAAAAAGTTAGAAAACCAAAATATGTGGTTGTGGTACTAACCAAGAATTATTATTACCATTATTAACTTACTTATGTGGCGGGGGAAATGTTCCGAAAAGTCTAAACATTTTAAAATTAATGTTCTGACTTCTCAGAACAGGAAAAAAAAAACAAAGACACTTCCCTGATTCTGCGAACATTGGGCGAAAATATCGTCATAAAATTTATCCCCTCTCCCCACTATACATTCAGTTTTTAGTTATGCAAAAAAAAAAAAAAATTATTAGTTATATTTCGGACACTATTTTTCAATTTTAGATGCATGACTCAAAGATCTCTCGTAAATAAAATTAATAGGGAAATTAATGCAGAAACCGTTTGAAGCGAACAAACCAAACCCTTGTTCCCAAAAAAGATGAAATACAAAATATAATGGTGTTTGAAACCATTTGCAATATTTCATAGCACAAATGTTTTCAATCGAATATTTTTTTTATTTAGACCATTAAGGATTTAAATCCCTAATTCCCCCCACGAACCCCGAAAACGATTTTTAGATTACCTCACTCCCCTACTCCATATCTAAGGGAAGTAACTCTAAATTCTTATATTTATATTCGGTGATGTTATTATTAATCTCTACTCAAATACAAAAATAAACAAACAGATTTTGAATTTGTAACTTTTAAATACATAAACTATTTGGTAAATTTTCACTTTAACACCCGAGCGTCTTCACTGCTGCACTATTTTCTTTCAGAAATTAGTACACTCTTCCGGAAAGCGATTTTTTTTGTACTTAATTTAAGAAGAAAGTTAACTTTCATTCATGTTAACATCGACAAATAAAAGAATAACAAAGTAATTTTTTTTAAGAAAGTTAAGTTTCAAATATATAAAAATAATACAAAAATGAATGCACAAACTTGGTAAAGTAGAAGGGTTGGTGATTCTATTTATTTTATTTCATTAGTTTTTAAAAACAGAAAGAAAACCCCTCCTCTAACCTTTACTCCTAACCCTAAAGAAATATAAAAAACATTAAATTAAATAATTGCTTCTTTAAGGAAGCGCATACTAATTTCTTGAAGGACTTCCTGTTTAGGGAAGTAATAGGGTCAAATTTTATAACTACGCAGGAAATTGTCAGCACTAAATTACTTATCAATAAGCCGGTAATGGCTGATGAAAGACCAGGAAAAAGTCCTATTTTTTTCGGGTCATTAACATCCAAAAAGGTTGGTTTCTTCAATATCTAATTGTTGATTTGAGTTCAGCATATACATTTGCATGGAAATAAGACTATTTTTGAAAAATTTGAAGGGTTATTAGCGCTCGGGTGTTAAAATGAACATTTACCAACTATTTTCTAGTAATGTCTTCTACTTATATTTCATTTTTTTTATTTTTCATATAATTCTTTATTTTAAAGGCTCATCTAAATAAACACTCATCTAAAGAAGTATCTTATCGACTGCATTCTCAGAATAAAGAACACAAATCCCAGATTATATTTAAAAGATATTTTAGATGAACGTCTAAAAGGATCAGATCACAAATCTACCTGATATTTAAAAATCAATCATTCTAGTAAATTTTCACACTCTTGAACTCTAATTTTTTCTAAATTTTCCTTATGCTCCCGAACAAATAATTAAATGTTTCATAAACACGCATTAATATTGATAATAAGTGCAGATATGACTGTTATCAACAGAGTTTACTTTTTATGAGAAGAGTTATTATTTCAAGAGTTTGTTTTTTTATAGATATTGAATTCATTCTTTTGTTTTTATATCACATTACCATAACAACATGAATAACACAGTGGAAATAGGGTGAATAATAACTGAGCATCTCTTTATTTTTGAGATGAGGTATTGTAACTATTTATTTATTTACATTGTTTGGACTGTTTTCCTTATATTTGTTGCTATGTTCACAACATTTCAGCTGTTATACACTCTGGCCCTCTTCATAATCTGTCTATATTTCTGAGATGAGTACACTCTGGCCCTCTTCATGTGATATACATTGGAATTAAAATCCAAACCCTTTATTTAGTTCACTGGGATAGATTGTTCTAGTTTTATGTGCCATGCCTTTTAATATCTCACCTCTGCTATGGACAGGTACTGAACTCACAACTCTTTGGGTCAAGTCACTGGATTACTTCAACCAAAACCTGAAAAAAGCTGAAATTGAGCATGCAACTGAAGTCTCTTCAATTATGATGTGTTAGCCTCTTTTTTCCTCACTGCTGCCAAAATGTTTGCAAATTGCAATAGGACTCTGCCATGATAAGCTGACTAGGTTGCAAAAGGTTGTGATGGATTATTCCATTATAGCACTACTAAATGATCAAGAGGATTGTAGGGGAAGTGGGGGGGGGTAAGATTTGGGATGGTTAAGAGGCGAGTAAGTTTGTCAACCCAAAGAAAGCCATGTTTCTGATTATCACATAAAACCATTTTCTTCATCCACAGTAGTAAACACACAATCAAGAAAAGGGTCGTTATTTTTAAATGAAGAAGCAAATTGTTGGTTTCAATTCATTTAGGAATGTATATTTATTGTTGCTTTTTACAACAAATGTGACACAAATTACAACTGAGTAGCGAGTTTGATTCTCATTGGGTGCTCCACACTCTTGGCCATGTGCCATATCTAAGCTACATTTAGACAACACATTTAGGAATGAATATTTATTTGTACTTATGTACAAAATGTGGCACATGGCCAAAAAGGGGAATGGGGAAAGGACGGTCTTCTTCTGTCTTAATTCTAAACATAGCTAGTCACAAGCACTGACCCAAACATACCAACAATAGTCCTATCACCAAAACAACACATTCTCTCCAACCTTTCTTACTACATCCACCATAATACCTCAAATTCTCTATGAAATTCTAACTAGTCCCCATATGTACATTTCAAAGTCTCTGGGGGGAGGGGAAAAAACAACAATTTTAAAAAAAACCCACTGATTATTTACAATATGAATTAATACTATTTACATAAAAACAAAACAAAATAAGGTTAGTAATAAAAAAAAACACAATCCCTAAATGTGGCAGAAACATCAGTTAACTGGACAAAATAATTGCGGGATTATAACATTATAAAAAACCAAGCACGCACACAAACACGCACCCATTTAAACACAATAACAAATACAAAAACACACGCATGAAACAAAAGTCATCCTGCAACAACCAGAGAACTGACATCACTGACCACTTAACGAGAGAGGGGATGGGGAATTAAAGGAAAAATAGGGACAGAAATAAAAGGGAGCCAATGAGTATACATACCCTAGCTAAGTTAACCAGAAATGGGAAACTAAAGATTCAACCTAAAACCTAAACTAGCCTAATATCAGGATGGGTTGCCTCTGTTCAACCCAGGAAGGACAAAATCCTGTACCTAACCGACATCAAAGTGCCACTTCAGATCAGCCCCTTTCACTCTACAGAGTCGCACAAGATTTACCCACCTTTTGCCGAATTCTGTTTTGTTAACATAATCTCACGATTTATATTTAACACAAAATATGAAACAAGAAGAAGGAACAAAAACGGTTTTATAACAGGATTTATATTTATTTTTTCTGTAATGATGTACATGCATAGAGGTTACTATTTTGTTGGTGTTATATCCCTGTGACTGAATTAAAGTTTTACTGATGAAATTAAAATATTTTTATCTGAGCTCACAAAAGTTGAATGAATTATAAAGTTGAGAAATGCTGAATAAACTTTTAGCTTTAGAAGAAAATTTCAAAGAGAAAAGTTCTTGTTGCTTGTTTGGAAATGTTTTATGTTTTTAATGTAGATTGGAAAATTTCATACATACGTGCATGCGCGAATGTTTTCATGGGCGTCTGACCGCACATGGTCAAGATGGAAATCCTTTAAGCTTACATTTTCACAAGAAAAGAGAAAAGAGAATGAACAAGATGGGTCTGCTATTTATTTAATGTAACCACATGACAGGCTTGAAAGACAAAAGTGGGAAAACTTGACTTGGACATGCGCTGGAAAAATATTTGTACATGGGTGGATTGCAACACCAAATGACCAGTTAAAAGCTGAGATTTCCTGAAAATCTGTATGAAGCTTGGTAAGCTCTTTGATCCACTTTTTGCACAGATTTGTACAAAATCCAACATTGATAAGAAAGTGGTATTGGGATGCTAAACTGTTGCTTTGCCAAATTACTGTTAATTTGCCTTGAGTATATTGTTTGTTTGCTTTATATTATTTTTGTCCTCTTCTTTTTCTTGTTATTGCAAACTTTGTCAATTTTGTTTGTTGGACAGTTCTGTTACTTATTTTGCATTCCACCATGGCTACTCACTCCACACAAATTAGAGAAATTGTCAAATTTTGTAAATGGCTGTTCATAAATCAGCCACTTCTGTATTTTCTTCACTTGGTCAATTTGCGCAAGATATTTTCCAGCTATTGTATGACTCTTTCTATTTTTACTCAATTCTTCATTATCCAGTGATGACTTGTAAGCATGACAAGGTTCATCTAGGAGATCCAGATCATCAGGTGCTAATTTTTGGAACGAATGACACAGTTTTTTTATGAAGTTGACTGCTGATATTGTGGTTAGTTTTAACAACTCACTGGCCATTTTGAACTTGTGGAGCTGTGGTTTAAAAGCTTAAAATTAAAAAAAGAAGCTTCTCCCAGGATCACTTCCATCCTTCCTTACTCTCAAATCACTTTCTTCCTCTCTTGCAACCTTTCTCATATGAAATGAACAAAATTGGCAACTCTTATTTTTGGTTGAGTTTTATAGTATTCCTCCTTTCCCATAATTCATATTTTCCCCTGGTTTGCTGTAATTATCTTTCTATAAAAGAATTCACCTGTCACCGCTTCTTCTTCTCCCCCACCACAAGGTAAGCAACACTCCATTTTCTCTTCTTCCTTCATTCAAACTACAGGAGCATACTTACATAAAAATGACATTTATTTATCTTTATTTCGTATTAGTTCTAATTGTATTAGTTTTGAGAATGTCGTAAATATAAAATTATTCTTGTAAATAAACAATCTAATAAATAAACAGAGTTTAATATTTTTGTTGTAAATTCTCAAGAACAAAAAAAAATGTATAAATTAAGTTTCATGCTTAAGTAGGTTTTATTACAATTCTAGTCATTGCTTTTTAAAACAATAAATCAATAAACATTGTCAAAGAGTAAAGGTAGTTAAAAAAGCAGTGTCAATGGAGAAACCATCCTTTTGACACTATGTCTTTTTGCAGACATGTATATCCATGTTTGCCAAAATGATACTTGGTTTAAGGAGTGAAGAACTAATGAAGATCATTGGAGACAAAGATGAAAAGTCAATGTTGTTCTATTGTTGCATGACTGAGTCATAGAACCATAGATGCTTAGGATGCAGCCAATCAAATACATACAATCATACTGTGAAGGATGTACAATACGAGATGAAGCCTTTTATTTTTTTATAGTTATATTTAGTCAAGATGATTAGGACCATTTTCTTTCCCAAGGATGTCTTCATTTGAATCTCAATTACCAGATTTCTTACCAAGTAGAACTTGGATACAAGTTTATAAGTACTGGATGGTTTTACTTTCCCCCACTAGTATAAATGAACTCAGTTGGATAACATATATAATATATATATATATATATATATATATATATATATATATAATGTAATAGGTAAGAGGATAGTGTAGCCGTAGCAATTAAGGTTGCAGACAGGATTTATCACTGTTTGACCATGAAATAATTGTTGATACCAGATAGGGTACTTTTGCTCCAGGTTTTCCTCATGTAACAGTTACAAGGATATATCAAGAATATGTGAATCCTGGACAGACATTAGTGGCATGTGAAAATTGTGAGTACTCACTGGTAATGCAAGAACAGGATTACCACCCAGTTCAGGGGAACATTTCTCAAAATCACATTCCAATTCAATGTTGGCGCCACTCAACCCCTCGGTCAATATGAATGGATGACTTGCTGGCCATTCCTATGCGAGGATGCCTGTCTACTAAGGCAGATAGCTAATCCCCGTTTCAGACGCCTGCTCGAACACATGTGTTCTTCAACATCCACAAAGCCCACCTTTGGTTTATACTGAAACTATGCTGAGCAGACTTTGGTTACAGTTTCTGGGAGAGAGTGCATTATCTAGCACGATCAACTGTCTGAACAAGGCCAGCATGCTGAAAACCTTGATGACTTGTGACTTCATGCTAGCACAAACATTGATGACTCCCAAAGGATTCCGTCTATCCAATTTCACTCACAAGGCTTGGGTCAACCTGTGATATGGTCTTCAGGCATTTTCCAAAGGTGTCGCATGCTGGGATTGCCTCCTCCAGACTAATAACATCAAGAAGTCACTTTCCTGACAAATGGTAAGATTTGAACCTGGGCCTCATGGTCAGAAATCAAATGTTCTAACCACTCGGACACATCAATATACACTACAGCACATATGCTGCATTCTACAGGGTTTTCTTTATTGATATCACAGTACTACATTTCATTCAAGCCAGAGAACACAGCCATTTGACAAGTAGCATCTTCATACAATTTGTCAGACAAGTGTCATGAAGTGTGATTTTGATGCCTGGTTAAACAAGTGTCATCTTAAAGTGTCATCTTTATACCTGGTCAGACAAGTCATGTTTGCAGGTCTTTTGGCTGAAGATCAAACTTGTGTGTGGAAGAGACAGCATGAGCTTATGGATCCAGTCTGTCAACTGGATTACCCCACCCACTTCATTGCTAAGGAAAAAGGAAATTGTGCAAGATGGTGGTAGCTATGTATTGGTATGATGTATATTGTAAATACTGTAAGCAGACAAAGAATATTTCTAAATTTGTTTTATATAAAATAAAATACAAAAATCAAAAAAATGGTTATAATAGTTTGAATCTTTTCAATCTGGATATCTCACACAATTTTTCACTGACTGGAAAAACCACCCGATATTGTATTTAGATTCCAGTTTGTTTTAGTGTGAGCAAAAACTGATAAAAGTTTGGTATATGTTCGAAAGGTGAAACAACACTATGGTGAGAAATGAAAACATGAATCCTGTTTCCAATATATTTTGTTTTTTATTGGCGGATTCACCGGGCAAAGTCTGGGGTGGTACTTCTGTCTACTCTCACCTACCACTCTACTGCTCATCGCTACTTCATGACATACAGCTTTCTGACTCTGCCTTTCTACATTTACGGCCAGCTCCTTGTACCACTCCAGAAAGTACCCGACTCGTTCTGACATTATTTTTACAAGAGTCGGATCAGACCAAAAAGTATATTTGTCCTTCAGTTGCATAGTCCTCATTTACCAAATTTATTATGCAGGTTTGTCAGGTGGGCAATGTCACATGCAAGTTATAAAGAAACTGGAAAGGGTCTCTGCTCACATGTGCAATTTTATAACCTCACTTCTGTAAAAGACAGAATCTTCCTCTTTCTCCTCTTGGCTTCAAGATGTGAACCACATGAAAATAGAATTCTCACTGGGGAATGTTAGTTTCCCTGGTTCAATGATGACTGAACTTTTTCCCACTTTCCAACATCATCATCAGACATGGTTTCATGGCCCTATTCGATCTCAACTCTGAACCAGAAAGGAAAATGGACATATACTCAAGAGATATTTAACTTTGTTTCAATCCAGTCAACATAAAAGAAATAAACACCTGTAGCAGTATGCTTCTTCTATCTTCTTTGTTTATATATTGAACACAAACCTTCACCTAAAAAAATTCACACAAAAGACACATCTTTGTTAACATCCACAATGTCTTAAGAGTAAGTTTGATAAAGTAAAACTGACAGCTGATCTTGAAAATGACATTCAATCTGATGTTAACTGGGGCTTTTAACACCTCCAAAATGAAAATGTTCTTTTAGTTGTCTTATAGGACTATTTTTGCCTTCCATCAGCATGACTGATGCCAACCTCCAGGAGACCATTGTGCCTTCTCAGTTTTCATAATTTTTTACTGACATGTAGTGGAATGAGTATATTGAATCAATTGCTAGGTTTGCTGCTAGAAAATTTGATTCACTGTGTTGTATCAAACAATTTTTTTCACCAGAATCCATCTTATGCTTATAAATCTACCGTTTGTCCATGCATCAAATACTGCTACCACATCTGGTTTGGTTCCCTTGCTATATATCTTGAGATTCTTGACAAAATCCAAAGAGGAATCTGCAATGTCATCAGTACTAACCTACCATCTTGGTTTCAGTCACTTTCCCACCATTGTAATGTAACTTCCCTGTACCTTTTCAATAAATATTTTCATGAAAATTGTTCTAATGAGTTATCCTCCTTGGTACCTCAACCACAACTACTAGATTGGCTACTACATCTCCTCATTTTACTGTTGAAATATTTAGATGTAACCATAAGTTCTATGATAACCGTTTCTTCGCCTACATTTCTTGTTTGTGGAAGTCTCTTCTGGCTTCTTGCTTTCCTATCAACTATGATCTTCAAAATTTAAATGCAACGTTGTCATCATCTTTCTGGATCCTATTTTTTATTGTCCTTTCTCCTCACTAATGTTTTCCCATTTTCTTTCGCTTTCAGTAACCCCTTGCATTTTAGTAACATTATCACCTGGAGTGAAATAATTAAAACAAAAATCCATGTAACATCAATCATCTTGAAACTTAATTATTTCATGAAAAAATTAAAAGATATCACTAAGATCCCAACGTGAAGGAATGAGGAAAGTAAAGTTGGTCACTATTAAGACTTTCAAATCAGTCATGGCAAATCACATGTCAGACAGATCCTTCTGGAACTAGAATTAAACAAAGAACTGGCACCAAAATATCATTTTCAAGCTTTTTGTAAAATAATAACCATAGAGGAATGAGTACATAGAGAATAATAAGAAGTTAGTGACAATCACCATGGAATTAACTAGTTTCCAAATTTTACTACTAGAGTGTGTGCCACTCAGGGCACCCCTTAAAATTGGTGCCCTGGCACCCACCCCCCCATAATGCACAGTGATTTCCTCTTTTTATATATATATATATATATATATATATATATAAATATAAAAGTGGACATGGAAGTCAGCACTTAGAGGCGACAATCTGTTTCATGCTAGTGCAATCGTCAGGCCTGACGATTGCACTAGCATGAAACAGACTGTCGCCTCTAAGTGCTGACTTCCATGTCCACTTTTATATTTACACACGCTCTATCTCTGATATTGAGCACTTTATCCCATAAACATAGCACACTTTAAGACTATATTTCTTTATATATATATATATATATATTTTGAACAATAAATAAGGGTCAGCCTTTTGTTTTACACTTATGCATGCTAGCAGGGGCTTATTGTGGAGAAAATCAGGTAAGGGAAAGACATATTTCATTTGTGCTTTCTTAAGTGTGATACCAGCTCAGCCTTGCTGTGGGCAACAAAGCCACACTGACAGATGAAATTTGTTAAAGTAAGATTTTGATGGTGTCTCAGCTTCAGAGCTTGATGAAGCTGATCACAGTGCTTCAGTCTACCATCTTCAAAACCCTTTAACTTAATGAAATATTTTTATGCCGCTCCTTTCGGTTTGATGCTTGGGCTTCCCAGGTTTTCAGATTAAAGTTGAGACATTTCAAGTTGTCTTTCAACTTGTCTTTGTAGTATAAGTGTTGACGTCCAATTGAACTCTTGGATTTTGGTAGTTGTCCATACAGCACCCTTTTTGGAAGCCTATGTTCATCCATTCTCACAACATGACCAGCCCACCTAAGTTGTATCTTTGCTAGAATGGTTTCAATGCCAGTGATGTTGTTACATTTCTTCAATATTAAACTATTCTTGACCCTGTCATCCCATTTTATATCACATATGGCACGAAGACAGCACATGTGAAAGGCATCAAGTTGATTTATGTGCTCGCAGTACAGGGTCCAAGTTCTAGCACTATAGAGAAGAGTTAAGACAACAACTGATCTGTATATGTTGATTTTTAGTCTGAGAGACATGCCTTTGATGTTCCATAACCTATGTTTATATATATAAGCAGAAAGAGAAGATAGCAATCAGCTATTGACTGTTCACCTGATTACTAGCTTCTCTTTCTGGTTTTCATTAATGTTTCTGTTTCTAATTCTTCTACACCCTGTATTTTAGTGGCACTACTGCCTTATTTGAGGTGATTTCAATTTTATATATATATATATATGTGTGTGTAGGGGTGGCATCTGTTGGTCTCAAGAGATATGCCCTCATCTGTTGATGGCAGTACAGTATCTGTTATGGTTGTACAGACCCACATGAGAGTGACAGTCTTGACTGCAACCAATGCATGTGAAGACATTCTCCCTTGATGTTACTGTATTGTTTTCTTTCCTTCTAGCAGGCTTCACCCTGGCACAAGCCTCCATTGCTTCTCTCCTCACTTCAGCCCTCAGTGTGACTGATTGTTGATGATGTCTTCCTAACTCTCAATGTCCATCAAATTATATATATATATATATATATAAATAAACACACACGCACACATAGTGCAATGAGTAAATTGCCACTAGTTTATATTCTTAATTTTACATTGTTTTTGATTTTGTTGACTGCACAGTGTAATAGGGCCAGTTGGGCACCATGTGTGAGAAAAGAGCACCATGACACAATTCACTCCGCCAAAAATTTGGAAATGGCATGCCATACTGCTTGGCATTCACACCAGAAGCGCCAATACAAATATTTCAGTGTGTTTGGGTGTCAGTGTGAGGACAGTGCTGAGGATTTGGAAAGAGTTAGATGAATTTCATGGTGATTACAAAGGTGTTTGGAGTGATCACTAGTGATGGTGATGTTATGCCTCCATTCATCTTCTCACAGGGTCTCAACACAGAGGTCTACATCAAGGGCCTTGAGGAGGTAGTGCTGTCTTAGGTCAAGAGGGTGGATGCTGGAAGGCCCTGTCTGGCAACAGGACTCTGTACCATGCCACAAAGTAGGAAAACCCAGTGATGGCTGTCAAAAAATTTCTGCAACCAGATCACCCCTTACATCTGGCCACCTAATTCTCCAGACTGCAACCCTCTTGATTATTATGTGTGGGGCACAGTTGAGCAAGAGATCAACAAAACTCCTTGTAACACCAAAGATGAACTGAAGGCAAGGATTATAGCAGCATTCACCAACCGAGACCATCCAGAAGAGTTGCAGGAGATTCCATGGTCATCTGGAGGCTGCAGTTGAAGCCAATGATAATTTTATTGAATAAATTTACTCTTTTGTATTTGAAGATATTTTTGTGTAATTTTGGTAAACATATATGTTAAAATGAGATGTCGGTGTTACTTTCATTTTCGTGTAATTTAGACGACAATTTATCTTTCACACCCTGTATACATGGACCCTGTCTGTTCACATATTTCACATTATCAACAATGATAAAACAGCCCTGAATACAGGCTTATTATTTGCTTAAGATAACAATCACTTAAATACATATGTCATAGTTTAAGTTATTCAAAATCAAAAAGGTCCTTCATCTGTAAGTAGTGTCCCAACATTAAAAACACGTTTATTTCAATACAGCCTATACAGGCTTATACAACAGACCCAAAAGTGCTGCCTATATTCTTATCAAATTGTTCAGATAACAAAACCACATAAAAAACAAATCTGTACTTTTATGCTTCGAAGCAGTATTTTCAGTCACAAATTGTCAATAAAATATTAACTATGTTAAAATCTGAAAATATTTCTTTATTATTTACAGCTAATTTCAACTAATTCTATTTTAGAATATAGGCAGTCAATATTAAAAACATATAAGAGATGAAAATAATTATGAAATATGTGAATTATCCACAGAACCACTTTCTTATTTGTGAATCAAATATTCTCTTAGAATCATCTTTGAGGTTTAAAACTTGTCTGAAAGGAAAATGATTCAAAATAATATTCATTAGCAAATTTTTATTAGATAATTCAAAAATATTTTAAAAAGTTTTTTAAATTAATTTTTTATCTTATCTATATGCTATCCATACTTTAATAAATGGTTTCAAAAGAAACATTTAAAACAACTTTTTTTTTACAGAATGGAAAGAAGACTTAATTGTACAAACAAAATGCTTAATTTTGTTTTCTTTTTTTAACTATGAATTACAATTACTGTAAATGTAATTTTAGTTTTATTTAAGCTTCAATTTTTCAAATTCATTCTCCATTATCAACAATGCCAAATTGTTGGAAACTTAATTAACAACCCCAGCACTATAATAATTTCATTTGAGAATAAATATATTTATGATATGCAAAGAACTGTTGCCTAAAACTATAGTGAATTGTCTTTTTTATATTATTTTATACAGCAATCTTCAAAATTGCATAAAAATTCCCCAGATTTGAAGTCCAGATCAGACATGGCAAAAATAAGTCAATAAGTCTTTGGTTGTATTTTGAAAGGAACAAAATGTAAGCTGGGGGTAACATTCTATGCATAAGCCATTAAATGGAGGTCACATGAAACTCAGAATAAAGAGATATTGTTCATAGACTGAATAAACATGGTATCCCAATATTTTAATATAGGTCAGTCAAAATGCTACAGTGTACAGACTTGGATCTGGCCTGTAGCTTTCCTGCCCCTGTATTAATGATTAACTTTAAGCAGATAATCCTTTATTATCCACTTAGTAACAACAATTATTATCTCCCCAAATAGGTTTGTCCTCTTCAAAATCCCACAATCCTTTTTATCTCAACTTACCATTGTTGAAAGGACCATTCACATTTTCTCTCATTATTCAAAGAGAAGCCATTCAAAGTCAGATTGCTTAAATCATATCAGATGAAACTATCGAACAAGTAAAATTAAATATTCATATTCTTTTGTTTAACATGATAAGTTAAAGAATATGGATTGAAGTGAGATACAAAATCTTCCAAGATTTGTAGTTTTTAATAACGATTCTGATGTTGCAAAGCTGATGACAAAGTTCCAAATATGACAGATTAGAAGGCAGCCAACAAAGTCCATACAAGTATTTTATGACAACTTGATATTTTCAATAATCATGATGAAATCTCTGTTGTTATTCTGTTTGTTTCTATTTATGAGCTTAACATTTTTTTTACTTAGAAGCAGAATATATTTTCTGCTTGAACCTTGGCCTTTCTGAACTGGTATCAGTTACAATTTCTAATCAAGAAAACTATATAATAATATTAAGCAGGAAGGAATTTGGAAAAGCAAGAGATAAGGTAAAAAAAAAAGCGTGTCAAAGAGGAGGAAATGCAGCAGATAAGAAAACTAGGAGAAAAGAAAAAGAAAACCATGTGAAAGGAAAAAATATACACACACTAAGTTATTGTTTTCACAATAAAATTGGTATTAACCAACAGATGTATGGAAAATTTTCAGGATATACATCTATTTATATGAGCAAGGTATCCTATATATTTATGCTTATCCTTATTAAAAATATTGATGATAACATGCTTTGTTTTATTATACAAGTGAAATATTTCCAAATAAATCCAAAAGATATAGGTTATAGAATAATATTTAATTAAAACAATATCCTATATACCAGAATCAATTATTATTACGAATAAATTATTTGGCAAAGTTTAACTTTTATAGTTGCAAAAAATGGTGTCAAAGTATGGTTTTTCTCTTGACACTGTATACTTCCTCAACAATGCTTATTGTTTTAAAAAGCTTAAAAAAGATTTTAAAAGGTTTAGAATTTTAATAACAACAAAAATATTATTTAGTTGTTAGATTTATTTACAAGATTAATTTTATATTTACAAAAAAATTTTCATATTTATTTATTTATAAAAATAGGAAAAAATAAATCTTTGTAAAATGATAAATATTGCATTATAGTTGGTTCACACATTATTATAATCTTGTAAATAAACAATCTGAAAACTAAATAGTGTGTAATATAATAACAACACCAAGTAGAAGCTTATGAAGCTTTATTAGACTAAGTTAGCTTTAGTGCTAAAAATTATCATAATGGACTAGCAGCATGGCCCGGTGTTGCCTGTGCTTGATTAAAAAATCATACGACTCATACAGCAATCGCTATCACTTCACTTAAAATATTTTTGCCCTTCCTTGCCTTTAAAGGAGTGCCTTTTGCCATGCTGATGTTGCTACATGCCTTACTTCTTGCCTATCTCACACTGCAAATTTTTTCTAAGTTCTATACTAAACATTAAATCTGTTACGAAAAAAGAACTAAACAAAATGATCAGCTTTAAAAAAGGACTCTTAACTGGAAAAAACAAATGAAAAAAGAATGTTAACAACAAATACTATTTCAAACCCAACCCAGTTCTGCGGAATCAGAATAAATGTTGAGTTTAAGCAAGCAAATAAGCCAATTGGAGTAAAGTGCCATGCAGATTAAAATTTTTCCCACTTGTGACGAATGCAGCTATTGATTTTTTTTGCATGCTAGCATGCTAGTTAACATTCGTGTCAGTCAGCTGTTGGCGCTCACGCTGGCCAATAGAATCTTCCTGCCTATTCGTGGCAGCCAGCTATAGGCTCTCACTCTGGCCAGTAGAAAATGGCCACAAACTACATGAAAACTGCCGTAGAAGCATGAAAAAATTGAATATTTCCACTATTGATGGGAGTTGGGAAATGAAAAATTAGTCTTGGCCTTTTCACTAACTTGGAGCATGTGCATGTAAATTTTGGTGCAAATCTGTCGAAAATTGCGGCCATGCATTCGTTACACACACACACACACACACACACATCCTGCCTTTTATAAATAGAGATAGTTGCAAGCAAGAGGGGAGATGGAGTGTGCTTATTTTATTACCAGTGTGTAACATTTTTGTTGTTATTAAAATTCTAAACATGGCATTTAAAAAAAAAAACACATTTCTGAGAGAGTTGTGGTAGTATACAATAATAGTGGTGTCAATTGAAAAAAATCATTCTTTTGAGACAAATGTGTATCCAAAGATTAAATATTACCAATTATTATTTTATATGTCAATATGAACTCCTGCATATTCTATAATCTTCATCAATTTTTCAATCAATGATTTTGTTAACTTTTCTATTCTTTGGACTTTAAAATTAATTACACCATATTTTTTTCTGCTTCCCAGCGATCTTTGCTTGAATATTGATTTCCATTCTCACAGACATCTCTTAACATAGCACTCAAAAATATCTTGTCCAAGAACTTAGAATAATTCTCTGCATTTATTGTGAAGCTGTCATCAAAGCAAACCCATAATTTTACTATCCACAATACTCATTCAAGACTATGTTATGCCTCCACCTCTGTTGTCTTTCAAATGGTGTTAGTTGATAATTTCCAAGCAGGACTCAATCTCTAGCCCAGCCATCAGGTCCATTTGAATGTAGCTCTTTTGTTCATCACTAAAATTACTGTTAAGAAATGGGTTTTCATGTATTCCTTTGCCTAAATTACACGTTTCTTTTTGTAATGCTTACTTAAAGGTGGTAGTTTGGTTGCTTTCATATTTTTAACTATTGTTCTTGATAAAAACAACTGAAATTCACCTGGTATACTCATCATATATTTTAAAAGTTTTACCCACATCAGTCAGTTAAGACCAATTTTATTTGGAAAATGCTGACTTGCATAAGATGCAACATAGTACAACATAGGGTGCCATGGGTAAATTGTCACCATTTTATATTTTCATTTCACACAAGCACATTGTTTTTGATTTTGCCGATTGCACAGTATAGTAGGGTCAGTTGGGCACTGTCTGTGAGAAAAAGAATGCCATAACACAATTCACTCCACTAGAAATTTGGAAACTGCATGTTGTTCTGCTTGGTATTTGTGCCAGAAGCTCCAATACAAACATTTCAGAGTATTCGAATGTCAATTTGAGGACAGTGCAGAGGATTCAGAAAGAGTTGGATGAGTCTCATGGTGATTACTGATTACCAAATTTGTTGGTGTGGGCCTCAGACTCAACACGAAGGCCTACATCAAGTGCATTAAGGAGGTAGTGGTGCCCTGGGTCAAGAGGGTAGCTGTTGGAAGAACCTATGTCTGGCAACAGGACTCTGCACCATGTCACACAAACAGAACCCAGTGATGACTGTCAGATAATTTCAGTGACCACATCACCACTTACATCTAGCCATCTAACTCCTCAGACTGCAACACCCTTGATTATTATATGTGAGGCACAGTTGAGCAAGTGACTAACAAAACTCCTTGTAACATCAAAGATGAACTGAAGGCAATGATTATGGCACCATTCACCAACTTAAACAAGAAATCCATCCAGAAGACTCCAAAGTCGTCTGGAGGTAGTGATTGAAGCCAATGGCGATTTTATTGTATGGATTTACTTTTTAGTATTTCAAATTATTTTTATGTAATTTTGGTAAATACAACTGTTAAAATGAAATGTCAGTATTATTTTCATTTATGCATAATTTAGATGACAATTTATCCATCGCTGTATTTGACAGATGTCTTTATCACTGCATTACTTTCTATTCCACTGTATTCTTTTTCAAGGCCTCTCAACTGCAATATCTTTGTTAATTTCACTCAAAGTTGTTTTCTGTTGCCATAGCAGGATATGACAACACAACTATGAAATTCAAACACACTACTGTTCAGGGATTAATTGCCATCAGTGGCAAGATAAACTTTTTGTACAACTAATGAAGTCACATACAGAGTGATAAAGGTCAACAAGAAGAATATAACTAGCAGGTCAAGTAGAAATGCAGTAAGCAGTAGTTCAAATAATACCCTTGTAAAATAATTACTTTATACTTGTAAATACTGTAAACCAGTGGTTCCCATATGGTGCAGCATATGCCTCATATGTGTGGCAGAAGAAGATAGCATGTGAGGTGGAATAATTGAAAACCAATCAAAGATTTAGAAACAGTTTCAAAAAATTTATATGCCAAAAATAAATATAATTTCCAAATTTAAAATATTATTGGGATTACTTGTAATTGCATGCATGAGTTCCTGCATAAACAGTTATAAATAATTATTGACCAATTTTATCACTGTGATATTATATCAAGTATTAAAAATAGAGTCACTAAGGTCCACAAATTGAAGGAGAGAGTTATCAATGATAATTTTCCGACTTTGAATCCGCAGTTAGCTCCCTTTAACCCTCTCTCTGTTTTTTATTTTTTAAATGTACTTTTCACCACATAAATTTTTGTGAGGCGGGACCACTGCTGTAAAAGTTGAATAAATTCAAGATTGGTCCTCATCTGATTTTTATGACTTATATAAAAATCATTTAATATTGCAAGTGGAAATGGTCCTTCATAAGTGCAGTAGAATTAGTGTTGACTGAAAAACAAAAACATGAAAACAAGAAATGCTAATCTCAAGAAATGCCATGGTTTTCAAAACAATCAAACAGTTGAATAGCAAAAAGATTCAAAAAGTAAAACAACAAGTATTTTGGAAATCACACATTTTCTTCAACTCAAAAAATATTAATTCTTGGTGTAATAATTAGAAATGAATGGTAGGACACTCAGACATTCTCTTTCCCATGATAAGAGGTAATAAATTTTGACCAAGGGAAAGAAATGGCTGATTTGTGCCTGTTACATTTGATTTCATACGTAATGTATAGTCACTTTGTGGTTGATCCTGATTAAATGTTTTTAAAATACCACCAAAAAAAAGTTTATTGCTGTTTGTCTTCTTTGTTTTTTGTCCTTTCACATTGTTGTTATTGTCAAAGGATTTATCCTTCAAAGTTATTGGTGAAGTATTTGGTACAAGAGAACTGAGAGACTTGCTCAAACTGATGTAATGCTGAGGAGTTTCAACATTTTTTTTCTGATCGGTTAGAACCTTCAGCTTGACAACTGAAAGAGTATTGTCCGGTTTCGATTTTAGTGAATAAGAATTCATGGATTTACTTTGTTCATTAAGTTGCTGTTTCTTAGAATCAGAACCAATGGACTTTTCAGTTTTCTCAGCAATGCTTTGAAATGACTTTTGTTTTCTCTCTTTTATTAGCCTATCAGCACTTTGGCTTTGTGGAATCCAGTCACCCTTGAGCGAGTTCTTTGCAACAGTCTGTGGACAGTCACCAGTGATGTGTAGTCCTGATATATCAGGTATGGAAAAACAAGAATTTTGATTCAGGTGAAAGTTCTGTAAGATAGATGAAAAACCAGTAGCTTTTTGTTTATTATTTGCCAACAAAAGAATGTCTTTTGGTATGGTAACAGACTTATTCAATGGAATTAAAATGGTTGGCTTTTTCAAAATTATCTGCTTGTTGTATGATGTATCTACATTGGAATCGGCAAATTTCATTGTTCGATAGACACCATTAAAAGGTTTATAATTATAACTATCTGGTGAGAGCATATACTTGAGGGAGTTGGAAAATAAGAATTTCATATTTTTCTGCTCATACTGATTTATCGTGCTGCTCACATGAGGAAAGCTCCCAACAATTTTCTTATTTTTGGCTTTATTGGGAAGTTTTGACCTATATGTGCAGGTGGCAGAGATTTTCTGCCAACCACAGTTGATTTCCTTTCTGCATTTTTTAACAGAGTTCTCTTGATCCAATTTATCAAGTAGGAAGTCTTCTGTACTTAAATCAAGAAGAGTGGCAATGGCTTTAACTCTGGAAATGGCATTTTTTGTTTTGTTACTTTTAAAGGAACCAGTTCTATGCTTTTCATTGGACATTACATCTGTGTCAAGAACTTTAGAAACATTGTCTACAAATCAATATTGTCTCTTTCCATCAATACACTTTGAAATTATTTCTTTTCTTACATGATTGTTTGTACTCAATTGCAAAACTTGAAGTTCTTGGCATGAAGAGACAAAAAATTGGGAAACACCTAAAAAAAAAAAAAGAAAAAAAAGAATTTAAAATAAAGTAAAAATTATTTTATATTTTTTACATGATTTTATTTCTATTTTTAAAGAAAATAGGATTAGTGTTAAAGCAGATGAAAATCAATTGTAAATATTTTAAAACAATTCAGGATTAATAAAAAAACACTATGGACTTGGTCCAGATGAATAGAAATGAAATATTTTCTATGGTTTTATTCTTCTAGATGGAAAGTAAATTCAACAGAAAAAAATTATTTTTCTTGATTGTTCATAAAAGGATCAAATTTGAATGCTGCTTATTGTTGTTTTTAGGTCACAAATATTTGTTATTGTATTGAATTCAAGCTGTAGTGATTGTTAATAAAAATGTCATTTTCCTTCTCATCTTTAAAACTACTAAAGCATTGGAACAATTTAATTTTAAAAACATTTTTTAACAGACTGTGAATGTTCTTGAAAGATTTGTATTGATTCTTAACATACAGGTGGGCCAAAAGTAGGCTTACAGGGTTTCACTATTTGTTTCATGTTTTAAATCACAAGTCAGTACCAGGGCTAACTTTGCCAAACTGTTCTTTCAGCTCTTGCTGGAGCCCCTCCCCATAATGCTTTGGCAGTAAGGGACAACCTTAACCAAACCTTTCCACAGCATTGGTTTGGAAGAAGAGACAGCATCAAATGGCCACCATGTTCACCTGACCTGGCCTGACCTGTTCACCTAACACCAATGGATTTCTTTTTGGTGGGTGTAGTAAACAATAAGGTTTATGAGAGAAATCCCCACACAGTGGACAAATTAAAAGAGTACATCTCAAAAGTATTTATTGAAATTGATTCAGATCAGGATTTGTGTTGTGCTGTGTTACATAGTGTTCTGGAGAGGTTCACGGAACATTGCAATGTTGAAGGAAGACATTTTGAGCACTTAAGAGATTAAACATTGCTAAAAAACCTAGGTAAAGTGTTAAACAGTTTTGAACAAATATGATTGTAACAAATAAATTTAAATGGAATAAAATCTTTAAAAAAAATGTAAAGTTCATATCTACTTTTGGCCCACCCTGTAATTCCATTTATTTAATGCAGTAGCAGACTTACATTTTGTAGTTGTTTGAATAATATAGATTCATATTATCTTTCTTCGGCATATACTCTTATATACATATACCTTTATGACTGAAGAAACGGTAGCACTTCCAAGAAAGCCTTCATTAATTATTCATTTGTGTAGAGATGTAAAATTTGCAAACCATCCAATTTAGATCAAGATGATTATACATAAAAATCCAAAGCCGAAAGAACTATAACAGTGAAGACTGTTAATGTTTAATTGTAGGCAGTGTATGTGTAAATAGATTTCTGAGATGAAGTATTGTAACTATTTACAACATTTAGATTGTTTGTATTGTTGTCCTCATCTTTATTGCCATATTCACAATGTTTTAGCTGTTGTACACTCCAACCTTCTTCAGATGATTGAAATTTCAAACAGAACCCTTTATTTCATCCACCAGAATAGATTGTTCTAGTCCTACATGCCATGCCTTTTCTGGATATCAATAAAAACAACAAATTGTAATAGGAGCACTGGTAAAAAAATGGTTACTGAGACATTAGGTTTATAAGTATGAAAAATTCATCCACTGATGTTGTCAAGGCCACATAACCCAGTGGATAAAGACATTGGTTGAAATAATCCAGTTCAATACCTGGCCACAAAAAAAACAAAAAACTTGGAGAGTTGAGTTACTAAAAGGAAATAACTGAAACTGAGATATCTGGATTAGGCATGGCATGTGGAACTAGAACAATCTAACCTGGTGGATGAAATAAAAGATATGGTTTGAAATTCCAATCACCTGAAGCAGGCTGGAGCTTACAACAGCTGAAACATTGTGAATATGACAAAGATGAGGACAACAGTCTGAACAATGTAAATAGAAGAGAAAATAATCATATAATCAAACTGTTAACTTTCCACATTACCAAAATGTTTGAAAGAAAACTGTCATCAATACTAATAAAAGCTATAACAGCGGACTTAAGGGGCCTAATTTCCTGAAAAACTGCTTTAAGGGAATGATCTCATAAATTTGAACTGACACTAGCACTGTTTGGTCAATGAAAGCCAAATGTTTCCTATATGGAAACAATTCATTTCACTGTAGTGAGTCCTGATAAAATAAAATATATAAACAAAATAAAAAGAATTAAAATTAAAATAAGGTATTTGTGCTTTCCTTTAAAACCCTTCTCTCTCTCTCTCTCTCTGAACTTCTCTTTCTATACTTGTTTCAATTAATGAGAAGGTGACCCTT
This sequence comes from Acanthosepion esculentum, assembly GCA_964036315.1. Lineage (NCBI taxonomy): Eukaryota > Metazoa > Mollusca > Cephalopoda > Sepiida > Sepiidae > Acanthosepion > Acanthosepion esculentum. The sequence goes on along the minus strand of OZ038519.1, from coordinate 12,799,621 downwards.
AAATAAAAAGAGGAAGAAGAAAAAATTGAACCTGGACAAAAATGCCAGAAGTTTTCTGGCTCAGAGCCTACTTATTTGTAACTGTAAAATATCAAAAACCAGGGAGGCTCCATGTATAACTTCCATTATAAAAAATGAAAAAGAAAACTGGAAAATAAAATAATTTTGGCCAATCAAAAAAATTAACAAAGAGATGTTTGCTGTTAGCTGAAACCAATGTTTGTGTCAGAATCATGGATCCTGGTCAAAAGGATATAAACCTCACACTTCTGAGCTAGAAGCAGAATGAACAGCAGGAAAGGACAAAAGTAAAGAATGCTAATGCTAAAGAAACCGACCATGTGTGATGCATAAAGAAGTAGTTAAGAGGTCAATTGCTAATGATATTTCTGCCCTGTTTAAAGCAGAGAAAATCACAGTAGATTGACACTGACCTATTTTTAAGATTACTACTACCCCTATCATGGTCTGATTTCTCCAGACTACTACCAATATCCACCTTATTAACAAACTTTTTGCTACAAATATCACTCAACACTCTATAAAGAAAATAAATAAAAATATATTATTTATTTTATTATAATTATTGAGTCTGTAACACCATTTGGATTGCTGGTAATTAATAATCAAAATGGTGACTTAAAATATCACTAAAAATGAGATAATGATGAATAACTTAGCATGTAAAGGGTTAACCAATATTGGGAAGACAGGCTGATAGTAAGACTGTTCCCAGACAATCGAAATATGTATAATGGACCAAATGACTGCTTGAAAGTGATTTTCAGTTTGTGCAAACAAATCAGCTGTTGACAGCCTGTGACAACCAATGCCTAAATCTGACAAGAAAAGAATTGAGTTAAAACTAAATTAATTCATTTTGCAGGATGTCATAATGAAAAACAATGTATTGAACACCTGTGGTTTTTGTCGACATAATAGGAGTTGAAAGATTTCCCTGAGAAAGTGCCTCTTGGGTCAGAGGTGAGAAAGCCAAATGTGGTGTCAATTCACTTATGAGAAAAGTACATTTGAAACAATATTTTTTTATCAATCTTCGATTGAATGTTGGAGGTAATAGGCACAGAATAATGATCAAGGAAGGATATGGGATTGTCTGCACCCACTGAAGAGTAGCAGGCACAGAGAATACATTAAGGAGGTTGAAGGAGCTGCTCACACTGACTAGGGGGCAATGGTGAGAGGTGGTACTAAGAGAAGGTGGAGGCAGCCAGGCAGAGTGATGTCTGCAACTCCCCCACACACACAAGAGAGGGAGAATTCCCCAAAATTAAGAAATAATTTGATTTCTCAAGACCAAAATTACTAGACTTTTATTGGAAATCAGGGGATTCACCAAAACCCAGCCTACATCTTTCCCCGCACCGGATTCTAGTTGGAGCCCATAGAAATGAATGTGCGAAAGCCATTCAGACATTTCAGTTCAGAGTGAGACACAGTCAGTGCAGAGTCAGAGTTGCAAGCTGACAAGGGAAGCAACAGAGGTCGCTGAGAGATTCCACACTTCCAGCCAAATACAAGAACCTCTGATATCAGCCTTGATCCAAACTTACCAAAACAGTAAAATAAATTTTGATAACTCTGCAAGCCAAAGAAACTTACCAGCTTACCCAAGTTTTGCATCTGATTTAGGAACGGGTTGGGTCGACAAACACCTGTATGTGAACAAAACTACTAATGAATCCTTGTATGCAGAATTGATATAAAAATAATAATTATATTTTATATATATTTCAAGTACTGTTTTTTTCCCCCAATTTTATTGTACGACTTCACTTGACTTGGACCAACCCAACACAAAGATACCTGTGACGAATCAATCTTGGCCTCCTTATAATCAAATCAATCATAGCGTGGAGTAAGGCAGGTCAGGATTGAAGAGATCACTTCATTGATTAAACCAGGATCTAACCCGGGCTGATCATGACAAAAGTGAACCAGGATCAGATTGAAGTGTTGTAGACCAGGATCGATTGAATTGTTACAAGTCAGTTCATTTTATTCCAAAGTTTCCAATCCTACCAACACCACCAAACCACACTGGTGACCTCCCAACTTGAACACATTTACCATATTACCATTACTATTACAATTTTCATCTAAACTAAATCTTGAAAAAATTTAACAACCAAAAAAAAAATGTAGACCCTCAGTTATACCATTTCTTACACCAATGTAAGGATTCTGTGTTCCAAATTTCCAGAAGTAGAACTCCATCTTCTTCAGTCTAAACCTGACCTCCTGTTTCTGTCTGAAATGGATATCAATCCCAGGCTACTCACCCATTATAACAAAATACGACCACCTAAATCGCCAGGTTTGAATGGGTTTCTCTTTGGCAGGGACACCAAAAACAAGAACCCTGATCTCCTGTATATGTTTCCACATGGCACTTATCCATAGTACCATATTTGTCTTTGCCCTGTATAGAATGAAGGGTTGGTAGTCTTAAATTGAACATCAGAAAGGATTGACAATATACTCACTGAATTTCCCTCAGCCAATTTTCACATATGTGGCGATTTCAATGTTCACCACAAAGAGTGGTTAGTCCAAAACCAATGAGGAAGGTGGATATTGCAGAGACTTATCCATCGCATATGAACTAACTCAGATCATTGAAGAATTCACCAGAGTCCCAGATGCGATAGAACAGTAGGGGAACCTCCTCAGCCTTTTCCTAATATCCTGCCCTGATAAATGCTCAGTGAAAATTTTAGCCCCTATTGGCACATCAGATCATTCCCTAGTCAGTGTCTAGATTGACTCCAAACCAATGACATCCCCTGATTTACCATTCCATAGCATAGGTTTCACTACACAGTGGCAGACTGGGACAGCTTTTGGTCTTTGATCATGATGGAAGCTCCAACCTTCTTCAAACATGCTGCCCCTAAATCTGCTTCCCTAATCTCCGAATGGATCCTTTCTGGAATGGAGTGTTTTATAACCCCAAAAAAGTTCCAGCAAAAACCAAACAGTCAGCCCTGGTTCACCAGAACCACTACTTCAAAATCTATTGCAAGGAGTGGTGTAGTCTGGCTCTTACTTCTTTCAGAACTGCCTGTAATTGCTGTAAGAGAGTCCTGGAAAATGCAAAGCGCATTTACACATGATCTGTCCAGGCTACAGTTGAAAATAAACAAATTAGATCTCTTAGATTCTGGAAGATCACTAACCAAATTATGAATAGAGGCAAAGCAGGGGACATGTCATCCTCAAAAGACAAGGTTGAAGCTCTTCGCCTCAATCTTTGCCTCAAACTCAATGTTAGACAACAAAGGTCATCTCCTCTCCAACTTCCCATTGAGCACAATGTCAGTAATATACTCATTTCAGCAACAGGTCTCTACACTTATCAAAAGCCTCAACCCCCAAAAAGCCACTAGCCTAGACAAAATTCGAGTGATCATCCTTAAAAATATCAACCCAGAATTATTATCCCCAATTCTATCAAAGCAATTTAACCGCTACTTGAAAGAGAAATCTTTCCCTAGCATATGGAAGGTAGCAAGCATATACCCAGTCTTCAAGAGTGCAGACAACCGATCCTCTCCCTCCCAGTATAGATCCATTAGTCTCCTCAGTATCATCAGTAAACTTTTTAAGGGCTTAATCATCCAGTAAACTGGATAGGAACAACCTCTTGTGCAGCAAGCAGTATTGGTTTCAATTAGCCCAATCCACTCCTGACGTCCTAACTACCATTATTATCAGAATTAGTGAGGCCCTTGACGACACACATACCACAAGCATTAGAGACCTCGAAGGCCTTCAATAAGGTGTGGCACAAAAGTTTGCTATACAAGCTCCCCTGCTATGGAATCACTGAAAGAGTTTTTTCTATTATAAAATCCTTCCTAACAGGTAGATTCCTTATGGTAGTTATTAACGGCCAGTCCTATGAGGCCCTGGCAGTCAACACAGGCATCCCGCGGGCATCACTTCTTGGACCACTCTTCTTTTTGATTTAAATAAATGATCTACCTAAGAATATACTCCGATTATTTGTAAACATCTATGCAGATGATACAATGATATACAGGCACACCTCTAAAAGTCTTGATGATCAGAGATTGGCAGCTGACCTCTCTTTTGATCTAACACTAACTTCTAGTGGGGAAAAAACTGGCTGGTTACATTCAATGTCTCTAAAATCAAATTGGTTACATTCCATCACCACCCAACAGACCCCAAACTACCACCAGTCACCTGTGCCTTGAGAGGATATTGGGCCTCAAATTCACACCTGACCATGTGGAATTCATATATATGATCCATCATCACTAAAGATGCAGGTAAAATGATCAGCTCCCTGTACCACTCCAGTAAGTACCTGACCCCACATGCTATCCTCTACCTTTATAGGACCCAGATCAGGTCGAAAATGGAATAGTTGCCATATTTAGACAGGAGGTGCCCAAACCTCATTTTCCTGTATTGACAGAGTTCAAAAGAGTCTCCAAGTCCTTGGAGGAGAAGAATTATTTTCCACCCTTTAACCTCTCTCTCACAGGCAGAATGTAGTGAGTCTTTCACTGCTCTATCACTACTAGTGCTCGAATGAACTGCATCTCCTGGATCCACCAGTTCTAACTTTCACACCTAGGACCTGCCATGCCACTTACATAGTAAGTTCCACTCAAACGGCTTCTTTCCATGAACCTATGGAACAGTTCTCCCAAGAGGATGTTTCCCTGGTCACTTCAATCTTTAGCTGTTCAAATCTAGAGTCAACCATTATCACCCCTCCTATCCATATAAACTAGCCCTTAATGTAATCTTCTACCTTGAGTGGCCCCCAGGCCTTGTACAGGGTGAACATAACTGTAAAAAAAAAAAATTACTAGGTAAAAATGAATAAGGATGACATGAATTATGATCTGAATGTGATTGATGGGATTTTTCAAGATATTCTTTCACTATATTGCTGCTGTATGGATCCATTCTATTAAATATGAAGCTAATAATGTTTGGTCCTCGACACTAGAATATCAACAAGAGCGGAGAGCAGAAAAGGCAAAAGCTGCAGCACATATTTCTTAGGTGAAATTAGAATAGCCTTCATCTCTCCAACTTGAACTTGTGTTGAGGGGCATCTCAAGCAATAGAACTACTAACCACTGGCATGGGTGGGTTTTGAGCACCTGGGCATCTCAAAGAATAGAACTACTAACCAGGGGCATGGGTGGGTTTTGAGCACCTGGGCATCTCAAAGAATAGAACTACTAACCAGGGGCATGGGTGGCTTTTGAGCATCTGGGACAATTTAAACTGCTGTGCCTCATCTTTATCAATGAGCTGTTATAAATTCTACTTTCACACATATTCTTGCAACCTAATTATTTTTTTTGTACTCCTAAATTTTAGCACACAGGGCAATTGCTCCTTTTTGCTCACATTGTTCCACTGCTACTGCCGTATCATGTAAAAATTTAATAAATTTGTATAAAAAAGAAGGCCCTAGGCAGTCACCTCTCTTAGTTTAAAGACTAAAAAATAAAAAAAAATATCAAAAAACTATATTTCCCATCAGTTAGTAAGTTGGTCTTACAAACCATTAGTAATGAATTTATTTTTCACTTGGTATGCCAGAAATATGAGTTTCTACTAAAGTTGACTAAGTTCAAATTTCTATTTTTTACTAGAATATTTTATAAATTGCTTGCAAATAGTTTTAATATTAATAAACTTTTGGATGTTCCATAAAACATAGAAAAATATGACAAAAAATGATTCAAATGAAAATTGAAATGGCTTTCTTCCAAACAGAATCTATTTGGTACCACCAGAGATGTCTTTTTTTAAATTAAATTGTAGTTTTATTTAAAGCTAAGGCTAATCTGTATAAAAATAAATTTCCATACAGTGTTTAGGCATTTTTAAAACATTGGCACAATCATTATAAACAAAAAATGTAAACAATTTTAGAAATCTCTTAAAAATCCAGTATCTGTCCTTGAGATGTGTTTCAAAGTAAATTAATAAATTTAAAAATTAATTAACTTGATTTTGTAAATTATCTTTAATTTTAAATAACCAATAGTTTAAGAATATAATTTTTATTCTATATGCTTTTATGAATCTTTGTAGAATTAATAATATATTTATGCTACATTATATACAATATAAACAGAAAATATATTAAATAATTGTCACATTTAATCCATTCCATACTACATTATTAGAAGTATAAAAAGGAAATTAATTAAAAACTAGTAAAATGATACTTTTGAGTTTAACTCATTGCTTTTATTTTTTATTATTTTCTTAGCTTTTTGATGTCAGAAGATATTTATTTGCACTGAATGAGTTTTTTTAAAATCATTTAGAATTTAACTTAAGTTATTGAATTATCATCATATTACTCTTCCAATAAGTCAAAGAAGGTATTTCAGAATTATTTCTTTTCCATCATTTTTTTCTTTATAGAAGTTCATTTAAAATTATTTTAAAAATGGTTTACACTCAAAAATGGCATTTAAATAAACTTAAAATGGCATTTTTTTGATTCTTCAAATGTCTTTATTTAATAAAAAAGAACTCTTGTTACGGATGGCAATGAGATAAATTTCAATATCACACTGAAAATTACAAGTAATTTAAAAAAAATGTTTTCCTGTCCAATCTGAAATAAAATGTTTTACTGTATTGTTAAATTATGCAAGCACCAACTCTCAAAAGAATTTTTTTAGTTTTTTTATTCAATTATTTTTGGGAAGGTTCATGACAAATTTTTGGTATGTTTCTTTACACTTGATATTGCATAATTTTGTTACAGAAATAACATCCTTATAAGTGTAAAAAAAAAAAAAATCGTGATTACCCCCCCCCCCCGCCAAACTAAAAAGTTATGCACGAGACAATAGGGAGGAAAATTGACCCCCGACCAAAAAAAATTTCTACAAAGTTTTCTAAACTAACCGATTAAGTACAGCTTCTTAATAATGAATAAGTAGTGAACATTTGTTTAAATCGGATAATTCTGATCATTTGGAAATATTTTAAAAGTGGGAAGGGATTTTTTTTGGCTTTCGTATCAGAAAAAAACGCAACCATCTTTTTTCTTTCTTTCTTTTTTTTTTTAAATAAGCGAAAAATAAAATATCTTTCATGAATTTTGGGGATAAATAATTTATCACGATTTTTTCAATTTATCATAAATTGAAAAAATCGTGATGCAACAATTGTACACAAAAATGCATGAGTTTTTCTCATTGCATGTTGAAATTAATAGATTGCACGTTTCAAAATTATTGAGTTTTCTTTCTTTCCTTAATAAATTATTTTTTAAAAAAATGAAAATTAAATTGCTTCTTGAAGAAATTTGTAGTAGCTTTCAATAGTTTCAGCACTAATTTTGTTCATCAGAACAACATTCTTTACATTTCACAAAGAAATAGACTGAAAATTTCTTTTTTTTTTTTTTCTTAAAAAGTAAATTTGTTCAGACGGTAATAATGTTCTTTATTATCAAAAAGACATATAACTTTATTTTCCAAATAACAATATAAAACGAAGACGCTAAAACTTGGTAAGGGAAATAACTTGTACAGAAACTTGGTTTCTTATTCGACTGTCAAAGGCCACATTTTTGGTTTCTGTGATCTCAAAAAATAAATACTATAAACACTTTCTTAAAAATAAATTAAATAAAAAAAAATCTCAGCATCCTTTACAGAGAATGGAAATGGAGAATTATTTAACTTTTATATTATCTTGATTTATTTCCGGTATGATACTGAAATTTCAAAGTAATAAAAAAGGGAGATGGTGATGCATGATGGTCTATCGAAAACTATATAGTTTCTTACGTAATTTATAGTGTTCCTTCAATTTCCCCCATTCATTAGGTATCAAGCTAATTCTCTATACACTACTCGATGTGTTTGCCTTACACAGATACTGAATGCACACATTTGTGCATAACTGACTGCTCTCTCACCCAAATCAGTAAAGAGAAAAGTTATTGAAACTTTATCATTTTTTTGGCTGTGACAGGAAGGACCAACAGAAGATCAGAGTAGATATATGCAACACATATATCCGATCTGTGTCTGTGTTTCCACTGATGTATTTTCTCTGGCTTGCAACTCTGCCCAGGTTCTGAGCTGGTGGTAGGACTTAAATCAATACCTTAAGATATATCTTCCACTGCCCATGCCAGGAAAGGTTATCATCATTGCACTAGTAAAGAGGAATTGATAGTCATACCCATGCCAGTGAAATCAATGGTTGCAGAGGTTGGGCAATTTTTGTCCTTGGCTTGGGTGTATCTGCTCAGGTACCCCACATTAAACCTGACCTTGTGGGGAGACTGGGTAAATACTACCTTAAGATGTAGGCTGGTCTGTCAGTTCAGCAAAAAGTTCTTGGCAGGGCTTTTCCTCTCTAGACTCCCAGTTTCAAATCCACAAATTTGGTTCTGTTTATTATTCCCCCACCCACACCTATTACTGAGGTTACCCAGTTTCAGTCTTGGAGGCTGGATATATAGACAGTTATGTTATCTGTCTATGCAGACACTGTTACTTGAATTCTTCTCAGCAGACAATTCCATAGATAAGAAGAGATTTTAGCTTGTGCAAGAAAGGTCCCAAGACAAGAGTAATAAAAGATAGTTTTGACTAATGGACTAATGATGTCAACTAACTTAGATTTTTTGCTATTTACTTGGAGGTGTGGGGATGGGAATTTAAATTGGTCAAATTTTTGTAAAACTGTACACAATTAAATTTTCAACACAATTATTAACTTATTTTAAAAGATTCATAGAAGCATTTTTCTGAATTGTTTACAATTAAAGACTAAAATCCTTGATTAATGGAAACACTTTAACATTTGTACAACTTTTAATAATAGAGCTATCTGATTTTTTAACTGGTTCTTTAAATTAAAAAAAAGTCAGTATATTTAATGAAATCAGTGCATTTCTAAATGCATCAGGCAAAATTTATGCACATGTTCAAAAACAGGATACATTTCTATACCCAAACACATAATTTTAATGGAGGCCACATAATTTCTAATTCAGATTTCCTTCTCCTTGTTGATCTTGTAGTTTTTACCAGTACTAATTACAAAAATAGTGTGTAAGATCCTGCAAGATGATAGTTATCATATTATGCTCATAAATAGATATGTTTTATATATATATACATAGATATTTTTAACTAATATGATTATTGTAAATTTTCAAATGATACAATGACTAATAGTATAAAAGCCCTAAGTCACATTTTTAAGCCAATTTTTTTTTTTTTTTTTTTTGCTTGATGAATTTGGTAACAAAAATGAACTAGGCAAGATGCCTTAAATAAAGAATTCAAAATGACTCAAGGAAAATCCATTGGAGTCAGTTGAGGAGAATTTCTAATGATGCTATGGTAGGTAGTCTAAGCAAAACATGATATCAGAACCACTAAAAGTGAGTTATAACAGGTAGCAAGGCTAAAAAAAAATACCTGTTTGATTTTCCTACTAGGATAAACTAAAATTGTCTCTTTTCATTGTCTGTAAATATATATATATATATACTGTTTATTTCAATTAACAGGTAAACAGAGGATTGTGATGTAAAGATTGAAATGAATGACATTGATTACAAGTTCAGGTAATTGTCAATATTATTTTCCATTTATAGATGAATAGGTATTTGTAGAATCAGATTTAGTAAAGTGAATATTAATCATAAAAAAAAGTCAAAACATTTACCTCATTAAAGACACAAAAATATTTTTTCTATTTTTATAGGAATCTGAATTGAAACTATGGTAAAGACCACTTCTCCCCAATGGTGTCTAAATGCATACAAAGGAAAACATTTACTTAAATTCACCTGTTGTAACACAAAGCCACAACAGTGGAACACCCAATGAGGATAGAATTCACTAGTAATAGATAAAGTAGTCTGTTGCTCCAGACCTTGTCATCTTCATCATCACCATCATCATTTGGTTGTTAGCAAAGTGTCTCACTGTAGGGTAATGGTGTATGAGTTAGTCTAGTTCACCATTACTATTGTGTATTAAAATTTGATCCTCACTGTGAGCCCCATAATCAGAGATATAGTTAGGCCCCACTGAACCCATCAATCCATAGGAAGAGGGTTTTCAATGACTAGAGAGACCCAGAACAAACAATTTATGAAGTATTTTCTAAAATTTAATACTCAAAGTTCTTCATTCATTAAAAATATTTCACTTTTTTTTTTTATTCTGGGCAGTATTTCAGTTCATTAAAAAAGAAATATTGTTTCAAATTGGAAATAGACATAGTGTTACTTATATATATTATATTACACTAGTGCTATGATAAAAATTCCTGTGTTGAAGTGAAATTGATGAGAAGCCTGCCTAAGATATATTACTTTAGATTTTCAATCTCAAAAATCTCTTCTATTAAAAAAAATAAAAATAAAACAACATTTTGTGATTTCAATCTTAGAGTTTATTGATGCCAACATGCTTGTTAATACTATTGCTAGGATGGAGGCTTTAATAAGAGATCTGAACAAAATTGATGGCAAATTCAGTTTGAAAAAGACTCTTGAGACATCTGGCAAATATTTGGGATACTTGCCGATTAAAATTATTTTTTTTAATTCCAAAGAACAATATTTTTTCTTGGTTCCTATACTTTTCTATTAATTTAATTATAAATTTTCAAGCTTCTGTTGATGTCATACATTTTATGGATTATCCCTTGAGATAAAGATTGTGATTATGTTTACATCTTTTAGCAAGATATCCAGGAAGTACACAAACTGAAGTATTTGTTTTGAATTTAAATTCAAAATAAATTTATTTTAAATTCCATCTAAATTTAATTTAAATTCAAAATTTATTTAAATTCCATTAGGTAAAATATTTTTCAGGTCTGCATATTTTTAGTTTTATTCAATTAATTATAATTTAGACATTTTAATATGAAAGAAATGATCATCTACATACATCTATAAATATAAAAATAGACATTGAAGTCAACACCCAGAGGTGAGAGTCTGTTTCATGCTAAATGCAATCAATGGCCTGACGACTGCATTTAGCATGAAACAGACTCTCACCTCTGGGTGTTGACTTCAACATCCACTTTTATATTTACATACTTATATTTACATAGGCTCTATCCCTGATATTGAGCACTTTAAAACTATATTTTATGTATGTGTGTGTGTGTATGTAGAAATAATAGGAAAGAACACGTTAGGTAAATAATCCAGAGTTCTTTAGTATTTTTGTTTTTATTTTTAAAAAACAGTGCTCCATACAGAAGTAGAGCTTAAATTATAATTATTTAAAAACAAAAAATGATTCCTTCGCTACATAAGAGTTCTCATGTTTCAAAAATGAGAGCCGAAACCCTGAATATAATTTTTAAAATTAAATTGAATTAAAGTATCAAGCCCTGTTTCATCCTCAAGCAAAAATTTAGGAATAACCAATCTTGAAATTTATGCATCTTTATAAGCATGTTTGTTCACACAATTAATTACTATGGAAACGGTTGGGGCAACAATTTTGGTAAGGGGCTTAAGAGTTAATTTTTTATCAACATATCAGTCACATTCGGAAAGAGGTCAAGCCGAGATAAGGTGGGGGTGTCCATTTCAAAGTGAATGATGGCATTCATGTACACACATCATCTGGTCAGTCACAGCTTTTGGCAACATATGTCGTTAAAGGTCTAGAGAATTTTGTTTTATTTTATTTTATTTTATTTTTTTTTCCCAAAGGGCTGTTTAATATATAAACGCGTCACACTGAACTACAATTTATTTTTTTGACGACTTCATAAAGGGTTTTTCTATCTTATGATTGGGTTAAGCTTTTAAGCCTTTTATTAGACTATGAAATTTAATTTTTTTTTTTTAAGTTAATTATTTAATGTGAAAATTTGTTGATGTCAGCAAAAAACCATTAACTCATGTCTATGGTTTAATAAATTTTCATTATTTACAAACTTAATAAATAATGAAAAGCCCTGACCACTGCTTTACCGGTGGTAGAGAAAAATGACTTAATGCCCGGCCACTGGTTAAACGGCCGGTAAACACTTGCATTATGTTTTGCTATTCTTGTGCATCAAGAGAGGCAGCACCTGCTGGGTAGACTGGGACACAAAGAAAGAATTCTAGCGATAAAGCATGCAATCTAGCATACAATCATACTCTCTCCCTGCTAAATATAATGCTTATATTTTTTGTCACTATTTTTATATCTACTGTGAAATATTACATACCAATTATTTGCAAATTTTGACTCAGGAGCTCAGGTAGAAGGGTTAAAATTGTTCAGGAACACAGGGCTGAAAGAGTTAACACATATCCACATAAGTTGTGGCTCTTAATCCATAACCCTCTATTTCAAGTGGCCGTCAAGCCTTGTAGAGAGTGAACATCATTGTAAAAAAGAAACAAAAACAAAACTGGGTTTTTTCCATTTTTCCATTTCATAAAAAAATATTAAAAATGTATTATAAAATTTTTTATTACAGTTTTAAAACAAATTGTCAAAGAAACATCCATTTTTGTAGCATTCAAATAAAAACACCAGCCAGTTTATAATATACTTTTCTTTAAAAATGTTTTTAAAACAATAGATAAAATTTTAAAGAATATCAATTTATTAATTAATTTGTTATTATTGAAAATTACAAAAATCTTTGAAACATACTGGGTGGCCCAAAAGTCACAAAGGGATTTGAAAGTTTATTAACTCTTTTTTTTATTAACTTTTTTTAGTTTTCTTTCAGGTATTTTATAAAAAATTCTTTGGAAATTAATCACATAAAAATACATGACTGAAAAACAAATACAAGTCGTGAAATCTTTCTGCCAAAACCATGGACCAATAATTCAAAATCAACGAGCATATTGTTGCCGTTACGGTGTGAGAGATTCTCCAAGTTTTGAGAGTAAACGTTCAGTAAGTGACCTTCTATGAAGTGGCAGATCATGTTTGGTTAAGAACAAAGGAATACTCCTTAAGGGAGTAAAGTAGAGTATAGAAGGAGATCTGAGTGCATCAGCTTACAAGTAGGTATCCCAGCACTCAGCTTACGAGTAGGTATCCCAGCACTCAGCTTACGAGTAGGTATCCCAGCACTCAGCTTACGAGTAGGTATCCCAGCACTCAGCTTACGAGTAGGTATCTCAACACTCAGCTTACAGCTGATGAAATTCTTAACTAAACACTAAAATGCATATATTCAACTCGCCGTGTTATTTCATTCAATATCTCCATAAAAACATAATGCATACCAAATAAAAGCTTATTTCATGAACTTTGTTTCTATCTTATTTATTTTTATATGTACTACAGTGTGCGATGAACATTACAGTTTGAAAATAGAGACTTTTTGGTGATTTCGCAAAATTTTGGTCATTTTTTTCACTGACGGCAGTTTAGACTTCCTCAAATTTTGTAATATGCGCACTCCGCAGAGTTTATTACAATTTTGGTAACACGTTAACATTCTAAGCTTCATTTTCATATATTTTATATTTTTTAATTTTAATAAGAAGTTTGTAAACAATTCAAATGAAAACTTTGATCGTAAAATTCAAATGCTTCTTGTAAAAATAAAAACATAAAATATATCATTAAAACGCTCATTTAATAATCTATGAAACTAAATCAAAATCAAATATGAAACGATAGCTCCATTTTGCACATGTGCGATTATGTGTAACCATGTGCGACTCACTCGGCCATCATTTCAACTCCATGCGAGACTCAATATACAGCGTCAACGCGGACACAAAAGAATCGACCAGCATGTTTTCTATGGACAAAATTTTCAAGGAAATTGCTAAGAATTTATTTTAAATATTAATTTTCTATGATATGTAAAATGTAGTTTTCGTCATAAAAAATATGAAACAAAAATCGATGTTTACTTTACACTCAGATTCAAATCACGAAAAAAGAAATGTATAACTTATTGATCGAAAAATGTTCATATTCAAAGAATGAGATAAAAAAACATTCTACAAAAAAATTCTAGAATGTTTTTTATGTTTTTGCAGTATTCTCACAATAATTATCAGCATTTCAGTTACAAAGTAACATTTTGTTTAAAGTTACCCCTTCAAACAATTTTCTTACTTTTTAAATTATCTAATGGATTTTAGTTACAATTTATTGCTATCTAGATACAAATTCATGATTTAGTATTCATTTTCCTAATTTATTATTATTTCTTAGTAATATTTATTTCATATGGATTATTAGTAATCATTAGAGGGTATTGCTTGGCGTGTGTTAAGCTTTTCTTTCTTTCTACAGTTCAGAAATTGTACATGTTGAGTCAGGACTGTACTGGTTCAGCATCACATTCTAATCTGTTGGTTTTTAACCATTTTAACCATGATAAATGGAAAGAGCCCCCCCCCCCCCGAAATGGCTAGATATGAAATTTGGTGTTTCTAGTGTAAGAAGTATTCATTTTATGACACAATTCAAGCAAGTCTAAAATCGGTCTTTCAAATACCTTGTGACAAAAGGTTAAAAAGCAATTTCTTTCAATTCTGAAGTGGAATAATCCAGAATATATCCATTCTATCACTCCCCCCAAAATTAGGCATGTTACTGGTATAGTCATAATGTGATATTTGAAATTTGAGATCAATGTGGGTTTTATTTCCAGTTTTATGAAATGTCAAACCTCAGGTTATGAGTTGTTTGCACGTCATTGCAGAAGTTTTGATTTATAAAATTTGCATATTCAGACTGAATTTATTTAAGAAATATGCCGTGATACTATCTGTAATTTTTATTATTAATGTCTTTGTTATGTACCTAACAAGCGAGTATAATTTTAACTGTTGTTCTTAATTGCTTTTTAAAATATAGGAGTCCAAATATGGTATTTTGTCCTAATTCATAATAGACAAAATGTATAAAAATAAAAATAAATCTGCCAAAATTAAACGGTTTGAGATATTTTGATGAAATAAAAACTGCTAAGTTTCTCTAATCATGTATATTAAGAAGATGCAATCAGATAACACCTAGTACCTGTTTGAAATTTTCATCTGTGATACCTACTACAAGGCAGTCTTGACAGGTTTGGATCATCTCTTGGTCATTACTGCAAGATGGGGCTGACAGCTTATACAACAAGGGCCACAAACCATCTTCTCAAACAAATTTAGGAGAAAAGAATAATCTTTCATGGTTCCGGCATAAACTGGCCACCATGTTCCTCAGATTTGAAAATCCATGATTTCTTTTTTTTATGGGGCTTTCTCAAATTAAAGGTTTATGTCAACAAACTGTCCAACAACTAAAGGACAACATTCAGACAGACATCAAAATCCTAAAGCCTAAAACAATGAGGATTAGATAAAAAAATAATGACTTAGAAAGTTCGTGATCGTGCCTAGCTGAAAATGGGTGCCTTTTAAACGATGTAATCTTTCTCAACTAGTATAAATTTATTTCCCATATCTATTCTATATAATATACGGTATTAGGAATTGCAGTCAAAACATAAAGGAGTTATTAAATTTTGAAACCCTTGGTGATTTTTGGGTTTCATTGTAGATCTGAAAAATAGTTTCTAGTATTTATATTCCTAAAAAAGAATATTAAATTTAAATTCCTGGAGTTATTCAATTCTTGAAAGAATAAAAAATAATTTGAAAGAATTAATTCAATATTTTCAAAAATACCAAAAATATTTCTGCATATTTTCATGTATTTATGAATGTTTGGATGTCTTAATAAATATCCCAAGCCATTCAAGTTTTGAACAAAAAATATAAATAAATAATTATTGAAAGTTTTAAAAACGTTTCATTACTTCATTTGTTAAATAGTATTTAAATATAATTTTAGTTTTTCCTTAAGTCATTTTAGGCATTCTGTACATGGAAAATTTTTTTTTATAATGATGTTCACATGTACAAGGAGCGAGAGCCACTTGTGTTAGAGTTACAGAGTTTAATTACATTTATTATGAATTTCAAATTTGTGATGAAATAGGTCCTAATGCATGTTAAGATAAACAACTCATTATAATGATTTCATAAACATTTTCTAGGAAATGAAACCTGCAAAGAGATGAGCAACAAGGTGAAATGCTATAAACAAACTTCCTAAACTGACAACATTCTTTAAAGCTTGGAGGAGCCTGAACAGAAAATTGTGCACTCAATTGATACTAACCGGAACCAAGTTTCAATACCAGACAAAACCTGCAATGAACCATTGCAGCCTTTGCCTTCATGCTCTTAATTCATTCCTGTAGCAAGTGATCCAGCAAGTTGACCAAAACAAATGTCTGATTCACAACAACGTAACATTGTCAAGTGTGGGTCTCAGCAAATTGATGCAAACATTCTATATAACATAGTCGGGTGATTTTCAGTTGTCTGTTAGAAATTTGTTATGAACAATGGAGAGAATCATGGCTTGTGTATTGGTGCCCCCACACAACTGATTGAAAAAAATAAAGGATACCAAAACTGGTACTTCCCTTCAAAAGTGATCCTCAAGGAATCATAGATAAGAAAGAAATGCAACATTTTCTGACAGAAAGACAATTTTGGAGAAACTTATTTGATATTATTTTGCTTCTTTTGGAAACTTGGCTTTTAGGTGTTCAGAAAAAAATACTCTGATCAGTCAGCAATGGAAAATTTCTCTTATTGTTTGAGTGTTTGGCAAAAGGGAATCACAACTGAATGAACTGCACAATAGAATCATTTCCAGTGAAACCAAAGACAACTACTTGAGCAATGCAATACAAAAGAAATGAATTCAATTACTTGCAAAAGAAGCTAAGAATGAAAGCTTGCAACAATTAAAGTTAGCCAAATACTTTGCCATAATTCTTGACTACACACTTGATGTCTGCCATCAAGTAAAATTAACAATCACTCATCATTATGTCCAGTGTAGGAAGCTTTTTATGGTTACCTTCAAGTTAATAACAGTTCAAGTAATGGCTTATTGAACATATTTGGGGAATGATCAAAATACTTGTAACTAAATCTTTCAAATTGTCAGGGTCAGTCATATGATAACAGAGTTAATATGAAAGGGAAACAGGTTGGTATTCAATCAGAAATTCTCAAAATAAATCCTGAAGCTCTGTATGTGTCATATACTAACCATTCACTGAATCTGGTTGTTGCTGACAGCACCAAGTTCCCTAAGTTTTGATATTTTTCACTGTTCTGACACCATATTTTCTCCATACATACAGCACTGGAGTATTTAAAAGGCAAATAAGCAATTGTCAATTAAATCTCAATCAGAGATTTGTTAGTAAAATTGAATTATCTGTATAAAACTACTTCAGTACTATTTGCTAGATGTTTTGAGGGCCTTTAAACAAGAGCCACTGAGGTTCATTCATTAATAATGCCAATCACATCATGGAATTTCATTTTGTCATTAAACATTTTGTATAACATTCTTTTTCAAATCAGCATCATTAGTAAAATGATCCAATCCTATGCTATCTTACTGGATGTCTTGAGAAAATAAATCATGGTAAGGCAAACGATTTTAGAAAATGATAAAAAAAAATAAGGAAATTGCAGAAGACCTAAATATTGATTATGTTTTTGCTCTCAATCAAATTGGAAGAAAGGAAAAATGAAATCTTTACAACCAAAGACCAGTTCAACAGTGACTTCTTTTTGTAACTGATGGGCCATGCTTTGAAATCTGTAAAAGCTCAGTTTTAACAGATGCATAAAGTTGCTGATGAGCTTTCATTTCTCTTTACACAAGGGAATCTTATTAACACGTTCAGAGACAATAGCTGGTGCTAATATAGCATGAGGTCTACCTCCCGTTTCATGTGTTTAGAAAATGTGAGACAGATATAAATATCCATGTTAGATCTCACCTGATCTGATGGCCACATGAGGGAAGGGGCACGACATATTGAGGTAGACCTCATACTATAGTAGCACCCAATAGTCTTCTAACCAAGTGTCAGATTTATCAGAAAAAGAGGGGAGATATTGACCCTTTTGAAACAGAGTTAAAACAGTTTGTTCAGATCATTATGCAAAATAAAGACAGCTTGAAAACTTCCTATGATTTCTAAATTACGTGAATTAAAAGATGAATGTCTCAACTGCCCTACACATTTTATTAACGTGCCCTGTAACAGTCGCAAGTGCTTTTTGATTCATTCATTTTCTATGGCTTATCAACCATTTATAGATTATTTAAAGCCAGAAAATATTTTTTTGATTACAAGCATTTTTTTTGAGATAATTATTTAGTGTCTTACTAATTAGCCCATAGCTGGGGGAGAAGAGCTAAATTCACACGTATCAAACCTAACAAGAATTGGAACGAGAATTAACAATTCTGAACCATTATCCATTGCACCACCTGCACATCCAACCTTACAGCACTGTGAATTAAAAGATGAATGTCTCAACTGCCCTACACATTTTATTAACGTGCCCTGTAACAGTTGCAAGTGCTTTTTGATTCATTCATTTTCTATGGCTTATCAACCATTTATAGATTATTTAAAGCCAGAAAATATTTTTTTGATTACAAGCATTTTTTTTGAGATAATTATTTAGTGTCTTACTAATTAGCCCATAGCTGGGGGAGAAGAGCTAAATTCACACGTATCAAACCTAACAAGAATTGGAACGAGAATTAACAATTCTGAACCATTATCCATTGCACCACCTGCACATCCAACCTTACAGCACTTGCTATTCCCAAGCAGTCACCCATCATGGTACTGACCATGCTCAACATTGCTTAACTTTGGTGATCATACGGGAACTGAAAAGTTCTGAAAGAAGATTCAACAATCTGAAACTTGTTAAAACATTTCACAAATTCACAACGATAGGTGATAGCTACGGTGTCAATTTGAAAAACCATGTACCCGAAATCTGATCGCCTTATTGATACCTTTGCTGATAGAAAAGCTCATCGGAAACTTTTTTGTTGATAACAAATGCATGTGTATTGTGTAGTCACTAAGAAGAGGAATGTAGTAACTACATTGTAACCCGGAGATAAGAGACCCGGATATAAGAGAAAGCCCGATATAAGAGAGATTTTATCTGGTCCCAAATTAGAGCCTGTGTTAATGTATATATAATAGACCAAACCCGGATATAAAAGAAACCCGGTTATAAGAGACTTATTCTCCGGTCCCGACAACTCTCTTATATCCGGGTTACACTGTATCTTTCACCTGATTTTGTGCGTTTCTGTAGTGTACAATATTGTAATGCTTAGATGCGGAATTATGCAGTAAGAATTTGCCTTTTTTTAAATACTTATAATCTGATTTACATCAATTCAATTCATAATCATAATAAATGCGATTCATGACTAATAAATTCCTTTTCTTATCCACATCACTCACTTCTACAACCACTTTGACTCGATAACAACACACAGCATGCAGAAGCTGCATATGTGATTTATTGCGCATTCTAAAGTCAGATCTCCATAAGTAGGTGTCAAAAATAGCCTAGACCCAGATTTGTTTAAAGTTTTAAGCCTCAGGGAAAATGCATTTAGAGATGGACATCAAAACAAACAGGGGTGGGGACAGAGTTTGGCTGACACGGTACTGCCCACATTTATGGCCGCCTTGTGCAAAAAGCTAAGTTTTAAAATAACTTACTCGATTGTCTCCCTTAGATCAGACGCGGTCAGTTGAGAAAGGCGTTTAAAAAGTCAACAAGCAAGATTTTTTTTATTTACAATTGTAAGCGATCGGACAAAAAATGATTAAGCAAATTCATTATTTCCTATTTATTTAAATTTTTAACACCTTCAAAGTAATAATTTTATTATTCTAATTCTTCCGTTTGAGTAGTTTGTGACTCTGAAATATGATTATTCAATGATTCTCAAAAAACAAAAATCAGCTGATGAAAGAAAAGAAAACTAACTTAATTTTTCATCCTCACTGAATATTTCAATTATCTTTTATTAAGAATTCTTTATAAAGTGATTATCTTAGGAGATAATTCTAACAAAGCAGATTTATTTTTAGCGGGTTTCTGAAATGGTGAAATTATTCAAATTAGGTACCTCTACTAAACAGAAACTACTAATTCGCTGAAAAAAAGTCATGATGAAAAAAGCACCAAACTTAATAAAAACAGTTTTATTACAAAAAAATAAAAATGTTTGTTATTATTAAGAGGGAAGACCAAAATATTTTTTAATCATTTTTAAAAATTTTTCAATCCTTTATAGCACGTTCGGAATATTGGTTAAATAAAAATCTTTTTTTTTTTAGGTCAGCGGTAACGTAATATTTAGCACTAGCAGTATAACCCGTCTTTGACGGGATCTTTCATTACTGGGAATTTTTGACGTTCAATTGGAGCAGTTTAAGTTTAAAGTCACCCACCCGAAAATCAATATTATTTATTAGTAACAACATTTGGGTGCAACTGAGGCACATCCCCAAATGGGGAGGTAACAATTTGAATGGGGGGAGGCACTGAAAAGGGAACTGTAATAAATAAACTATAATATTATTATTATGAAAGATATCCAAGAACAGAAAAACGTTGCTGAGAGTTATAATGGAGAGCCATTGTCGCCAACAATTTGGACTCAAATCTGGGACTGAAGAATTATCTATCAAACAAAAAAAATTTCATCAAAATCGGATGAAAACTGTGGAAATGCATAAACATCTGATCACACACATACATACATACATACACACATTTTGAGAATTAGATATAGATTAGTTTTTTCGCGCTTTTTTTAAGTTGAAAAACATTAATTTGGAAATTCTCGCAAACATCAAGTAATTGTCAGATTTTAATGCAACTTTTAGGACTTACTCACAAATGAATGAATTTATTTTTGAAAATATTTTTAGAAAATCTTGGTAAAAATATTTTTTACATGTTAACCCCCCTCCCAATTAATTTCATAAAATTTTCTAGAATTTAAATAAAAGCACAATAAAACAGTTTTATATTAAAAGCATGACACCTTGGAGAATGTAAATCATCAATATTTTTCTCCTAATTTATATGAAGTTTTCTAAAATCTTCTTGAAATCGTAAAATAAAAACTGCAATAAAACTATGTAATTATTTTAATTAGATAAACTTTTAATTGCTTCTATAAATTAAGGACATTATAGTTTGAAGAAAAACATTTTTGCGATAAATAATGAATTTTTACAAGAATTGTTTGCGTTTATCTTTTTTTTTTAATTATAATAATTTATAAAGTTTCAAAAATGTGTTAAAATTCTTTCTAAACACCACAATAAAACGGTTATTAAGTGAAGACTTATATTTACTAAGCGAAAACTGAAAATTTTAATTAATAATACAACTAATAATCAGACCAAAGATTTTTACAAAAATAATTTTTTGTGTGTTTAAATTTACTTTTTTTTCTTGGTATGGTGTTCCAAAATTGACATTATGGTCAAAACAAAAGTCACATGTTTCAATTATTGTCCACTCCCCTCTCTTAGGGAAAAACCCTTCATGGTTTTCAGCTGTGGCAATTCTTTCATTTCATTCCAGTGTTTCCTTGTTTCATTGTCCCTACGTTTCAGCAGGCTTCGGAAATCTGAAATCATCTCTTCAAAATTTAAAAAGTACCATTTTTAAAATCCTATTTCACTGTTTCTTTTCTTATTTGCGAGTATATTACCTTTTTTTACGTATGAAATTAGTTTTCTTTTCTCAATTTAATTGTGGTAGCGGTACCTCCACCAAGTTTAAAAAAAAAAAAAACAATAATGAAAACTTGAAATGGTTTTAATTTTTTTTTTTTTTAGCTTTCATTGACTGATAAAATTTTTTTTTTTACTATTCCTAGTAAGCAATACTCTGGTTTGTGTATTTCAAACAAATTATTGATTGAAATGTTTTTTCCTTAAAAAGCGATAAAAAAATCTTGCAATTTTTTTGTAAACAAGAGTTAATTCTCGTTTTTTAAAATTTTGCAAAATACAATTAATTTTTTTGAAAACGTTATCTGAGGAAAATCAGCAAATTTAAAGTTATTGATTTGAAACTAAACAAAAATTTTTCAAATGCCTACACGGTACGCAAAAAGATTCACCAAAATTTTGAACACGGTAGAGAGATAGAAGGATTGAAAATATTAATTAAATAATAAAAAAAATAGTCGTCTTTCCTCTTACTAATAGTGTAACCCGGATATAAGAGATTTTCTCTGGTCCCAAATTAGAGCCTGTGTTAATGCATATATAATAGACCAAACCCGGATATAAGAGACTTCTTCTCCGGTCCCGACAACTCTCTTATATCCGGGTTACACTGTAAAAACTTTGTGTCGATAAAACTTTCTTAGGGCATTTTTCCATAATGCTATGCTTTTTTTTCAGCGAATTAGTGGAGGTGTAGCACGTGTTCATCATTTTTGTATTAAAAAGAAAAATGTATATTCCACGTGACTAAAATGAATGATGTTAATTGTAAAATGTTTTGTATATTAATTGTTAATAGTAATTAACACTTAGTATTAATATTTACAAATTTAATAAAATTAATTTTAAAACTAAATAAGTGGGGGGGTAACAGATGGTATTTTTTTACCATAAATAATTTCATTCATCTGTTAAGTCCTGAAAGTTTCCAACAAATTATATGAATGATTTTTTTTTAATTTTCGAATTAGTGTGTTCATTTTCTTGCTTACTTATCTTTATCCTAATTTTTCAAATTTTCAGATGGGAAGAACAAGATATTTCAAGCCAAAAGTAGCGCCCAACTGGATTCTGTGTGGCCATATTTTCCACAAACTACTGAAACGGTATAGTTTAGAAATGAGGATATAGAAATGGGCTTCCCTGGAGAATGCAAAAAAGGTTTTCTTGAAATTACAAAATCTGTAGTTACTGCACTGCACTCTCTCGTCTCTATAGACGACGAAATTCTGGGTACAATTTTTGAAAGCAAATGCAAACAGGTGGTCCATTCTATTGCTGCTGCTTCAACTACATCTGCTTGTAATTAATACAACCCTGGTGCAAGTGAGACTCTTTCTTCTACATATCCAAACCTTTATGCTGCAGCTGCAACCCTGTCTACCGCAACTCAAACCCTGTTTGATACAACAGAAACCCTTTCTTCACATTCCGAATTGCGTACCTACATCTAAGAAATCTTCCCAGTGTTTATCTTCCAGATATATTAAAAAATTAAAATCCCAGAAAAGCCTATTAGACATAAATAAATAAAGAAAAGAAAAGAAAAGAACTACAAAAGAAAAAGAAAAATACTTCCAGTAATTATGTGAGCAAGAAACTCCATTCAAAATTTTTGTCAAAGAACTTAGAGGAAAAAAAGTTTTCTTCATTTGAACAGTGCAAATCACTTGTGGATAATTAAAAAAAAAATGTCAACTCAACTCATTAGTTTTTTTTCCTTAAAGTCAAGTTAGTTACTAAGTCCCTGACTGAATAAAAATTAAATTAAAAAAAAATTCCGGTGCAATAATTTATTTGTCCTACTTACTTAATTTAAATAAAAATTACTTTTTTCTTTGGCATTTTGTTTATTTTCGGAAAAACAAAGAATGAAAATGACTTTTTTAAAGCAGGGTTTGATTTTTTTTAAAGTTGGGAATAGTAGTGAAAAACAATTGTCCTGTAATCAATAATAAAACAATTTGCTGTTTGAAATTCTAGAAAATTTCATAAAATTAAGTTATGGGGGGGGGGGTAACAGAATAAAAAAAAAATTTTTTACCAAGATTTTCTAAAAATAAAAATTTCAAAAATAAGTTAATTCATTTTTTAATAAGTCCTGAAAGTTTAATTAAAATCAGACAATTATTTGATTTTTGCAATAATTTCCAAAATGTGTTTTTAATACACTGAAAATTGCTTCACTAAATGTCCATTACCACAAGTTTTAGAAAGTTGACAAATAAAAAAGAAGATTTTTGAGCCAAATTTAGAACGTGTTAGAAAGGAGGAAAAATTTCTTTGTTCTTTCCTCTTTAGTCTTCTTACTCTTCTTAAATAATAAACATTTTGATTTTTGAGGTTAAAACTTAGTTTTTATTACTTTTTGGGACTTTTATCATCATGCTGTACTGTTTTTAACAAATTATTGGAGGTACCTCTAATTTACATCAGAAGATAAAGACACAAAAAAGATTAAATTTCGAGAATTAAATGATCGGGAATTTCGAGAAGAAGAAAAGTAACCTTTTTTTGATACTTTTTTAAATTATGGAAAAGGACACAAAGTGAGAGTCTGGTTTTGAATTAAAAATTAAACTTACATTGTTAAATAAATAAAATTGAACTCTGCCCCCCCCCAAATTAAGATCATAATTCATTCAATCAAAGCATAAAAAATATTTTAAAAAAGAAAGTTTGCTGAATCTTCATCAAGTTCTAGATCAGATGTTTTTTACTACGGCAGATCCAAAAATTGGAGTCATATTCAAAGTTTAATAATTAAAATAGCGCAAAATAATTTCACAGATATGTCAAAACTCAAAACACACGCACACACACACACACACAGAGAATAAAAATAACAAAAAAAAATAAAACCTAAAAAAAATTAAAATATAAAATTTTGCGGATGTAGTAGAAAACTGATCCTTAAGGTAAGGTGTAAAAAAAGAATTTTCAATCAACTGTTGGTTTGAGTAAATTAAAAAAAAACCCTGATTACCTTAAAAAAAAACAAATCCGGGACTTTGTAGCAGGCTGTAGTAAAAAAAAAAAAAAAAAAATTAAAATCAGTCTTACTCTTCTCTATTTACAAAAATCTATGCCAAGCAGTTATTTTCTAAAAAGATCAAAAAAGGCTCACTGACAATTGAAACTACATTCCAACTTCTCAATGTCTCTTTGTTTTTTGTACTTTTTCTCCTGAAAAAGCAATAAAAAAATGTTTGGAGTTTCTTTACATTTTTTTAGTCACAATCCTCTTTAACATTTGAAATAAGAAAGAATAATTGTTTTTGTTTTTACTCTTAGTCTTGTACATCCACAACAAAAAAGGAAAGAAAACCTTACAGTTTTAAATTTTACCACTATAACTTTTTGTTTTTATTTTACACGATAAATGTTGTAATTTGACAGTTGCAACACTTGTAATGAAATAACTGGATGGATATATTATCTTTTTTTTTCAACATTTTCTTGCCATGCTGTTGCTTCTACAAATCACTTAAAGAGACAGCTTTTTATTAAAAAAAAAATCAATATTCTGGTCGAGAATATCAGCTGATTTAGCTACTTTTATGCTAAGTGATTATTTCCTTAAAATAAAAACATCAAAAGATTCACCGACAATTGAAACTACGCTTCTCAATGTTTTTTCGGTGGTTGTTTTTTAACTTCTTTCCCCCACACCTGTAAGCAATGATATGTGCCTGGATTTCTCTACATCAGTCACGTGTCCCTTTCTAAACATTTCAATTAATTCGTAATGAGATTGTTTTTTTACCAGTGTTGTTTTATCCACAACAAAATAGAAAAGAAAAAAAAAATTATCGAAAATTTAAAATGTACAGTAATTGCAGTTTTAAATTTTGGCACTATTGTTGATCTTTATTTTTTACACAATATTGATGGAGATGATAAAACATCAAAAACAATATTGTGGAAACAATTTTCTTGTGATGCGTTTCGTCCTTTAGGTCCGATGAAGTCCTAAAGGACGAAACGTCAGAAGAAAACTTTTCCCACTTTGTCATACATTTTCCCCTAAGGATTGTGAATTTGTGGTTATACATTTTTGTTGCAATACGAGCAACGAAATAAGCAGGTTTTTGTTTTTCAAATTCTCATTCATTGTGCTTAATTATTTGTATTTTTTTTTTTTTTTTTTTACATTTTCTTCCAAAATCAAGTTTTATTTGAATTAATATCAGTTGTTTTTTAGCTTCTTATCTCAAGGTGCCTCGCAGACCATTACTAGTGAGTTAGACCCTCACTGAGTGACCCCTGGTTGGGCCTTATGCAAACCAAAATAAATTAAACTTTTAAGTATCATCACCAAACAAAACTATTTTTTTGTCCGAAATGAAAAAGAAATTTCGCTACCCCATGTCTTTTTCAAAGTTACAAAAAAAGTAAACTGATTTATCCGAGTTAAACGAAATTTTCAGTACTTGTTTTTTAATGATCTTTCTTTTTTAATTAATTTATAAATGAATAATAGGTTATTTTAAAACTTTGTAAATATTGGGAAGGGCAGTTTAACATCCCCCCCCCCCACTTTCGACATTTCGTAACTTTTAAAATTTTTGAAGGTTGTTCGCGATTATTTTTAGTTAAATTCCTGAAGCTATTTGATTTTATTAAAAAAAAAAGTCATGCAATTTCAAGTGTAAAATATACTAAAGAAAAAAAAATGATAGTTGGTGCTCCAAAATTAAATAAAAATCATTACTTTCTTTCAGATTTGATAAGAAAAAATACTTAGAATTCTTCAGTGCGAATTTGACATTATCCCATTGCTATTTTTTTTTATTTTTTTTCCCCACAATTAGATTATTTTTTTTTGTACGAAATTTTAAAAAGGAAATAATTTTGTGACTGCAAAGTGCCAAGCCGCCCCTTTTTTGTAGCACGTCCTTTTTTTTAATTTAATAAATTTTAAAATCAATTGAATAATTGAAAATATTTAATTGAGATTTTTTATGTCATCAGACAAGTAAAATCTAAAAGCAGTGGATTAAACTCAAAAGTATAATTTAACTAGTTTTTGTTACATTTTTTATATTTATTCTAAAATTTAGAATCTAATTCTAAAATGTATAAAAAATGAATTCTTTCTAAGTTTCATAAAAAAAAAGTCTAAAAAGAATTAGGTTCTTAAACTATTAAAGGTTAAAGGCAATCTAAGCATATCAATATGTAGACTAAGTTTTTGATCCTTCATAGTTCATCATACTGATTTAAAAAAAAAGAAAAACGGGGCATGCTTTGAGAGTGACAGTAGTAGAAAACTACTGTTTTTTACCTATGACCTTAATGACAACCACTCTACTGTACGTAAATAAACGCTGTAACTATGTGTTAGGCAAAAAGTATGAATTCTTTTTGTAAAATCAGTTAATCCTTAAGTTTACTTTGAAATAAGTTACTAGAATAAATTTTGTTTTCATTTTTCGTATATTACGATAAGTGACCGTGTTAATATATTTTTTTAATGTCTAAAAAAATTAGGTCCGAGCTTTTATTATTGTTTTCCAAATTGGTAGAGAAATGTTGAATTAAATTATTACAGTGTTTGTTTTAATTTTAAATGAAGTCACTTGGTTTAAGAAGTTAATTATGAAACTGATATAAAAATAAAGGATCTTTTCTGTTAAGTTAAAAAAAAAATTCACCCCAAATAATGTGAAGATTACTTAAGGAGGAACAGCACTTTTTAACTTGTATATCATTCAAATAGTAAATACCATTTGGCAATAACTACAACTGAACAAAAAAGATACGTCTTGTTACAAGACTCTCTTGTTACAGGAGTCTTGTAACAGACGTAACAAGACAAATTCTAAGTTACAAGGGTCTTGTAACTTAGACTTTTCAGGGGGTTTAATGAATAGCGGCTCTAAATAATTTTCACGTGACAAACTGAATTATCTTTTAGATTTTCTCATATTTCCACTAGAGCCTCATATTCCGAGTCCTGTTTCGCATTTGAATTACCGAGTTATTAGACACAAAAAGAAAATATACACACCCAATGACTAGTGTAGAATTTTCATGGAATCACTACAAAAAAGAAGCTAGGAACAAAAAATAAATAAATAACATGGTACTCTCCAAGAATTATTCACATCGGGGGAAAAATGTTCCTCATAGTCAAAAAAATAAGTGTAATTTTTTTCTTGCTTCTGTGAAGTTATTGGCCCAAAATATCTTTTCTTCCCGTGTAAATTGAAATATCCATCATTTGTTCTTTGGAGATTAAATTAGATTTCGTCAATTTTTAAAATAATTGCAATAAATTGGACGTTATTTTTTGCTTTTATTTCGGATGAAAATGACTAAAAAAGAGACCAGTTTAAAAAATTGTAAGGAACATAATTCAATATTCGTTAGGCGAAAATATTTTACAGCAATGCCCCACGTTTTTTGTTAATGCAAAATATTTTTTAGCAAATTGTGCGACAGAATATGTACTTCATAAAATATTTAAAATTGAATTAAAAACAAATTTCGAAATATTCAGTGAAAGTAATGAGATTTTTTTCTCATTTTTATTCTAAAAATTAAGAGATTCGTTTTTTGTTTTTTTTAAGTAGTCAGTAAATACGGAAATCGATGCAAAATTGATTATTGTTATTGATTAAAAATAAATTTTTCTAATAGCAGGACAAGTAATTTTTGCGAAATAAATCTATTGTATTTTCTTTTGTAATTAAATTCTTCTTGCTTTTAGTTTTACTTTGTTGAGCTAAAAAAAGTCGAAGGTTTTTAAAGATATTATTTGGATTGTACAAGAAAAATGATCATAGGAACAAAAGAATTAGTT
This sequence comes from Acanthosepion esculentum, assembly GCA_964036315.1. Taxonomy (NCBI): domain Eukaryota; kingdom Metazoa; phylum Mollusca; class Cephalopoda; order Sepiida; family Sepiidae; genus Acanthosepion; species Acanthosepion esculentum. The sequence continues at coordinate 12,771,123 of OZ038519.1, read as the reverse complement.
TCTTCTAAAATAAAGACAAAAAACACTTTCAAAATTGTCGCGTATTCCGTGTTTAAAAAGAAAAAAAAGTGTAAACAATTTTAGTTTACCATTTTTTTTTCCAACATTCAATAAGAAAGTAATAAAACGAGACAAACCAGCTCAGGATCAGTAGATGGGAATTGAAAATAAATGCCAATTATTCTTGTAAAGGATTCCCCCTTTTTTTTTTCTTTCTATTTTTTAATAAACGAAAACGTCTACCTTTTTAGTTGCAGACAAAACAAGAAAATCACATGGAGAGGGGGGAAACAGAAGAGCATGGATTCTGTTACCATGACAACAAGTAATAGTCGCTTAGATACTTAACAATTAATATGACCATTATTTTTTTCACATTTCTATTAAACAAAAAGAAAAACTAATGCAAATTCACTGAAAAATAAACTGAAGAAAATATCGTGCTAAAAATAAATCATTTTATCGTAATCATACAATACGAAATAATAAACGGGCACGGACATTAAAGGTCGCTTATATAAATGTTACCTAATTTTAAAAAAATTAGAGTAAACAAAAAGCAAACGAAATTAATTTGGCAACCAATTAAATATAGTTATAATTTTATTTATAACTTAATATTATTTTTAATAATAAATTGCATCCATCCTTACTGTAAATATTAACGCATGGTGGCGTTCCAGTATGACCGCTTAAAGATACGAAAAAAATTGCACTTTACAGTCGAAAGTTGTCTGAAAATGTCAAAAATCATCATTTTTCTTCATTGAATTTTAAATCGTTTCAAGTCAATGATCACTTTTACTTATATATGGGTTATTTTTAAACTATTTTCTTGTTAGTAAGTAATTTTGATAAATTTTATTCGACACATAGTTATTTTTTATTGTATTGTTTATGTAGTTGGCTGATTGTGTGCATAAGCGACCCCGGAGAGCAAATGCGTAATGAAACGTTTATACGAATGTAAAACTGGTCGCAAATCTTTGCGAAAGGAAGCTAAGAAAGCTGAGAAAAGAGGCAAAGTGCTGTTTTTTTAATTAATGTTTGCCAGGATTTTTTCTATTGCCACCAGTTGACATTGTCGCTGATTGATATTGAAAAAGAAAAGGTTTCGGCCTTTGAATCATGCTCATACCACTCCATCATAAAAGGACTAACAAGAAATATATTTTCTCTTCATTAGTTCAATGTCAATATTCTGGAAATGGATATACTCGATTGGCACAGGTAAGATTAATGTTTATCGTTTTAAAATAGTCAAGCAATAATAAAATGTAAAGTTTATTTAACATTACGTTGATTATCGTTATCTTTGTTTTCTAAGTATACGCAACTTCCTTACCTTTTTCGTTTCGGTGCTATCAAAATCAGAGGCGGGGATGTTATTGTTTTTTAACATTAGAAAAATGTTTATTTTAAAAAAATATTGGAAAAAATGTAAAATTAAATTATATGTTTCGAGTTTGGTACAGAAACAAACTTTTAAAAAATTCAACTTGATGCCTGCTACTAAAAAATTGGTTAGGGAGGTTATCAAAATTAAAAATGAAACTGAAAGATGAGAAATCTATAATTTTATTTTTTCGGGTTGAAAGACAAAATTCTAAAAAAAACAACGATGTAAATAAATTGAATTCTTATTATTTTATATTTTATGCCGGAAGAAAGCAAGCGAAGTTTTTTACGAAATTAGAAATTTTTGATTCGCTTTATTTTTTTTATAAATAAAAAAACTAATCATTCATAATTAATAATTTGTAGATTTTTCTGAATGAATCTAAATAAATTAGAGTTGTAAACATTGTATTTATGAGGTAAAAAATCTAAAACTAAAACGGTGAAATGACAATTTGACATTTATTTACGAACACCTCATTCCTTTCGTGAGATCAAAGAATGAATAAAATTTATGAAAAGAAAAATTCAGTTTTTTTTAAAGATTTATCTTTTAGATATTAATTAGTTAGTAAGTTTAACTAGTAGGGAAGTATATTTGTTATTGCAGTGTATAAATAAATAAACGTTTTAGACTTTTAGTTCGTTGATTAAATGAAGTCGGAAAATTATGTGATTAAAAAAAAGAATACTGTTTTCATAGAATTTCAAATTCAATAAGGAAAATAAAGACTAAAAGAGTCTTTAGTCTTTATTTTCCTTATGAAATTTGATCATTTTTAGTCCGTTATTACAGAATTAAGTTTTCTTTTTTTTTTCATTTTTTAAACAATAAATAACAAAGAAAACTGATATTTCTTTTGACAATAAGTAAAACAGAAGAATATGGTAGTTGCATTTTTGACTTGAAAAGTTACATTCATAATCCTCGACCTAAATTTTAAAGTTTTTTTTATTTTTGTGATTTAAAAAAAAATATTTTCTCAGTTTATTTTAAATCTAAATTGATCTTTTTTTTATTTTATCTTTCCTTTTTTTTATTTATATGTGGAGTAAATGTTGTTGCCTGATGTTGATAATTTATTTATTTTCTTTTTTTTAATGGTTTTTATATTTTTGTCAGGTACTTTTTTAATTTATTGTTATAGTTTTTTTTAGTTTTCTAGTTGATTTATTGTCTCAATCATTTATCAGTAATAAAAAAATATAATGTCATTTGGTTTATGTTTCTTCAATTTTTCTATCATATTTTTTGTTTAATTTTTTATCAGCTCGTCAAAGATGAGTTGTTTGTAATCTTTTTCAGTTTTGATTTTGATTTTTTTAACTTCTTTTTTTCTAAACAAAATGTCAAATATTCTTATTTTCCAATGATGATTTAACAGATTTTTAAATTAATTTACTTGGTTAAAATAAAAATAAAATGCTTCATGAAACGTTATTTTAGTTAGGTGCTTTTTTCTTTTATTTTGTTAAAAAAAGATTGTTCGTTATTCACGCCTTCCTTTTTTCTGCACTATTATTTTTAAATAATAACAAAAAGTATTTATTTTTTTATCATTAAGTTTCTTCTTACTATGTTGTTGATGATTTGTTTTTAATTCACAGCTAAAAATATTAACCAGTATAAAAATAAAATAATATTGTATGTATAGATAATTAATTGGCTAGAGTTTTTACCATTATTTATTTTTTTCCAGAATTGTTTTATTAAAGTTAAATTTATTTTTTTAAATAAATAAAAATAATAAAAGTAAAAAACAATAATAGATGCTAGGCATAACTAGTCGAGTTTGAATGGTTATCACAGCAGCCGTAAAATGTTGCCGTTTTCAATTAACTTGAGTTTTTTATATAAAAAAAAAAAAGAAAAAAAGCTAAACATTTTAACTAAGACATTAATTTTCTGCTTTTCAACAGTTTTTGATTTGAAATGAAATAAAAAAACACGTAATTTCTACAGAATTACATTTCTTTTTTTCTTCTTTCCATACAATAACTTTTCACTTCTGAAGTAAGACATAACTGCTTTCCCCCCTTTTTTCTTTAATCTTCCCATATAGAAGGAAAAAAAATCTGCTTTTGTTTTTAACAAATTTAATTTATTTTAGCCGGATTTAATTTAACCAAAATGACAATTTTATAACCGATCAATAATTTCTGTAAAAGAAAAAAAAGATGTTTTCAAATGCTAATTTATTTTCAATTTTCCCATTTTGATTTGACAAATGTTTAAATTTTCGTCTTTAACATCAGTACTTTTTTAAATCTTTTTTTTTTTTTAATTTATATCTGAAAAAAAGGTATTAATTAGAACAATTTTATTTTTATTGATGTTATTTCTTAAATATCTATTTTATTCTTAGTTAAAAAAAAAAATCAAAAAAAGCTTCTGCTGTTTGAGAGACTATTTGCTAAGAATTCTATTTCCATATTCGAAAAAAAATTATTTTAATCTCTTGATCAATTTTATTACTTATTGTATAAAATGAGAATCTGTTAATTTTAGTAACATTAATTTGAAAAATAAAGAAGATCCATTTAATAATATTTAATAATTTGACCATATGTTTAATTATGGATTTTAAAATGTTATTAAAAAAAAATTGATTATTAATATTCAAAAAGATAATTTCATGAGTAGACTAAATGACCTCAATTCTTTTTTTCTTTTCTTTTTTTTGTCAATGTCTTTATTAAAAAAAATCCCTTTTATAGCTAGCCTCTGTGTATATTTACAAAGTAAAAATAGCTGCTTGATTAGCTATAATGCAAAATTGACAAAATAAAATTATTTTAATCTCATAGAAAGTATAAAATTTATTAGTTCCTTATCAATCATGCTAGCTACATACACACACACACACACGCTTTCTGCTACCTTTATTCAGGTGTGTACTTAATGACTATTGATGGTTTCAAACTTGAATCAATAAATAAATACTTACACTATTTATTTTTAATATTAACATTCCAATAGCTGCAGGACATACAAGCTTGCTTAGCTTCTAGATTGTAATCAAAGTTTTAGATTAGTGTTATGTCAGTTGTTACAAGCAGGTGCTCAAAATTAAAATATACTGTTAGACTATTTTAAAAATTTGTTTCACTTTCTTTTTTTCATATTGTTTGACATTTGTTTCTGCACACAACTCATTTTTTTTTTTTTCATTTAAAAAATAGATTTTCATATATGAAGAAAGGTATATAGACATTTTATTAGTCATCTAAGTAGAGAAATACAAAAAAAATGTGTGTGTTCCCAATTATCCTGTTCAGCCTTTATTCTTTTTTCCTAAATAGAAAATTTCAAAACATTCAGATATGTCCTATACATTTCTTTTTTTATATAGAACATGGTATGAGAAAAGAGTTTTTCTAAAAACTTCAAAATTGATTAGCATCAGAAGGTCTACAGTATCTATATAAAAATACATAAAATGTAGCACAAGGTTGGGGAATGTGGTGGGGGGAGCATGTCATCACTCTTCTTAAATTTAACTAGTCATATTCACTGCTCCAATCATACTTATAATAATCCTTTTACCATGAAACCACATTTATATAAAAAAAACATATATACCACAATCACCAAAACACATTCTCTCCATGAATACCCCAATTTTTACAAACATGTTGAGATGAACAACATGATTTTTATTTACATCATAAAATAGCCCCATGATTTGCATGAATAAATATATATACAAATAAACAAAAGTATTACTATGGAACCCTCCCCACATCCAAACATGGCAGAAAAGCAACTTAACTGGACAAAAGTACAGTAGCATTAGAAGGTATAGTAGTATTGAAATAGGTATACAGTTAATTAACTATTTGTTACCTGGTTTAACATTTTGCATTATTATTGAGTGGTCAAAATGTTCATTAAGTTTATTTTGTAAATATTAAACATTTTCTTATTTTCAATGTTAACTTTATTGAATAACATATTTGTTCTACTGTCTTTTGCCATCTCTCAGGCAACTTTATAATTCCATCTTCTTTATCTTGTTAAAGAACTGTTTGGATCTTTTCTGTTAATTCATCCCAAATAATGTAAAGTTACTTATTGGAAACATTAATTCAACCCCCAAGAAATTATAAATTTTAAATCAAAATTTGTTTAGCTTGCCTCACAACAACTCCAATCCTCAGAATGAAAAACTATTAAAAATCAGGGAGTTGTTCACATTCGTAAGTGTGGATGATATTCAAGTTACTTACAAGGAATTTTTTGCAATTTTAAAAAGAAAAAGAAAAAATCCTTTTTTGGCTTGTTTATTGGGGTGGGCATGGTTAGAAATAGCACACCTGAGTTGCCCACATTTGTAGAGTGCAATGGAAGGGCCCCACTCTGGGAGAATTAGGTGTGAATTTTAGTAAATATTAACTCTTTTTATTTTGGTGTGACTTAACAGAGAAGTTCCAAACTGTTCTAACTGCCTTTTGCTCTCTTTCAGGAAAGTTAACTTCACCTATTAAGAGAACTGAACAAAACAAATGCTAATCCAAAGGTTCCATGTTTGTTGAATATAGCCATAACAATTTTTTATCTGGTCATCCAAAAAATATACAAACATTATGTCCTTCCTCTTAACTAATTCTGAATTTGACAATTGCTACTTTCAGCTGGTTTAATTGAGAGCAGTCCTTGTTTACATTTATCATTTCATTCTCTGAAGAAAGCTCATAATAGAGATTCTTTTCCAGTCCCACAATACATCTTTAGTATAGTTGGTGATGGTGTTTCATTTTGCTTGCTTCATGGTTCTCTTGCATTCCAAAAATGTCCTAAAGTATTCAGTTTTCATTGTCCCTCTAACCCCAATGACAATTTCTTTCAAAAATTAAATATTTTCATTAGATTCATTTAGAGAATCACACGGAGAAATACTGTTAAGTATTATTTTTCCTTTTGCTTAACTTATTTAGAAACAACATATCAAAATGACTAACATAATCAATTTAGTGTATGTGATTTTAAATTCTTGATTTGGATATTTTGAGTATATTAGCTGTCTCCTCTATCATGATGTCTTGATTCAATTGCTCTTAAGTTCTACCTTGAAGTATTATTCAACATGATATCTCTAGCCTGAAACTTTGTAAACCATTTGTGACATATTTGATAATTCACAATACCTTCTTCATAAGCTGTATAATTGTATTTTGCATTTCAGTTGCATATTTACCTTTCTTTAAAATAAAAATGTATATGTTGAAAATGTTTTATTTTCTTCCATCTTCAGTGTTAAAAATCAAACAAAATTATATCAATTTTGATATTTAAAAAATGCATGTTGATATGACATGTCACAATCAGAAGTGATCATTTTAAATGTAGTTAAAAGTAAATGTTCTTAATACCATCTAATGACAAAATTAAAACAAGCTTTTGGCTATGTCTTGGTGTGTTTCTCAGTGTCATGTCCTTTCAAGATATAAGCAATCATAGCCCACCACAGCTTTCTTTTTATATTTGTAAACAGTGCATTGCTATAATTGTTCTTGGGAACAGTGGAGTGTTTTTCATTTCCTTCACCAGTTTTAATTTCAGAGTTGTCTTTCTCTTCAACTGATTGCCAACCAAGGCTACCCTGCTGTTTAAGTGATAGTTGACAGGTGGAAACAGATAAATGAATTCCTGCCTTTTCCAAAGGCATTAGTTTGAAATGAACACATACTGTCACATTTGTAATTTGGATTAATAATAATCAACCTATAATATTTGTGTTTTCCACCTCCCTACCTATACAGGTTTAAAATATAAGCTCTCAGCTGTCTGTATAACTCTATTTGTTTTTCGCCAAATATGTTTGTGCCTTTTTACAATTTTATGAAAAATATTTGCCCCTTTTTGTGGTATTGTTTATAAAGCAACAAAATTCTTTGTAAAAAAAAAAAAAAAAAAATCTTTCATAGTATTCTAGAAAGATATTAAGTCATATAATAAATATTTTAATGATTTAATTTTTTTTTATGGTAGTCAAACAAATAATGAAAAGAGGATATTAATTTACTTTGATTCAGTTAAGCATTTATTTTCATAGAGAATCTAATGGAGAGTGAACCCGAGTATCACTACCATATAGCTTTGTATTACGTCGTTCCTAGAAGACAATGTTGATTTTATGTGCCAGATATTTGAGGTCCTTAGAATAAGTGTTTAAATTTTAGCACTACTAATATTGCTTACCTTTTCACTGTTTTCTTTTTTCTTTTTTTTCAAAGGCCTCTTAATTGCAGTATCCTTATTGTTAATTTCACTCAAAGTTATTTTCTGTTGCCACAGTAGGATATGATAATACAATTATGAAATTCAAACACTATTGTGGCAGGATAAACATTTTGTACACCAAATGAAATGACAGAGTGATAAAGGTTAATGACTGACTGCATATTATTTTGCCATAGTTTCATTATCTTGCTTCATTTCAATGTTAACTAGTGAATGTATTATAGGATTGGCTACATGAAGAAATGAAGTGCAAAACACAAATGTTGATAAATGAACAACAATGATAGCTCACTCAATTAATCAATTTGTAATTGTTCTAGTCACTTTTTTTCTCTATTGTCACTTTCAATGATTTTTTTTTTTAATTAACTTTTAGTTAACTTACCAGAATTATTAAGTCTTAATTGTAAATACCGTATTTGATGGCATAGAAGACACATCCCAATTTCAGCAGGGCAGATGAAGAAAAAATTAATAATTAGTAAAATTATTATTAAATGGTACAGCCTAGGCTATATTTATGATGTATTACTTTGGTTAAACAAGCCATGATTACAATTAAATGAAAAATAATAAAAAAGAACACTAACCTATAAAATCTTTATATCCAAAGGTAAAAAAAAAACAAAATAAAAAATCGAGCAATTATTGCAATTAAGCAAAACAGTACAGTTACCATTAAAATTTTATTCATCTTCAAATCTATAAAATTCATTATCTTTGTTATCAAAACTCTGATAGTCATTTTCAGTACTACTATTAAAGTCGTTAAATAATGCGTCATCTTCCGTTCCGTTGAGAGCATTGCTAATGTCACACTTGTTAAAAGATTTCACAACAATCTCTGGTCTAATATTATCCCAAGCTTGCTTCACCCATTTGCAAACTTTATTCTTCCTGTAAGTGTAAGGTTGTGATCAGGCATTGCCATCCATGTGTTCCATTGCTCCCTCATCTTCAAAAACGCATCCAGAGGTTGCAACTGACTCTGTAGTCCATCAGGAATAACTGCTATCTCTGTCCTCAATTCTGCCACTTTTTAATGGATTCAGTCTTATGCGCTTGGAACCAGAAGAGAGGGTTTTCGTAATAGTCCACCAGGACATCTGTCTTATAATACTCGTAGCCATAACTGTAGACCAGCTTCATCCATCCAACCTTTTGGATGAACATGCACACCTTTTGGTATTTTATCTTTTGGTATAGTTTTTCCTCTTAAAAATCAGAAAAGGAGACAATTTTGTGCTATCAGCGCAACATGCAAGAATGACCACATAATAGGTCTGCTCATGGTTTATGGTTTTATTGTAATAGTCTTGGATCCCTTAATACTCAGTTCTGTTTGATGGAACATCAAACGTTAGTGGGACTTCATCCATATTTCCTATCTAGCCTAGTTCAAAAGGAGTTCTTTTTTGAGCATGTATAACAAATTTATGAAATTTTACTATTTTGTCATCATAGCTGGAATTCTCTGTGCAATTGAAGTTTTTGTACACATTGACAAACCTTCCCATTTCATAAAACAATAACATCCTCCTTCTGTTCCTATAAAGTTTTGAATCCCCTTTTCATTCGCTAATCTTCTAGCCTTATTCCTTATCATTTTTGCAGTAATGATTCTGTCTGTACTCCTCTCATCTACAACCCAATTTTTCAAAGAATTTGTTCAATATTACATTATATATGTTGAGTTTGTCGTTTAAAGCAAATCATCAATGAAACTGAAATGTGGCTCCCTTTGTTTTGTTTCTCTTGATGATTTTACCAGTACTTCATAACACACAATGATTTAATCACACTTTACACATGCATGTTAATGAATTATTTATCTGATTAATATTTTTTAAATTTCAGCTCCCTTCTCAGATTGTTCAGTTAGCAGGAAACAAATTAAGCTGTGAAAAAGCCTTGGTTTATATTGTTGAACTTGATAAATACAGTACATTACTTGATAAGCACACAGACAAGTGCTTTGAAGTCCTTAAGGTATGTATACTGTATTGAAAATATAGATATTTCATTGTCAAGTTTCATTTTTACATTGTTTAGTTTTAAAAATATTTTAAATGAAAAAATTAGCATTTTCTTCTTATATGCCTGAGCAAATCATATATTGTAGACTTCCCACTCCATATTAATCCAAGTAGACACATTATTATGTCATTAAACTTTTATAATGACTTTTATGAAATTCACTGAAGATTTTTAATTAAAAAAAAAAAAACATGGTTTTTCTTATGATTATGGAAATGTTAATTTTCTAAAGAGAGCCTCTTGAAATGTTATTCCATTAGACTCAAAATATGTGTGGATCATTATTGCTAAAAAAACATTGCTCAGAATTGCATTGATGTTTATTAATATGGATCATTATTAAAGTTTGTTTAAATATTTGATTATGACAGAAATTTATAAATGAACAATGACTTTAGCAAAGTTATTTGTAAATGACAAACATCATTTGAAGGTTACAGATGATTTTTCCTCAATTTTGCTTGTGATAATCTGTTTTGAGATTTCTTGCAGCCTTTTCTCTTTTTCACTCTTTTTTGTTTATTCATTGATTTAAAACAAGTGTAGCCTTTGTAATTTTTATTTCTTTGAAGAACTATTAACTGATTACTGTGATTAAAAAAAAGTTTATTTGAAATAATAATAAGCAAATTAGTCTGAATAAGTACATATAAACTTTGATCTCTACTTCTCTTTCAGAAAGTTATTGGCCGCCTTGTTTCCTTTCATCCCCGAAGAGCAGCTGATGATTTATATGATGACAGTGTGGATAAATTTGCTCAGATTTTCTACGAATATGATGGCATTGAGGTAAGTTATTTATTTTATATTGCGCGCACACACACACACACACACACATATATATGTGTTCAATATCAGAGATACTGTATTTAAATGTAAAATTGGACACTGAAGTCGGCACCAAGCAGTGACTGTCTTTCGTGCCTGAATGCAATCTTCATTTATTTATTTTATATATCTTTTCTAGTGTTCTGAATGAGAAAATTAGGATTTTTAAGATTCCCACAAGTACTCAGTTAATTCACATGAAGCCCACAGTTAATTTCTCAAAATTTGTTCTTAGTTTATTTTGCTTACAAATGATCTTAGAAGTGAGATGTGTATGTTCAAGTCTGGCAATCTAATCTTTTTTTATCATTGTCCTGAAACCAACCTGAAAAATAATTAAAATCTTCCCCCTCCAAAGATTTTAAATCGTCATACTTTAACTAACTTATCATTTATACTTGTTAATAGCACGATAAGTATTTAATTGAAACGTTTTGGAAATAAATATTTTTCTTGCTCAATTTAATCTTTTTAATGCAAGTGTTATTTCTGTGTTAAAATATGCTTTTCTGTGATATTTTAAACAAAAAAAGTTATATTTATTTAAAATCAGATTAATTAAAATTAAATCGCCTAATATTCCTCAAATAAAGTTTCAGTAAAATATATTTTACTTTTGAAAAAATTTTTAATAAAGAGGGTTACATTGTACTGACAAATGGCTAAAATAGTACTAAAATCAGCAATTTTTAACAATTTCAAAACAAAAACTCCTACTCAATTTAAATTAGTTTTGAAATACAACTGTAGTGGAGACTTACACCAGCAACCCAAAAAGGCCAGAGTTGCATGTATATTTTGCAATGGCATGTGGAGACGGTGAATTGGGCAGCACTTTGTGTGGACAGAAGTGGTGGTGTTGCTTGTAGCCATTTTTATTGACTGGTTCTGGGTGCTCATTGGCTGAGCAATTGCTGGGTCAGGTGCATGGTATGCTCATTCAAGAGGGGTCTCGTTTCTGACGAGGAATTGCTTACTTAAGATTGAGGAACAGAGATAATTTTGGAATTGATTTGCCTATTGGAACTGTATATAGTGGGTTTTTTTTTTTGGTGTGTGTGCTTCTGACCAATTCTCACATAAGGTATTTCAGCACTTTTCTTTTTCTCCTTTCCATGATGTCGGACAAGGCCTTTGAATGTTTGGCTAATTCCAGAGTTCAATGGTGCCACGGCTGACCTACTGATCATAAAATGGATCAAAAACGTTGAGTTAGTCTGAAAGCTTCGTGCCATAGACAAAGTCAAATGTGTCTTGCCACTACAACTGCAAGGTGGTGGTCTCGCTCTGTATTAGCAACTGAGTAAGAGGCAGAAGGCAGATTTGGAAGCAATCAAACGGGCACTTATGACCACAGATGCATTCAATGTGTTTGGCCGGTTCTTGGCATGCCAACTTTGACAGGATGAGACAGTAGATGAATTTTTAGCGGAGTTGCATCGACTGTTCGGAGGATTGCTGCCCAAATGTTGGATGGCGTGTACATTTGTATCTGGTCTGCCACATGTTAAACAGCTTCTCTGAGCATCATCCAGGATGGGTACTATGATTGGGATCGGGCTGTTATGACAGATGACAAGGAGCATGTGGAATCTGTTGCCATGTCTGCTCAACATTTGCAGACAAGGAAGTTCTTCTCACTAACTTAGGCAGAGGAGCTGTCATTTGCTATAGGTGCTCTGGTTCTAACCATATGGCCAGAAACTGCATGCACGTATCAGGCCTGAGGGAAAAGGACATTAGTGCCAGTCTTCTTCCCAAGCAATTAAAGAAACAGAAACTATTTGTCGATGGACAAAAGTGTGCTGCTCTGGTGGACTCTGGATGCTCACAGACACTGGTGAGCAAAACTGTATGCCGGCTTTGGAGGCAGAAGAAAGTGGAAGTGCTAACAGTTGATGGGAGAACCTTGAAGTGCCGTGGGTACGGCAAAATCAAGTTGGTCATCAGGCAGGCTTGTCCTGTGATTGAGACGTAGATGTAGATGGACAATTCTTGGGATTTGTTCTTCTTGGGATTGATGCAATCAGGGAGCTTGGAGGCGTGCACCTAACCAGATCAGGCAAAGTGAGCTTTCCTGATGGAAACCTAAACCTGTGTGCCACCATTTCCATTGACAAGCCTGACTTCAGCATGACATTTGACCATGGACCGTCTCATGGAAATGGGTGTGTGGTCATGCACCCAGTGAGTTGAAAAATAAAGTGCCAGAATACACAGTGCCTGACCTGAGGATGCATACAAGAAAGAACTCCTATTGTGGCAGCATAATGGATGGCTGCTGCCATATGCCAAAAAAGCGCTTGGCCCACCCAAGAGTTTGATTCCCTTGATAGCGATTGTACAAGAGCACAAGCAGAAGGTCCAGCTAGTGTTCATCTATTGCGAATTAAATGAATTTGTAGAAGCATTTACTGCTAATGTGGATGTGTGCTTGCAGAAGGGAATGGCAATGTCAAGGAGCTGATGTATTGCTCTTGGACCTAAGAAAGGCCTACTTGCAAATCCATATTGATAAAGCATTATGGCCCTTTCAGACTGTGGTTTTCATGGGTCAGCAAATTTTTTTAGCCTTACACAATTGGGTTTCAGGTTAAATGTGGTGCTACTCATGAGAGCTGTCATCGACACAGTGATGAATCAAAATCGGGTGATTAAGAGCGCCATGTCGACATATATCGACAACATTTTCATCAATGAAAAACTGGTTTCTGCAGCACACATGTGACAGCACTTATCCGATTATGGCCTCGTTTGTAAGGATCCAGAGCAATTAGAAGATAGAGCCAAAGTCTTGGGCCTGCAGGTCTGGGGGGAGGACGGCATCCTTCAATGGAAACAGGGAAGTGAAGTCCCAGACGTTCCACAGATTGTCACTTGTTGAGGCATCTTTTCACTGTGCAGGAAACTTGTCGGTCATTTCCCTGTGTGTGTGGATGGCTCAGAGCGGCAACTAGATTCATAAAACTAAGGTGAGTGCTGTGACCAATGGATGGGATGATGAAGTTAAGGATGTCTTCCTTCATTGCATGCTAACGGAAACAGTGGCCATGAGAGGAGACTGGTGTGTGGATAGTAGTGAGATGAAGGTTTCAGTAGTCACGAGTTTTATGGCCACAGGAATAGCACTAGAAGTGAATGGGAGTATTATAGAGGATGCTTGTTGGCTGCATCCAACTGAAGATGCCAAGCATATCAATCTGGCGGCACTTGATGCAGCAGTAAAAGGCTTAATTCTTGCCCTTCAATGGCAGGCATCGGTGTTACATTTGGTTATGGATTCGGCATGCATGCATCTATGGATATCTGGCACCTTCACTGGGAAGGCACGACTGAGCACAAACGTGGCTGGTGAGATGCTGGTAAGGCAGTGTTCACAGACATTACAGACATTGGTGGAGGAATACACCTTCACAATAGATATGACGTTGGTGAAATCCTGCCTAAACTGTGCCTAAATGCCATGAATGTAGTTGGATTTACATGGGCAAGAAGAAATGCCAGTGCTGGAAGGCTGTGCCACTGTGGGGAGCAGATTGAATGAGAATCCGGTGACTAACATCCACCGCCAAAGTGGCTACCTGAGCATGGACAGAACTCCATTAGTGTCATTCATCGGCTGACTGATACTGACACTGTGTTCACTTGTAAGCATTTCAAGAACTTTTTAAGTAGCTGGGGGGTGCACTTGAGATTCCGATGCACCAGCTGGGAATGAGATCATCAAACGCAGTCATAGAAGTATCAAGACCATCGTAACTAGAAACCAATGTTCAGTGCCACAGGCAATCTACTAGCACAATGTCACTCCCAAGGACGGCCTTTCATCTTCCTCAGCACCAGTTGACGTTCTATATCATTATCATCCCATAAAAGCTAACCATTCATCCCAAACTAATGTTTTATTGAGCAAAGATTATATAAATTATTATAAAGAGTAAATCATTATTTCATTTGTTGCCTCAAGAAAGGTCTGTTCCCAAAGTCTAAGTGGGGAAAATCAGAATTCATTTTGTTGTGAGACTTTGATGAAGAGCATATCAAATTTACTTTGGCATGGCAAAATAACAGTTTGTACATTTAATGATTTGCATTTGTGTGTGTGTCTCTCTTCTAGCTGATATATCAGTTAAGCCAGGGTACTCTGCACATTATTTGGAGGGTGGATAATAAAAATTTCATACAGGGGGCACACACACACACACACACACACACACACACACACACAATGGTTGGAAAACTCCAAAGCTGATCTTATCAAAATCAGAACATTTTTCTTAATAGAATAGATTAAATCTACATATTTTGATTAGATTCCCAGGAGGAAGCTAAAAGATTTAAAAAAGAAAAAAAACTCTTGCACCTCTTTATTGGCTTGTAAAATTTGATTTCTTCTTACAATCATATATATCCTAAGTTTTTACTGATCAATTGAAATTGTCAATCCATAAGAGCAGGAAAATTGGTAATATGAAATTGATGCAAGCAATTTATATTATGTTAATAATAATCATAAAGTTTTAATTAAATTATGCAAATAAGAACATAATTCCACCTTTTTAATATTTACCATTTAACATAACAAATTATATCTAAATTTTTAGTATAATCCAAGGCCCAAAAATATGATTGAAGTTAACAGTTTTTGTTAACTGTACATAACTGATATAGTTGACATTTTATGACATCGTTTTCTATGTTCTGTATAATGTAACAGACTTCTGAATGGATTAGGCTAAGAAATAGATAATGAATTTGTTAATGAGTAATATCTCAAATTTTTGACACATCAATGAATTAGCATTGGACTTTCATTGTCTCATAAACTTGTTAAAATCTGTAGAATATGATTTGAATGAAAGAGAGTAGGAAAAAGTTACATTTGTTTGTAACTATTGTTTTTCTTTTACAAGATTATTTGAATTAGGAATGATTATTGTTGTTATTGTTTTTATTTTTTATTTTTCAGGTGATTTTACGGTTGCTGACTTTCAGCTCTTTATTTCCAAATGAATCTTCTTCTTGTCATGGTAAGTAATTGACATCATATTTTTTATCTTTCATTTTAAAATCGTCCTACTAAACATGTCAACTGTTTATTCATGTTTTTAGTTATGGAAAACTTGTACATTCATCTCTCATCTGAAATAAAAAAAATAAAATGACATTAGTATCTCATCTCAAAATAAAACTAACATGATCCATCCATCATCTGAAATAAAAAGAAAATAAACCATTTCTATATATCGAAATAGGTTGATAGTTTGAAATTTCTGTAACTGAAATAAAATTCATTAAGTTTATTTTAAAGCAAATATGTTACTAAGTTTTTGTTTTTTATCATAAAAAAAAAACTAATGAAATTCTTTTTGGAAAATTCTTTGTCTATACCTTAGTGAAAAGTGATTTCTAAAAGACGAGATGAGAGATTTGAAGAAAATAAAGTACCTGTACTATTTGATTCATAATAAAATATGGACCATATAATCAATATGTTTTGATTTAATTAAAGTCCAAATGATAGTTTTATCATTTTTGCAAGCAACTTTAGTCACTTGCAAAAATAATTGACCAACATTTGTTTTAAGATATTTTAGTTTGATTTTAAAGTTAAGATAGTGAATCTCATGTGTACAGAAGTCTTTCCTGAAATTTTTCTTCAAATATGAACATTATACACAACTTGTTCAATAACAACAAAGAATTATATTGTCTTTGTAAGACTATATAATTTTGTTAATAATCTTAACAACCAATGTATTTTTGCAGATTCAGAACACGTGTTGAGAGCAAAAAGTCTGTGTCTAGAAATTTTAATAAAAATAACTTCCACGGTAAGTTATCTAAGTTTTTATTTGTTGTTTTTTTTTATATAGAAAACCCAATCAGTATTTTTCTGTAATTTTATGAGTGTTTGCATTTATTTGTGGTATTTTGTTATTTTTCCTTCTCTCTCTCTCTCTCTATATATATATATATATTTTATCTTTGACTTTTCTTGAATCATTTTCAGTAAAAAAAAAGTTACGTTTACTTTGTTATAGGATTTTTATATAAAAGTTTTTTTTAGTTTGCTTGTTGTATAGTTTTTTTTTTTTTGTTTTTTACTTACAATATTAAATTTAGACTTTGTAATAATTTGAGCATATATTTTCTATTTCCACTTTTGTAAATTTATTATCTAAGTGTATCTGATCTGTATCTAACTGTATCTGACGAATTCATAAAAATTTGTTGTGATCTCTGAAATATATTACCTTTGTTAGTTTTAGTACACTTTCATTTAGTAATTTTCAGTTTTCATTTGAATTTCTGAAAGTTAAGTATTCTTACTGTTATACATTGACTAGGAGCATGGCCCGGCGTTGCCCGTGCTTGATTCAAAAATCATACGACTCATACAGCAATCGCTATCACTTGACTTAAAATATTTTTGCCCTTCCTTGCCTTTAAAGGAGTGCCCTTTGCCGTGCTGATGTTGCTACATGCCTTACTTCTTGCCCATCTTACACTGCGAATTTTTTATAAGCTCTATACTAAACATTAAATCTGTTACGAAAAAAGAACTAAACAAAATGAACACAAAATGATCACCTTTAAAAAAGGACTTGTAACTGGAAAAACCGAATGAAAAAAGAATGTTAACAACAAATACTTTTTCACACCCAACCCATTTCTGCGAAATCAGAATCAACGTTGCGTTTAAGCAAGTGAATGAGCCAATTGGAGTAAAGTGCCATGCAGATTTAAATTTTTCCCACTTGTGACGAATGCAGCTATCGATTTTTTTTTTTTTTTTTTTTTGCATGCTAGTTAACATTCGTGTCAGTCAGCTGTTGGCTCTCACGCTGGCTAATAGAATCTTCCTGCCTATTCATGGCAGCCAGCTATAGGCTCTCACTCTGGCCAGTAGAAAATGGCCACAAACTACATGAAAACTGCCGTTGAAGCATGAAAAAATCGATTATTTCCACTATCGATGGGAGTTGGGAAATGCAAAGTCGGTCTTGGCCTTTCCGCTAACTTGGAGCATGTGCATGTAAATTTTGGTGCAAATCCGTCAAAAATTGCGGCTGTGCATTCATTACACACACACACACACACACACATACACACACACACACACACCCTGCCTTTTATAGATAGATTCACTCAAATCTATTTGTTATCATTATCATAATTGTAACAATTTGGGACACTGTATCCTTTGAGATGATGTGGGAATGAAGATGATTAAAAAGTCTCCCATAAAGCTGTAGAATGTTTAACCACCTAATATTCAAAATAAAATCCATCCAGCTTAAGCACCCAAAAACATTAATACAAAAAAAATAGATGTTGAAAGAGACTAACGTGACTCAAAGAGAGACTCCATCATCATCAACAAAAAATGACTATAAGTAGATATACTCTCTGATGAATTGTTCTTGGCCTGAATAATACTTGATTTGAACAAAGACAAAAATTTTGAAAAATTATATCAGGAATTTGTAAGTATCAAGACATTGAATTAACACTTCAGTAATCATCACATATCTTCTTCTGTTTATAATTCCACTTAGCAAAAGTGAGCACTTATATGAGTTCCATACTGAAATTCTCAAACAATAATTTTGTTCAGCAACTTTTTCTTTTAACATTTATTTTTAAATTTGTGATATATATATATATATATATATATATATATATATATATATATAAGAATGGATAGGATAAAAAATCTACACACACGTACATATACTGGTTCGTACGTATAAATATATTTCTTCCTCAGGTGTTTTAAATGCAGTACTCAATGTTATGAAACAGCTATAAGTATATATTAATAAATATACATAATATCCAACATCGATAGCATGACTCGGAGTTTCATGCAGTTCTTGCAATCTTCAGGTAGATTTGCAAGAACTGCATGAGTTGTGCTATTGATGTTGGATATTATGTATATTCATTTATATATATATATATATATAATATATCTTTACTCTCATTTTTTTATCAAACCATGTAAAATGAAATAAAGAAGTGGCTTCCAATGAGATTCAAACACACATCCCACACCTTAGGAGCTTCTCCAGTTAAACACAAATTGGATTGGATTTTTTGTTTTACTATCTACTTATAGGGATTATTTTGTGAAATTTTACATGAAGCATTTTCATTATCATCAGCATTATTATTAATATTTTTGTAATCAAGAACAAGACAGTAATGAAGCAATTATTTCAGATGTATCACTGTACTAAAAAATTAATTATTCCAGTTGCACATTTTTGGCCCCAGCATTCTCAAATCCTATAATCCGTAGGAATTTTGGTTTCTTTTGGTTCTATGCTATGATTTTTGTCACCATGGAATTAAAACTTTTGAATAGCACAATCTGACCCTGACTAAATTATATCAAATGACCCAGTATAACATTACTTAACCTCATGAGTTCATCAGCATTTTTGTTTTTGTTCCAGTAATCAAGTAGTATTAACCTTTTTATATTTGGGGTTACCTGATGTCAGATGAAGATAATTTTATGAAAAAATGGGGGGATTTTATGCACTGATGTAATTTATAGCTCTGTATAAAAGACCATTTGTTTAAGCTGTTTAAAGGAAAAGTAATCTTAGGTATTTTCTTTGTTTTTCTTTTGTTTTTTCATTTTTATTTTAAATTTTTTATTTTTCAGCCTAAAGGTGAAAGAGTGACATTGAAGGTGCTATCAAAAGATGATGTCCTCAATTACATTTTTACTCTGCTAGCTCATAAGAAAACCTTCATAGCAGCATGTCAATTGTTAGAGGATATGTTACAAATCCGTCGAGAAGTTTTGGATCTTCATAAAATCTGTAAGTTTCAAGTAATCATTTTTTTATATATATTTGCGCGCATACACACACACACCCACACCCACACACTGCTTTTATCTAGAGCAGAGATGAATAAACTGTGGTTCACAAATTTCATGCATGTTTTTGATCTGTGTTGTGAAAATATGTTGGAACTTACAGGAAGAGCTGAGTCAAGCAAGTTTGGTGGTGGTCCAGAAATATGTTGAACAAATGTACAACCATCAACCAAGATTTTCAAAACATTTGTTGTTTATCAGCAATTTCTGATTATTGAAACTAATACAAATTAAGAGTTAACAAAAAAAAAACCCAACTCTATCCATAAATAACTGTTATTGCATATATGTATTTGTTGATATATAATCTTTGTAACAATGTATATGTAACAAAAAATGTCTCTAAAGTTAATTCATATCTTGTGGGTCTCAAACATCTGAAGTTTATCATATGTAGTCCTTAGATTAAAAAAGTTTAGCTACGAAGAAAAATAAATGATAGCAAGTTTTCAGCATCAGCAGTTGTAACAAAAGAGAAAAGCTTTAATGAGCACAGTCAAGCATGACATGCAGCACTCATCAGCTGGCAGGTTAGGTTTAAGGCTCCAAGTTAGCCACACAGGATTGTCCCTAGTGGATTAATGCATTGGTTTATGAATTTGGTGACATAGTGAGTTCAATCCCAAGATAATAACTGAGCAGTATTAAAAATGAGACATGAGTAGTAGAATGAGAACAGTCTACCCCTGTAGATTAAATTCAGTTAAAGGGTTAATTTTTTAAATTCTCTGTAGGTTACCTGAATCAATATGCAGAATATGATGAGTGCTGGAGGGTACACCAATTGAAATGTTGTGATAACAAAAACAAAGATAACAACAATAGTTTGAATGTAAATACTAGTAAATTGTGTTTATGTATGTGTAATGTCAGTTGTCATTCTGATAAACATATTTTATTAATATTCCACAAACTACTATATCTGTAAATGTTAAAAAAATATATACTTTTCAAATTTATATATTGATGTTAATTTTAATGATTTTTTTTTTGTTATTTCTCTTTATTTAATTGCCATCATCCATTTTCAGATAATCTTCGAGGACTTATATCCTGTTTGAGTGATGGGGAACTGGCCAATTTTTGCCGTATTCTTGCCATCACAATATCAGATCTGGACATTTATGAAAACAAATCATCATGTAAGTTTCTGGGCTTTTTTTCTTTTTTTTTTGTTAAATCTTTCAGAAATTACAACACTTTCAATTTCTGGCCAGAATACAGCCTTGCAGTTATAATATTTAACTTTGTTTAAAATTTAAAAGGTAAAGAAAAAATGATTGAAATCACTAATGTATGTTTGATTGCAAAATATGGTTATTTAGGTTCAAAACCTGTATAAAATTATTTGTTTCATTGGCACTATAAATTCTTTACAGAGCTTTACCAAAACACCCTGAACTACAAACATAAAACTATCAGTTTA
This sequence comes from Acanthosepion esculentum, assembly GCA_964036315.1. Taxonomy (NCBI): domain Eukaryota; kingdom Metazoa; phylum Mollusca; class Cephalopoda; order Sepiida; family Sepiidae; genus Acanthosepion; species Acanthosepion esculentum. Next base: position 12,750,291 of record OZ038519.1, on the reverse strand, counting down.
ATTTTCATCTTAACATTAATGAGTCGCACAGCAAAAGAGTGGTGGATACTTAGTGGTAAACAAGTGACTAACATGAAATATCCTGAGTCATACAAAGTTAACTTTTATTTTTTTATTTTAGATCAATCATCATCAATTTTTTAATATCAATTTTAGATCAGTAATCATCATGTGGTCACCCATCAAATGAATATTGTGTTAATAAAGCAAGATAGTGTTGACTCGGACATTTCCAGCCTTTCATACATAGAAATTAATAAAATAAGACTTTTAGTATTATATATTTAGATAGATTTTCTAGTAGTCTTTGTGCCTGCAAAAAACAATGTGTCAAAAGGACAGTTTTCCTTATTTGCCACTATTATTTTAACTACCTTCACTCTTCAGCTATGTTGTTTTAAAAAGCAATGACTAGAAATGTAATAAAATCTAATCATGATGAAAGTGAATTTATACATTTTTTTTGTGTTCTGGTTAAAAAAGTGCCAATTTTTGTAATATTTAAATTAGACCTTGTACATTTATAGCTGTATGATGTATAACATTTATTTTAGAACAAAATTAAGTATTCACAGATTGTACATGCAATGAATATTGTAAAACTTATTTTGTGCAGTAGTAATACTTTTCAAATCTAGTAAAGGGATTAATTACCTATGTTCATATCAAGATAGGTAATTAGTAAGGGAAGATAATGTTCATATCAAGATTATCTTCCCTTGGCATTCAGTAATTGATATTTTAAATTTTAACCTTTTAAATAGGCTGCTGTATTTATGCATATCTGATATTCTTCAGAGTGAAGTTATTAATAATTAATGTTAAATTGTGATATTAACTAATTTTATTCATACTTTTTTTTTATAAATGTTAAACTTTAATAATTTACATTTTTAAACTATTCATACATGTGCAAAAAGTTTTCTTCAATATCGTTTTATAGGATTTTTTTATTTGGTAAAAAAAAAAACCTACAGAAAATAGTTCAAACAAATGTTTGAGGTAACATTTAATTTATATGGGCAGATGACTCAAGCCAAGTTTAAAAACAGATGATAAATTTATTCTTAACACACAAAAAAATGAATGAATTACACAAATGATAAGTGCATTGTGTGCCAAATGATGGCTAATAACATGTATGCAAATTTTCAATGAAAATGAAATATGCCTTTTTACAATAAAAATTATAATGCTTCATAAGGTCCTTAGAAAAGGAAACTAGATAAAATGAAGAAAAGGAGAAATTACTTCTCTGAACTGTTTTCAAAGAACTGGTACAATTTTCAAAGCAAAGTGCATGGTAACTGCAAAGAATAGAACAATCATACCAACTGGAGATTTTTCCTTAATGTGGGGATGACTTTGATGGTCTTTTCAATTCTTGTCTGCAAGTTGTCAAATTTCTTCTATGTTGTTTTCTTTCTGGACCAGGGTGACCTGAGTTCCTGCAATAGCTGTTTGTTGACTCCAAAAATTAAGTTCAAGGCTCCCTTTAAATAACCTACAGGTAGCCTCCGAATACACTTCTCAGAACTTGGAGGGAAACCCATTTATTGGTCTTGGATGAGAAAAAAAACAGCTGTTTTCCCACAAATCAAAATGTACCAAAAATATTTTTGAAATTCAAAAATTAAGTAGAGCCCAATACAGCTTCTGCTTTCTCTCTGAAAGGCAGACGATACACACTGAAGCAGCTCAAATTTCTTATAGTTTTCAAATACAATAAAGCAATTCTGCTGTTTAAAGAAAATAAATTTAAATGCACTTGCACTTATTTTCAAATAAAAATTAAATGTAGCATTAAACACATTATTGCTAAATACAGTCTCTAAAATGAAATTTCTTCTAATAAAGGGGGTTAGTGTTATTTTTAGGAATTCAAGATCAGCTTTAGTATGTTTTATTTCCTTGGACATTAGAAATTTTTTTTTTTTTTTAACTGTGGCACACATATTTAAAACTTGTCAATTCATATCTTAAATATTTTGTTGAATGAAATCCAAAAGTGATAAATTATAAATTGTTATTATCCCAAGCATAAAAATTAACCATTTTAATCTTAAAAGCTTTATTAAACATTTATTAATCGAGAAATATAAAGTTTGTGTTTCTGCATGACTTGTTTGTCATTGTGTTAATCTTATTTTTCTGATTTAATTTAGTATTTGCACAAAACAAACAAAAACGAAGCAATGGATTCGTCAATGTCAGAGATGTTAATCAAGGTAAATGTTTACCCTTATAATTTGATCTATAAAAATTATTTCTCAAATTCACTTTTGAATTTTATTTGTCTCAATTTGGTGAAATTAGATACATATATGATATTTAAAAAGAACTGTCATAATCTTTTGCTGGATTAATTTTTATATTTCTTTTAACATCATTTTTCATTTCCCTCATAATGACTGATGCAAAATGGAATTTATTGCATTCATAAGCAAATCCGGTTCCAATGTAGTGAATTTATTTTATAGCCAGGTTTGTTTCAAAGGCTCAAATATTTAGTTTTGGTAACATTAAATTTAAACAAAGCACTGTCTCCTTGCACCAAACCTATTCATATTCACATCAGCTGTGAAGCACAAAACTTTGAAAGCATTTCGTAAGAATTATCCTTCAGTTTATAAACCAAAATTTCTAGAATAATATGTTAATATTTTCCTCAAACCAGTGGAATAACAATGAATTTAGAAGACAAATTAGAACAGTCCCTGCTCCTTTCCTGGTGCATTGACTGTCCTGGGTATGATGATAAACTATATCCGCGTCCTGAGTAAGACGATAAACTACGTCCAACAGCAAGGCCTCTGATCAGGAGGTTTTGAAGAGCATGGAACCACCTCTATATGCTGGTGTTCCCAGGTCGACCCTGATCCAGGGTGATAGCACCTGTTAGGGTCCCAGTTATGGGCAAATAATTAACCCCGAAACTGGGGTAAAAACACTATGAAAGAAAAAAAAATATTTTGTAAAAAAAATTATCAGCAATAAATTTTCGAAGAAAAAACTATTACCAGCAATACATTTTTGGAAAAACAAAATATTACCAACAATAAGTTTTTGAAAAAATGATTACCAGCGATACATTTTTGAAGGAAAAAATTATTACCAGAAATACATTTTTGACAAAACAAAATATTACCAGCAATAAAAATTTTATCAGCATTAAATAACCCATTGAGGTTGATATGCCATAAAGCAAACCAAACCAAACCTGGAGTGTTGCAGCGTGCCTGCCCCTTTCCCGGCACGTTGCAGCGTGCCTGCCTCTTTCCCGGCACGTTGCAGCGTGCCTGCCTCTTTAAATAGCAATAAATACTTGGTGAATTCATTGCTTTTAATGAATACAAAGTGAGTTAATGATATTAGTGATATTTTGTCAACTCAGCAACAAGTAGAATCCCTGAAGGGCTTTAAATATTTTTGATGATGATGAATTTTGTCTTTTGTATTTACAGAACTTTTATTGGGAATATCTGAACTACTGCCAAGATTGGTTAGCATAACAGTTTCAAAAGCAAAAGAGTGTAAGAGTCTTTTCATTTTCCTCTTCATTAATGTTTGCTTCTATAGACATTCGATAGATACAATTGTCAATTACATTACATTCTAGCTCTAATGTGATATGGTTACTAGTCATCAAGTCTTTGATCTGATATGAAACCAGACAGCACATGTACAGTGAAACTTACTGTAGGTACTTGAATTTAGTACAAGTTTTTATCATCAATTTTTTACACAAAAATAGAGGTTGTACTGTACACAGGTAGTTTTTTTTTTTTTTTTTTTGTTTTTAAGAGATTAAAAATTGTGCATTTTTGGTGATTGGTTGCACTATACACAGGTAAAAACATTTCTGGAGGGGTTAGAATACATGCAGAAAAATCTGGGGCTCACACTATACATGATGTTGGCTTATATATGAATATATATGGTATAACATCTGAATGATGTTTACTAAAGAAGTAAGTTAACAAATAACAGTTGCTTCTTAATGATATCTAAACAGCTGTGCACAAGGATGGGTCAATAAGTTCATAGCCTGACAAGTCATTAACTAAATTTTGATCTGAATTCTTTACTGCATAATGTTTGATCTATGTGATTATTAAGTTCATTGATAAGGAGATTAAGTGATTATTTTTAAACTATTTGTGTAAAACATTTTTTTCATCATTAGGCTATGGACTTATTGATGTGCTTAAGTTAGAAATTGTCACGGAAAAAGATGAATTCAAGTAAAATGGTATTTATTAGGTCAAAATCATGGTCAGATATATTATGGTGAACTACCAGTGCATTTAAAGTCATGATATAAAAAAATCCTTGTTGTGCTCAATTTCAACTTAATAAATGCCGGCTGGTTAGAATAGAAAAGAATTTACCAAGAAGAAAATGTATTGAAAGTGCACTGATCTCACAATTCTCCATGGACTGGGCCTATGACCAATCATTACAAAAGAAATATTAGCGCAATGCAGTATACAAACTAATAGAGAAAAAAAAAACAAATCTACTCAGAGTGGATTTAAAATTCAGCAGACTTAAATACGAAGGAATAAAAAAAAGTTTTTGACCAATAGTATACATGCACACACGCACATGAAATAATGATGTTTCGCAAAAAATAATTAAAAAAAAGTTGATCAGTGTATTTTAATATCAGCAAATAAAATTAAATGTTCATCTTTCCTGACTTTTGAGTTTCACATATATGCTATCCACTTGTTTGGAAGTTTGATAATAAAGCTGAATTTATTTACAGAAATCCTATATTTCTAAAAAGACGTATTTTGAGTTTCTTCTTTCTTAAAGCCCTTATTGCATGATATAATCTAATTTGAAATTGTTCGGTTATGTGTATATTGTTAACAGATACTCCACGATTCCAAGGGTTTGCTAGTGAGTTGGACTGCTGGATGGAATGGATAGAAAATCAAATGGATGATGATGATACATCAGAAGAAGCAAACACAGATGAATTTGAAGATTTTGTGGGTGGTTAGTAGATTTTCCAACTTATTATTCTTTTAGCTTTGTTTTCCAAGCCTACCCAAACATGTAAGTTTTATTAAGCCAGCTAATTATTGTTAACAAAATTATAAAATAATAACAAGCAGCTGTGGCTGTTTTTTTCCATTATCCTCAGTAGAAATATTTCATGAACTACAGTCAAAATTTTCTTAAACATTCTTTTAATTAAAAGGAAAACTAATGTATAGAATTTATAAATTCAATGTACCGCCACCTTATTTTCAGTTTATATTTCTATAATTTATTTGTTATCAAACATTTATTTTCTATTCCGTGTACAAATAATTCTGTATTAAGATTAAAATTTTTTGCTTAAAGTCTAAATAAGGAAAGTTGTAGCTGATGGCACACAAGTCGATACCTGATCAATATCAGCTGGGTCACTGTGGAGAGGGGTTATGTTGAAAGACCTGAAACCCCCCCAATAAACCTTGGCTAAAAACATTACTGATGATGTGTGCCAAAGCATCAAACAGATGTATTTCACAAAAAATTTACTATAATTTTTTTCTAAAACATACTTTGGAAAATCTTCAAAAAATTTCCATTCGGCATTTGAAGCATAATGACTACAAACTTGATAAAAGAAAATTTTAATGAATATTACAAAGGAAAAGCTTGAAAATATTTATTTTATTATATTCCTGAAAGTCTAAGGTCATAATTCCTTGTTTTGTTAATTTCTTCTATTTTGAGCTAACTCAAACATCATTCAATAGATTTTTCTTTTCTTCAGTTTCATTTCTTTGCAGATCCATGTTTTAATCAGTTTCCTTCTCTTCCATTTTCTGTGTTTAAATTCCGACAAGAGAACTTAAAGTCTCTTTCCCTCCTCCCCCCACTCCTCCAAATGTGCCTAAGGAATCACAAAAATGTTAATTTCAGTTGATGAAAATTAATTCTTGTATTCTGCATTATAAAAGTTTAAGGAAAGTCAGTTCAGATTTCACTATTGAAACCCATACTTTAATTATTAACAATTATCTTGCTTCTTTAAAGTCCACTATGGTACAGTAATTAAATCTTGAACAATGTTTTACTGTGGGGTATTTTGTAATGAATACAGAAAATTTATTTAAAATAATTGTTCATCCTCCCTATCAAGTGTTTTCTTAAACTTCAGTTTTTGAAAATATTTTTACATGACAATATGATGCATGATAATGATCAGAAAAAAGAGTAGATGTAATTGTATTTATTTTTTTGTATTTATAGGAATTTCTGTTGCCAGAGCACGAGGTTCACCATTGAAGACACAACAGGGTTTGCGAATTACAGAAGACCTTGCACAGCGGGTTGAAGTTGTTTATGTACTCGGATTGTTTCTACTTGGTAAACACAGAAAGAAAGTAAGTCACATAAAAAAGGCCTCAGTTCCATTTAAAAAGGCCTTCAATTCCTTCCCCATTATTTCTTAGGTCAGTGTTGCAGTTGCCACCAAGTAAAAATTGAAAAATGCAGTAAAGAACCAATTAAACAGTAAATTAATAAGATGTTCGCCAATTTACTTCCTTCAGTTGAAATTTTTTCAATGGAGTCTTGAATTTTCAATCATAGTCATGTTAGATTCTGATGGAATTGTTTTTCTTCTCGTCCCATATGGGATCCAAAAATTAATTCTACAATTTTTCTTTCTCAGGTTCAGAGGAAACTAGCAGAATTAAAACTAGCTCCAGGACTAAGTGAACTCTTTGATCAGTTTATTTGGAAATGCCAAGCGTAAGTTGACTCTTCTCTCCTTAGTTCTTTTATTCAAAATTGTCTTTTAAGGCAAATTAAATCTTCATTCTCTTGGCACTGCATATTTTGTCCAATCACACTGCATCTCATTGTTAGTCACTCTGTGTCTATGTACAATAATTACTTACTGGATCTCAGAGGTTCATTTTCTGAATGATGGCAACATCTATGTGCACAATTAGGATGAAAGCCAATTTGTTTTGTACACATGTAAACAAGCCACAACCATTTGTTTGAAATATCCTGAATTTTAAATTAAATAGCCATGTTACAAGTTTGAAGCTTTAAAATGGGTCATAGGGCAAATCAGCCTTATGACTCATTTTATGATAGATAAAAGTAAATTTTTAATAACTTCAAAGCTTACAAAATGTAAAGTAATGCTGGAAGTTTAAAATTATCAATTGGTACTACTAAAATCTGAAGATGTGTATGGAAAATCCTACACAATTTTGATGCGTGTTTGCTAAAGGCAAGTTGATGACCATGTCCCATATCAAAAAGTTATAAATAATGTCTTTATGAAACTTTTAGACACATCAGAAAGCATAAAATGTTGTCCTAAAGTAACAAGCAAAACATGTGTGACTAATCACTACATCTTCATTAAGAAGATCAAATGCAACTGGTAACTAAATATATGAAGACTGATTTTTCAGTAACCTGGTTGATAATGCAAAATTTTGAAAATTCATAAAATTGTTGCCACATTAAGAGTGACATATACTATAATTTATACGTGTTACAGGAAATATCCTACAAATATTTCTATGAATATTTTTGTTTTTCTTTTTTTATGTGCCATGTTTCTTCAGGATGTGGATATTCATGGCTATCCCTAACTTTCTATCTTTCATTGCTCTAAATAACTTTTGACCTTTTACCATCCTTATTTGTCCTTGTTCTGCCATCCATTCATCCAAACTCATTAAGTAGGTTACTCACAATTTCCTTCTTGGCTTCTCTTGCCTGTGAGTGTTAGACTCTCCGAGCCTTTCTTCATTGTGGATCCAGAAATTTCAACAGTCTCTTTCTTGTTGTAATGGATAATGGCTTTGGATTGTTAATAGAGAGGACAAGTTCCAATTCTGTTTGGGTTCATTATATTCACTTATGCACAAATACTCTTGGGAAATGTATAAATCCACCTCTTCTTTCCCCAACTATGGGTTAATTAAACTTGTATCACTAAACTATTATTATTATTATTATTATCTAAAAAAAAAACAAATTCTTACAATCTAAAAATATTTTCTGTTTTAAATCACCTGCAAAAAGTTGATAAGCCATAGAAAACCAATCAATCAATCAATCAATCAATGATAATAAATCCTGGTATTTCTCTTAGGATTGTCTTGCTGTATAGGTCAGGGGTCGGCAAAATTATGATATGCATGCCACACCAAGCAATTTCCGATGACACACAGCCGCAAATGACACAAATCCGAACCAATAACTACTACAATGCAAAGAAGATATTTAGCTGTTCCAATTTTAATATATGCTAAAGTATATATACTATATATATTACTATATAAAATACATTGTCGAACAGGTTTATTGACCTTGACTTGTATAAAAATATGTATGCTATTGGCACACTGAATGATTTTAAAACCCTAAGTCAGTACATAGTTAGCAAAAGGTTGCTGATCTCTGGTATAGGTTAAATAAATCTGGTGAAAAAATGCATCATTTTTTTTTTTTAATCTTTATATTTTTGTTCATTTACTGGACTTATTCTCTGACTGTTTGTCCCCAGTAAACATTACAGATTACTCAACTATCCTTGCCATGTAAATCAGGCTTTCCTAACATTTCAAGTAGATCTTTGTGTCACACTTTATCAAACATTTTGTGTAATTTATGAAATATAGGTTTAAGTTTCTCTATATTGTTTGCCCTGATAGTATTCTGATCATAAAGATAACATTTATTGTTCCGGTGTCTTGATCAAAGCAACACTATTCTTGCCAAATTTCCTGTCTAATTCTGTTATGAGTCCTATTCTTTAGAATCCTAATGACAACTTTAGTTATGTAGCTCATTAAGCTGATTCTTTCATGGAGTTCATTCATTTGCACCTGACTTCTTTGGCATCACTACACATAGATCGAGTGAGGTTTGTGTGTGATACTATAGACACCCACATAGAAGGGGAAGATGTAGTTTCATCTCAATCTCAAGTGTTTCTGTTTGATAGACCAGCAGATATTTCCTTTTGAAGTTCGAACTTTTAAGCGGCATCTACTTTAACCGATGGGTAATAGGTAGAAAAGGGGGTGAATCTGGGCTTTTCTAGTATCAAGTGTCAACAAAACCAGAAACAGATTATTTCCACGTGTTGATCTATATTAACAGTCATTCTTGGAATCAGGGAGACTTCTGGTTTACCTTTGGTAGGAGACGGACATGTCTGTGTCACAGTTCCAAAGTCTTCATTTTGTATTGTCAGCCACCATGCCGGGATGAGTAGAGTGATAAGTTGATAGGGGGTGGGAGCTGACTTAGAAGTTGTCCCAAGTATTGCCTACCTACCTATCCAGATAAGCATTGACTGCTTATCTGGATAGCCCTGAATAAAACACCTACTTATATAGAAAACAGGGTTTGTGTTTTTATTTCTTAACATAGTATTTTTCTTTCATCGTGCTATCTTGTGAGCATGTGACTTCACTCTTCCCCAGCTCTCGGTGAACACCAACAAGATTTAAAATTGGAATGCAATGTGGGGTGAGAATTGGCCAGTTAGTTTAAAGCTTGGGTGAAGGTTGCATTCTATATTTATATTTAGTGTTTTGCTACTGTTGTGTATTTCACTTGTTATTGATCTCAAAACTGCCTATGGCTTGACAGCATCACGATCTATTTATATCCATCTTGGCAATGTTGATCCTACCTCAGATTTTAATGTCCTTCCATAATTTTATATTGGAGATTTCTCTCTTCTAATGTCAGAGACGAGCTCTCCAATGTATTTGTTGTCTTTATAGTCTCTTTTTTCTATTATGAGTGTTCCTTTTTTACATGCCAAAGAGCATGTTTTCTATCCTGCTATTTCTTTTATCTTTTTATGCAGGCCTACTATGTCTATATTCTTAATATTTCTATCTCTGTACACCTCTTGTTGGGATATTCATCTATTGCTTGCTTGCATTTCTTTTTCATGTCTTAACATCCTATATTATCTGCTATTATTTGGTTTTATCTGCTGCCTTTTTCATGAGTTCAAGAATTTTGTCATTCACTTCTTTTTTGAGGGGTTGACCTCTTTTGCTGATATTACTAGTGCTTCCTTTTAGTTCTTCTACATTGAGTTAATGACCTCCTTATATTTATTTTGAACTACAGTGTAACCCGGATATAAGAGAAACCCAGATATAAGAGAGATTTTCTCTGGTCCCAAATTAGAGCCTGTGTTAATGTATATATAATAGACCAAACCCGGATATAAGAGAAACCCGGATATAAGAGACTTCTGCTCCAGTCCCGACAACTGTCTTATATCCGGGTTACACTGTATATCACCATGTCTGTTTTCAAATTGCGTTATTCTAAAGTTTTTATTGTAAGTTAGGTGTTGCTTAGGTTTCTTTAATTTCCAAAATTTTATCCTTAGTTTGCATAAGCCTGGGATGATGATTCCCACAGTTAAAACTCTGGTATTTTTTAGATTGTAGAACTGTACTTTTAAATCTTTTACTTAGTGTTAGGAAGTCTATTTGATCCTTTTTCATATCCACAAGGATTTTAGGCAGTATTGAAATCAGGTATTGGTTATTATTTAATTGTTCATTGTGCTCCAATGGATCCACATATATTACACAATCCAAGTTAATACTTGTTGACTCTTATTGTCATGTTCCTTTCCTACTTTTTGCATTTATGTCTCCCATGGTGATGATAATCTCTTGCAATTTGCATGACATTTGCTATTACCTATTTCTTCTATACTTTCTGACATGAGTGTGTATATTACTATGATGGCTTCCTTTCAGTTTCTGACACTTGCCTGTTTCCCAGAAGACATTCCCTCTTGCATTTATCTAATATTAGTCTTTATCCTCTTTCATTTTTGTCTTCTGTTTGCAAATATGATTGTGTCTATCAATTGTCATGTCACCATTGTTTATCCATCTACTTTTGCATACTCCCAAAATGTTGGTGTTTAGCTTTTCCATTTCCTGTTTAATATTTTCTAACTTATTCTATTGGTATATTGTCCTAACATTCGTTATCCCCTGTTATTATTTTGTTTCGTTACAAACATTTGCTGAATGGCAGGCGTCACATATCTCTCCTTATCGAAGGGGGGGGGGTCAGTTCCGAGGGAGATAACCTCCTTCATACCATTTTCACTTATTTTTGATTAGTTTATTTCCTTGAGGTCCCTATGGAAGGAGATAATGGAGTGATTTTCTGGTGTCTTCTACATGATGACTTTGAGACACCACCTCTAGTAAGCTAGATGTTGATTCTTGATTTTGTTCATCCTCTTTTTTATCCATTAGGATTACTAACTACCCTCCTTGCTTCATTTAAAGAGGGTCAGAGGCACTAATTTAACAATCTGGTTGGTTTTAAAAAAAAAAAAAAAAAGGAAAAATGTTGCCTTCCCTATTTTGCAACTATTGCAAAAATCTCTTCTCTATGTGGCAGAATAGACATCGATTGGTCCACAGAAATGACTTCCTCTCTTGTAATGAGTCAATAGTAGAAAAAAAATCATCATATTTCATTTTTGTCCAGGTTAAAAATTGAAACAATCTAGAAATTAAAGGACCAGTTACTACATGTTTAAGATCTATACTAATGATATTACTATTAAATTTATTAATTTTTATGGAAACTTTTTTCTAAGTTGTTTGCAAGAACATAATAGTTACAATTAAATTCACTTAGAGAAAGAAAAGATATCTCAATAAAAAAGCATGCGAATTTCATTGATAAGCTCTCTATTTAATGACTGATGGAAAAAGACAAATCTCTTCATTACATTTCTAAAAAAAAAATTAAAAGTGGCTAATAATGTAAAAGACAGTGTAAAATTTAGAATCTATTGTATATAGATTATGGGGTTAACAAAAGGTTTTCTCTAATTATTTGGTTATTGATAAAAACAAAATAAAAAAAAAATTAATGAAGTTAATGATCATGTCTGACTTTGAGAAGAATCTCAGACAAATTGAATTCCTCCTTTGTATTATTGATGGTGTTAGCACAATATTTTGGCTGATCCTTTCTACAGCCTTCTTCAGAAGTATTATCCATAAGAGAAAGGTCTCTTTATTGTTATTTTTTTTCTCTCCAAACTAGGTAGCAACAGACAATATACCAATTCCAGCAGCACAAGATACTATTCACAATCATCTTTGTAACTCAAAAGAAGTCCGATTTTTCTAAGCTTGAATGCAATGATATTTAATGTAGATCCAAACATAAAATATAAGAGAAAAATGTTGGGCTGTTGCATTTTAATAATCATTAAGATGTTAACTGTATTTCAATAATTCTTATCAATTTCATAAGGCTTGAAAATAATTCCTGTTTAACTCATTTTTATCAAGCATCTTACATAATAGTTTGTGTTGTATCAATATATATTTATAAGCTGTTTAATGTTTGTTTTAGTGGTAAATCTTAGAATGTGTTAGGTTAATAACATTTTTCAAAGAGAATTACCATAGAAATTAAAACACCTAAATTAACAAAGTCCATCAAAAACTGTCATGAAGAATTATTTTAAGCTTACATGAATTACTATTCTTAGACTGCAAGATAGATTGAAATTTTATCATTTGAAATTTTTTGCTTAAGTTCCCTTTGTTTTTTGGGGTTTTTTTTCAATTAGTGTTTAAAAACAAATATATACATTTTATATACATTCAAACGGTTTTTATTGAAATTGACCAACAAATGTTTACATTTTTTCAGTTTTATGAAAGTTTTTATGAATGCAAATCCAATTTATAGTGTCCATAAAAAATTAAACAAACCTTATCTGTTGATTCCATTAAAATATGTTTGAATAAACCCTTACTGCCTTAAATATATCTTTATATAAATATAATATTTGATTGTTTGAACATTATTTTCATTGTAATCCAATAAGCATAAAGATGTATTGCAGTTTTCTTTTGCTATTCAGGATATATTTGTAAATACTAATTGGTTATATTTGATAAATTTTGTGCTTACATCAACATTTGATGTTATGATGATAATGTAATGATTTTATTTTTATTTTTTTTTAAGGACTAGGCATGGAGTCCGTCACAGATTGATAGGTCATAATTCAAGTTGTGAATGTAGTCCTGTAAGTGTATGATATATATATTTTTTTTCAATATAAATGATTATTTAATATGTAATTTGTAAAAGAATGTTTAAGAAAGCATAATGCAATAATGCTATAATTATATACTGCCACAGAAACAAAAAATTGTTTTCTTACTAAGCAAAAAATTATTTTAGGCTGATTACTTTAAAAAGAAGTTACTTAAGGGTTCTTGGCATAAAATTTGATTAATATAAGAAATCACCCAAAAGTTTAGACATGAGAATTATTACTATCATTTTCTGATTCCAACATATAAAACCTTCCATCCATTATTTTATTAGTCCTGGATATGACGATAAACTACATCCTCTAATTGGAAGATTGGAGGTTTTGGGGAGCATGGAACCACTTCTTAATTACTGTTGTTCCCTGGTCCACCCTGATCCGGGGGCGGTAGCACCTATTAGACACTATGAAAGTATAAAGACATTTTTAAAGTAAAAATACCAGCAATGCTTTTTTTATAGTAAAAATACCAGTGATAGATTTTTATATATAAAAAAAAATTAGCAACAATATGCACATACTAACAAATTGTAGCAACTTCACCCAAATCCATTTAAGATCCCACCAAACAACCAACATAAAAGAACTTTCATGACATTAATCCATATAATAGTTCAATATGTTTAAACATTATGGAAGCCATTTTTTTCATTTATAGCATGTTATCATTTTCAAGATATTTACTCTTAAAAAATGCCAACATTGTTTATTTTCCTTCACTCTCGAGCTGTGATGTAAATGATGGTTAACATTTTCAAAGCAAAAATGATTTTATTTAAGTAACAAAACAATTCTAAAAGTTATCAACAAATTAATAGGTTATTTATAAAGATGATAAAGAATTAGACAAGTGATGAATAATAAAACATGGTTGTTTTTTAAATATATTTTTAAAGTTGATTGTGCAAATCAGTTATCCCCATTAAGAACTGTTAATTTGGATACGATAATAAATATGATAAAACTGCATTTATTTGGTGTTAGTTTTGCATAAAGTTTGCACATGTGTACATACAAGCAATCAGCTTAATAAATATTTAACTTCCAAGTTTTCAAGCAGATACACACATGCATATGCATGCACACATACTTTAAGCAACCTAGTTTATAGACAACTAGTTCATCTGTTTAAGATACTAGCAAAGAAAGAAATATGTATTACTTATGACTAAGATAACATCAGTTATTTTCTGACTATTTTTTTATAATGATTCTGAAAACCTCCTCTTTGAATATATCCTGTCATGAGTATGATATACCTAAAGAGGGAAAGAGTAATAAAAGTAAAAAAATGTTCATAAAACTATTCTGTTTGCCTTATCTTGCGGTTATTTACCTACAGAATGCCACTGGATTATTGATAAATTTACTTGACTTTCTTTTTTCTTGTTTTTTCTTTTCTTTCTTTTTTGATCAGAATGATGAAATTTGTTTGTTTTTCATAGGAGGTAGCTTTGAAGATCCAGTTTCTTCGGCTCGTTCATAGCTTTTGTGATCATTCTGAGTAAGTAACTAAGACATTTATTATTTTTAAGTTTCTTTTCACTTCTATCCCTTTCAGCAGCACATTAAGTTTTTTTTTCTTTTAGAAATATATGCAGGGTGCTGCAGAAATACCTCCCACATAATAGTAAGATATTATCTAGATGAAGACACCATTGCCACTAATGTCTTACCATTTTATGGGAGGTATTTCTACCACACCCTGTATGGAATTTTTAGTCTTGAAAATTATCATTCTTTATTGTGGTTTTGATATAATGCAGTATCAATATGTCATTTATGAATGTTCATTTTGTTTTTTTTCCACTGATTTAAAAAAAAGAGATATTGCTTTTTATCAGTTGATGAAAAATTAAAATGTTGAATTATATAATTGAAAATCTTGTATTGCTTGTTTATTAAATGATTGTCTAATCAAGATCAGCTGGACAATTTATACATTTACTTTGTTCAGTATGTTCTCTGGATTCTGGTTGGCCAAATTTTTTTCACCATCTCGGAACCATTCCAAAAAAAAAACAACTCCAGTCAATCAGAAAAAACTTTAAACCATCCACAAATTTTTTTATTTTTATTTGCTTTGTTATCAGATTAAAAAAACGAAAGTCATGATCTATGAACAAGTCTTATGAATTTTTTACTGGTCACCAAAACAATATCTTAAAAACTCATATTGTCTGTACTACTAATATAAAAACGGTGGTAAACAGGGGGTCATCTACGTTAACCCCTCAATGACATATATTAAGTCAACACAAAAACATAATTCAATGTTATACTTATGTTTATTGCTGCAATAAAAAATTAGACAGTTGAAAATGTTAGTACTATTTCTTCAGCTATTTAGATTAAATGGGATCCAAAACTTTCATAATGATAATTTTCAAATCTGACATGATTCAGTAAATATCTAATTTCTATCCATGATCTCTTATTCAATTCAAAGTGTTTGTGTGTCCGCGCCCTCCACATATAGGCTTTTCATAGAATCTAACATGTTTGAATTCTCCAATAAATATTTTTTTGTCTTTCTTTTCAGTTACAAGCACCTTTTATTATCCAGAAATGAACTCAATGAAATCAAGAAAATAAATGGTGAGTTAACTTTTGTGGTTTTTAAATCTCTTAATCTCTTCTGTTTATCTTGAGTGATAATGATTCTACTTTCTTTTTATTACAACAACAACAACTCAGAAAGAATTATTATGCAACATGGTATAAAATAGCTTATATTAGTTCACATTATGCTATATAAATCTCTGCACTGTAGATGTTGATTTTATGATTGCAAAAATAGTTTTGAGGAGATTGCTGCTTTAATTTGTAATTATTTTTCCTTTTTGTGAACTGAAACATTCTGGCACAAAGCTACCCCCCCCCCCATCTGCATATAATCTTTTGTTTTAATTTCTTAGATACTTATTTGTATATTTGTGTACAAAATTTTATTTTTAACTTTGATTTTCCTTACGGATTTAAGTTTACTCTGATTACAAGAAAAATTGATTCAGTGTATATTTGGTCAAAAAATTAATTTTGATTTCAATGGCTTTACTGCAAATAAATCTTATTTTCCTCACATTTGTATAACCAGGTTGAGGAAATTGTTGATTTTAAAGAAGAAGAAATAGCAACATTCTTAATAAGTACAATTGTATCAATAGAACACTTGGCTTTGTTTGTCCACCTTTTAAATTAGTTAACAACAATCTTTATTTTTATAAGATCTTCAAATTATACAATTACCAACATAATTCAATACTTTAATTCTGAATATTTTACCATAGAATTATTATTTGGATATAAATTAGATTTATTATACTAGTTGCAGGACTAATAGTAGACAAATAAGCTGATTAACCAATAGTCAAATTCTTAATGGTTTTTATTTGTAGAAATGTCACTTATATGACTGCGAGGAGAAGTAAAACAAAAAAATTAAAGATTTTCATAATTTTCTTCTTTTTCAGCTCATGCTGGGCCCCTTGCATTACAGAATCTCGATTATTTGAATAAGTATGTCACTTATTTTATTTTTGCTGATTAGTTTTATTTCTCTCTTTTTTTTGTGGCTGCATTTAAAAACTTTTCTGAATTTCCTCTTTCAGACAACTAATGTGCCGAGGTAGCAAAGGTTTGCTTACAAAAATTGTTGAAGTTATGAAAAAAGAACCAACTACATCGACTTTTCGGTGAGCATAAACTCTAATTATTAAATAACTCTTCATTCACTTAAGAGAATGGTTACCAAACTTTTTTTTTCCCCTGGGTTGCATTTTTTAAATTTTTGTGATAACAAGTACATTCAAAAATAAAAAAGAGAGAGGTTTAAAGGGAGATAACCGTGGATTCAAAGTCAGAACATTATCATTGATAACTCTCTCCTCCAATTTGCAGTCCCTAGTTACTATATTCTTAATACTTAATATAATGCAAAAATATCAAAATGATAAAATCAGTCAGTAATTATAACTATTCATACTGGGACTCATGCATGCAATTACAAGTAATCCATAATAATATTTTAAATTTTGAAATCATTTACTTTGGTATATGAATTTTTTTGAAACTGTTTCTAAATCTTTGATTTCAATCATTTTGTCTCACCTGTTATCCTCGTCTGCCACACCTATGAGATGCCCCACACCATTTAGAAACCACTGACATTTGATAAATTATTCCTCTTGACCAAAAGCTCATTTTCTAACAGAATAAAGAAAGAAGAAAAAATAATTCTCAATTAATGACTTCATATTCTTTTCTTTTAGTAATGGACTTCATTAAAATGACTATAAGAATTGTATATTTTCAGTGACTGCCAAACTGAATGTTACATGCAATTTATATATTACTGAAATTTGTAACATACGGTTATATTTTAAATAAAGATGATACTGCATGTTTGCTATGATCTCTTAAATTATTGAGGTCCCATTCCAAGCAATTTCTCTTCATGACATCCTTCAGGGTTGTATAAGTTGGCAGGACTTATCTATAACCTGCAACAGGTTGTACTGATAATGGTACTAGAAATAAATTTAACTAATTTTGTCTGTAATAGCAAAAATAAGAAGTAACCTACGATGGGACCAGAG